>JAPDRK010000021.1:0-297031 GCA_030247875.1 Cladophialophora chaetospira | reverse complement strand
TTATTATTTTTGGCAATAATTTTTTTTTTGGCTTACCGGATGTGGGGTACCACAAGGGTGGAACATTATTGTTACCTGGTGGACGCGACACTACCCCCCCCCCCCCCCCCCGTCTAGGCGCGTATCAAAGAAGCCTCGCCCGAATCCCCGCCAAGTCCTTGCTCGTGCCCGACAGACTGCCAAAGCCACCGTAACCGCAAAGCCACCAAGCCCTTCATCCGAATTCTCACGCGGTGAAGCACAGGCTGGCCGTGTACCCTCCTTCCTCAATGAGACTCGACCTGGCCGAGAAATGACAAGGAACACTCAACTGCACCAGTCTTTAGCAAATGCCTCGCCGACAATCAACGAACACCCTGCTCTTCAGCCAAATACTGAGCCGGTTCACACCCTCTTGTCGCAACTACCAACACAGCTTGCTCATACGACCTTCACAGAACATCAAAACCAGTATTGGAGAGCTCAGTTGGTACTTCCGCAGGGCCCATCATCCCGACGAGACACAAAAAACCGTTGAATTAGGCGGAGAAAAGGATGGTGCCATGGTTGAAAGTGATCGAGGAAACCGCGCAAAGGGATGTTGTGGGCGCTAATTGCGGCAACATCGGCTTGCGAAGGGGTAGATCAACCTTGCTCTTGGTCGAGGTCTTCAAGGACTATCTTTTGCCCATGGCTAGCAACGAAATGATGGATTGAGGGAATGTTACTGGTGTTTTCGGCACTGCGCAGGAGCATAACCGCTCGATCGTGGTAAATTGGCTTGGACGTTGTCAACTTGTACGATATCAACTCTTTTGTTTCACGGTATGCTCTTGCACTGAGCATGAAGGAAGAGAACAGCGTGGGGGTTTTGCGCGCACCACTGCTCCTCCACACAGTGGTCTTGTCCTGCCTCATTGATCTGAACTCTTTACCATATACACTCGTTGCAATTGCAACGCAGCAGCTACTGCTTCCATCGACTGAATAGGGGCTCGAAGTCTAGCCCAGAATGCCAAGCCTTTAGACCACGCGTGTGGTTCGCGTCCTTGTCTCAGGCTGGAACGCTTGTGGCTTGCAACATTGTTTTACGCCTGAAGAAGGCGCAGCATGCCAGGCAGTCGCGCCCGCGGACCATGGATAACTCGTTGACAGCTCGACAACATGATAAATTACGTGCTGCTCTGCAGTGCTGCTGTCGTCCTGGCCAGCTGCGGCTCTTCCTGGCCCGCATGACAGCATTGAATGAGCCCTCACTATGTATTGTTTCCCATATCCGCAAGGTACGAAGATTGAACCTCTCAAAGTACCTTACATTGCTAGCTGCAAATATTCCTTGAAGGGGCCATACAACTTCGAGCAGTTTTACGAGTATGCTGTCCACCTTGCTCTCTTCGAATCTGTCACTGCTCTTCTCGGCACGGGCAGGCCTTCAAAGTCTACAGGAGATCCCCTAGTCTCCGGCCTACAAGCATGGTTATTCTTTGGCCTGGCCTCAGAAGCTCTCGGTCGAGACATCGCGCATAGAGAATTTGTTGAGGATGACAGAGACGGTGTTTCTACTGGTTCAATCGACTTACGAATCCCTAGCTGGTTCTGGTTCGAACTCAAAGCGCGGTGGGACAAGCTACGAGATACACTATCCCCAGCCGCATACGAACGGAAGAAGAAGCATTTGAAGAAATGCTCAGATCTAGCTCTGATAGTGTTGTGCCACTCGGACCTCAAACAGGAAGTCCACCATCGCCAGGATATTGGTTTGGTCCTCCTCTCAGTACATATGCTTCTTTACCTGATTGCGCATCAACTTGGATATGAAACATGCCTACGAACAGCCCCACAGTCCAGACCTACTCAAATACTCCTCCAACGAATGACCGGAAACGGATGGTGCAGAAAGCGTCTCAATTTCATTGATGTGGTGGATGTGTTCTACCCTTCTCTGTACTTCATGTCCTCTCTCCAGCCGCCTCGAAGCCAGAACGAGGACCACCGAATGTGTACTGCTGCAGACTGCCGTGTGTCAGGAGACCTCCGGAGTCCCAACCATCGAACAAATCACTGTCGTTGCCGAGATGTCCATGTTCCGCTCAAGCGAGTCAACGAGATCGTGGCCGATGGTGGAATTCCCTTGATACGCGTTTCACATCAACCTTCTGGGGACATGAGACTCGAGGTCATTCCGTACACGCGGACATGCCTTTTCACGGCTGTGTCGCACGTCTGGTCGGACCGGCAGCTAGGCTCGACAAAGAACGCGCTTCCGCGATGTCAACTTGAACACCTTGACTCAGTAGTGGGCAAATTACCTCGAACTGTGGAACACTTCCGCCTACGCGACTGGATCTCAATGAGATCTTCCTCAGGTGGTGATATAGAACCACCAAGTCATACGTATCAGTTGTTTTGGCTCGACACATTCTGCATTCCTCAAGATGAGCAGCATGCCGACCTGAAGCGCAAGGCCATTCAAAGTATGAATCTCATTTACGCGACCGCTGCCCACACCCTGGTCTTTGACAAAGGCCTGCAACTTTTCGACGCAGGTAAACAGCCATCATCTCTTTGCCATGGCGGTCGATCAACCTTCTACGCTCCGACTAATGAGAAAATGCTGGATACACTAGCACAGATTTGCGCTTCGAAGTGGATGAGCCGAGCATGGTAAGCACCTTGAGTCATAGTCTGCCGCTTCCGGGCTGATTCCGATGTCACAGGACTTTACAAGAAGGTGTGCTATCGGGGCACCTTGTTTTTCCGTTCGATGGATCAATGGCCTACCTGCGGCTGTTACGGCTGCAGTTAAGTTCTCGGTCGTCCACAAGCAGCGCAAAGAATCCTGTTGAGCCATTCCGAGATGACCTGAGTCATCAATTTCACAAATTCCTCAAAAGCTCATTGCATGTCGACGAGCATAGAGACTATGCACGAGATCAGGTAAGTAACTGACACAATGTCGTGATTGAGAACCTTTCCTCTAACATGAATCAGACTGATCGAGCAGCACGTTTTGTCAAGGCTCACAGCTTTCTTCAATCAAGGAGCACTACTCAGCCTGAAGACATCCCACTCATTCTGGTGAATATGTCCGGTATGAACGGCAATCTGGTCTCACAAGCCAAAGGTACCGATGAAAGAATGAAACTCCTTTTCTACGGTCTAGGGATCCTACCTGCAGAACTTCTTTTCTCCGACTGTGCTAGAACAGGGAGAAGTTCTGAAGTTGATTCCTGGATCCCTCAAGAAGTCGCGCTGGAAAAGTTTCGAGGAGACTGCACACTACATCTGGGCCCCGAGGGGTTTGCCTTCCAACACAAGGGAGACGCACAGGCAATGAAGTTCTACTTGCTTTCCTCCCTGAGTGCTCGGCGAGATCAGTTCCATTTCTGCGCATCCGACAGAAGCAATAAGACGAAGACGAAATATCTGGTACAAGCTCTGACAACTTCCAGCACGCAGTCACCTACTGGCTCTGACATGAGTTGGTGCATGCTGATCAACGACAACGCTTGGGATATCCGCGGTGCACGATTTGTGATCAGCCGAATCGACGGGAACAAAATCTTTCTTCATTTCGATTGTCCTCTGCGGCTGTCACAAGTAGAAGACGCCAGCGCCATTGGAGTGACAGACCAGCTCCCTACATGTATTGGCCACTCGGCCTGTTCCGAGCAGCAGTTCATTATCCAAAAAAGCGAGACGCCCCAAACACTTGGCAGCTCTCGGCCTCAGAATCCTGAACAGTACTCAGATCGACTAATTGTTGTACACCAAGTCCTCTGGTGGGGGCTGACCTATTCCCAACGCTATTTCAGCAATGGTCTCCTGGACAAGCTCTGCTCGAACTCTACGCTTTTCATGATATTGTGGTTCCTCGTCGTATCATGGCAACATCACCTGGTCGAACAAGGTCTGCACGCCTTTGTGCACCGTGCGTGGATGAAAACCTACGACCCGGGCTGGAATCAGGGACAATGGAAGTGGTTCTGGCAGCTCTCGAACTACAAGCCACCAATTCCTTTCAAAACCATGATGATGTATTACTGCAAAATCGCTTTCTCGATCTCGTTCATGATGGACATGTGGCCTATGGTGGCGATGATCACGCTGTATTGGATTCCATTGTATCCCCGGGATGATCTGGTGGGCATGTACGTGCTTTCTGTGCTTTTCAAAGGGTTTTACTTGCTCATTCGATGAATGAGGTGCAACCGTCCAAGCCGGGGAGCTTGCCGCTGGGTACCAATCAATTGTTCTCTCGCACATTGTGAGAGATGGTGCTCTCAATAACATCAATTCTGGTACATGGTTCACACGGAACGTCGTTTTGAAGGGGTATCGTACAATGTCACCGATACCGTAGACAGTCGTGTTGCGCCAGTTTGACTTCAGCACCCCTCCGCTCCATGACTCCAAAAAATGCATCTCACAGACAAGCAGGCGCAAAAGAGTGGTCGTACAAAAAGGAAATCTTCCAAGCTTCGCCAATATTTCTGTAAGTCGCCTTCTGAACCAAGGGCACCGTTCCCAACCTCATCCATCAGTCGTCATTGACCCAGACCCATCATGCTCCAGCCTGGTCCACAGCAGCATCACCCTCGCTAATCGGATCACGGCTCACCAATTTGTTGTTATTCGACAACTTGTGTAGTTCCTTCACATTCATCGTAAACAACTTCTTCCTATAATCCTTGTCGCATGAAATTGTTCCGGCCTGCTCGCCAATCCACTCGGGGTCATCAGGTCTCCTGAGCACCCGCCCAGCAGGATTGTTCGCCCACATATGGTGGTCCAACGAAAGTTTGTTGGCTCCAGGACCTGTAAATGACCCGGGCGAGCGGTGCATGATGATCAGGAGGGTGTGCATCATCGCCTTCATGAGTGGTTCGATGCATAGGACGTGAGCAAAGTGCATGTATTCGAGCAACCGCGCCTTGCCCCTTGGTGGTAACCTCCCGAGGAGGGATAGTGATGGAGAGGACCCCGCCATTGAGGTATGCGATGCATTCATTGACAACCCGACTAGAGACAAGCGGCATGCGCAGGGAATGGTTGGCCACTTTGTCAATGCCCTACTTAATGAGGTGGCGAATCATAGGGGAGAAAACAGCAAGTGTCTCCACGGTGATAGGGATCAGCTCGCCACCGCAGCGGATATGAAGTATTGTTGTTGTTGCTTGGGGAAGGTCGATGCCGTGCCTATACTCGAGATGTATTCTGAGTCGGTTGGCATCTGCCTTGTCGAGACTTTTGCCAACGATGTCGTCCAGATCTTGGCGGACGCCTCGATGTCCTGTGCGGTCTCGACTGGGTAGTGCGCTTGAGCCTGAGAAGTATCGATACCGGTCTGTGGAGATGATTCGCCTGTAGTTGGCTCAAGCGCGTGGTCTGGGATAGCCGTGTCGTCTGGGAGGGCGGTCGGGGCTTGTGGTGTATGGATTGTGAGGTAGGGGTAGTTGGCTTGCATAGCCCGTGCCACGTTGCGTCTCGAGACCTCCAAGGGGTCCTCTTGGTCATCCCATTCAGCCTCAGATGCTGACGCATCGTTTACTGGGTCGGAGGCATCCTTAGTTGACTCTGGAGCGGCCGTTGCGGTTGGAACAGACACGCCAGCAATTGTCGATGCAGAGGTGCTACCAGTGGCCGGCTCGAGGTTGTTCTCATCCGTTGACTCCGGTGCTGGAATCATGCCAGGTACGAGCGTTGAAACGAGGCTGCGAATACTCGCATCTGGGAACGGAACGACCGGAGTGGTGGACTGCTGAGGCTGTCTCACAGTTGTGGTGGGTAATGCCATATCCTGCTGAGATGAAGTAGAATTTGTGGGTTGAAGTTGGCCGGGTTCCGACTGATCATTCGCTCCAGAGGAGGCATCGTCGACATCCAGCAGGGGGCCAGGAACCGCAAAGGCGGGGTTCTGCATATCATGGAGTAGCTGCTGGAACAGTCTGGGGTCTCGCCCGTGAAGCTCCGTCATCTGGCTCACCAATGCTTCTAGTTTCGTCTCCATGTTATTCCTGCTGGACAATGGCGGGTGAGGCGGCTCGGTCGCAGTGAAAGCATTGGTGGTAGCCCGAGGTTGTGTAGACAACGACAGCAGGTGTGCTTTAGCACTGGCGAGTGACTTTCGACCATCTACTCCAGCGCCATCCTCTCCTGGGGTTTGGAAAACAGAGCCTGCAGGGCAAGATTGCGCGCGATTATTTGGCAGCGTAGGGAGCGTATCTCCTTGCGGCGACTTCGACGGGCAGGGACATAGACTCGTTTGTGCTGCGTTCTCTGTCGTAGAGTTCCCTGAAGAATGGGTAGTTCCCGAAGCTGCTGGATTGGTGACGTTGGAGTCACTAGGCTGTGGAGACTCGATAGATGGCAACGCTCTCTCATCCTCCGAGTCTTGTGTGTCTGCATGATTCTGGCCCTGGAAGCTTGATTCTGATCGTGCGTAGTCAGACTGCACCGAGCTATCATCCTTCCCTGAGGAGGGTATGTCCATGTAGCTGGTTTGAGTTGACTGCGAATGCAGTTCACGGAGCCAGTCTGGCGAGGCTTTGCGTTTGAGGCTCAGATATGGGGCTCTGGAAACGGCACGACCATCAGAACCGTAGCGCACAGGCGACTGAGACCAGCGACCTCCCTTCCGTGCATACACGCGGTGGCGGCGAATCTTCCTCTGGGGTGGCACAGGATGGCGGGACGGAGAGCCTGCATCATCGCTGGTGCTGTCATCCTGCGTCAAGTCGACGATATCTGGCTTGGTATTCTTTTGTATGACTTCATCTTCACACTCCTGTACATTCTCTTCTGTGGCGTTCTCTTTGGTGTTGTTCTCTTCGATCTTGTTCTCCTCGTCATCGTCCTCTTCGCTGTCGTTCTCAACGATCTGTTCCTCACCAGTCTCGGGCCATCCTATGTCCGAGTTCGCATCCGAGTCGCCGTAGTATCGACTCTCAGCTGCTTCATATTGTGCGCGGGAACAATCGATAGTTCGTTCCACGATGGCTCTGTCAACATGAAAGTTGACCATGTGGATGAGATCCTTATGCCAAGGTATCAACTCAAGCTTTCTCACACCATTGAGCCAGAGTCGTGGGTTCACTCGAAAAAATTCTACCGCCCATTCTGTCCAACAGGGGCCACACATCCACATATCTGGTGCGACTAGGTTAGATAACGTACGACTGGATCAGCCGGAGATACTTACCAAAGGCTAGCGCAAGCTCCTGCTCAAATTCGCTGATACACTCCCAGTGGAACCACCTCTTTCCGCAACTCAGGTTCTCACATTCAATTTGCCCTGAAGATCTCTTGCGACGTTCTCTGCAATTACATGTGAAAGCTTCCTCATCATCAAGTTCGTGCTCCGTGTTGCCAGTCCTAGCCAACCACTCCCGTAATGCGATCATACCAGCCACCCATGCCGTGTTCTCGGGTGCTGCGAATGTTTTCGGAACGGGCATCTTGGGCAGATCGTCGATGTTCTCTGGCATAGGGTCGCAGACTGGAGAGGACTTTGGCAATGGTTTGAAGTACTCTCTATCGTAACCTTCGAGATCGGTATCAGAACCTGGAGTCGGAGGAAGACTTCGCTCCAGGGTGAGTGGACTGTAGCTTGGCTGGCGAGGCGACTGTCCCCGAGCCGACTGCCCACGAGGCGACTGCTGGCGCGGAGGAGATTGCTGGCGCGATGGAGATGGCTGGCGTGATGGAGATGGCTGGCGTTGGGGAGCCCGTGGGTGCAAAGCTCGTCGGGGCAGTGGAGACCGTGATCGTTGACGCAGAGGTGATCGTGATCGTTGGCGCAGTGGGGAACGTGATCGTTGACGCAGAGGTGATCGTGATCGTTGACGCAAAGGAGATTGTTGCCGACGACTTTGCGGGCGAGCGCTGGGTCGGTACCGGCCGCTGTTGGTTTTCGATACTCTCGGCTTCTTCGATACTCGATAACTGGATTCAGCATTTCCCTGTGACGGCGCGCTGACCTGCTGAGAGCGCGCTTTTCTCTTTCTTGTAGCAGGTGGACCACGCTCATTGGCTTTTGCCGTCACCTTTATCTTGGTGCGGCTTGGAGCCATCTTCTCTCAGGGCAGCTGTGTCGGAGTGCAGACCAAGTAACAGATGTGTGGGCCAAGTAGTGGGATTAGCAGAGAGAAGAAGGAGCACCAGTTTGTGGTTCATTCGCAGAAAGTCAATGATGTCGCAACCAAAGTCGCGCAGCAACATCACGGAGGAAATATCTCACAGGTGACTGCCTTCCCAAAAAGCGTGAATTGTTAGCAGCCTCGCAAAAGACCATATTAGCAGTGGACTGGGAACCGGGAAAGGCTTTGCATCCGATCAACAATTCACCATATCACAGCCTACCTGGGGAATATGGCAACAACCTACTAAAAGCACCGCTCACCAGGTTCCGCTGGTCGCACATTCTGGCAATTCTTGCAGTTCCTACCTTCCCGCCACCAGCGCCGGGAATGGTTTTCATTCCCACCCCTCTCCTCATTTACTATGGCAGCCTTGCGGCACAGCAGCATTAATTGGTGTACTCCGCAAATGCTGCAGGTTGATTGGCCACTTGATCGTGCCGATATTATGATGATTGACTGTTGATTGACACTTTTGTTCGCCATGGCTTTCGTAGCATTACTTGCGAAAAATGATGAGAAGACTTTGATAGTGAAACTGGGAGGTATACTCTCAGGTGAAGTATTAGTGCGTTCCTGGTTCCCCGATTAGACGATTCAAGCATCGATTCCAAAGCGATTTCGACCAAAATTGTTGGATGCAAGGTTGATGGGTTGAGAGTCGCATGATCCACGAGTTGCCAATTACAGTCGCAGCACATTCAACCCATGTCTTGCAGTAAGTCTCCACGATAACTTGCAAAATCAAGGGTTGTCGATTGAGAAAGTTGAACTCATACATGTGTTGATTGGCGAGAGAAGAGATGGGGAAAGGGCACAGACAGCGGCTACACGGCGTGCAACGGTGTCACTTTGCTGAAAACCTGCTTGACCCGGCGTCAAGACTTCCAGATTGGTTTTCCTATCGTCGAGGAACTGGTGCTCTTAGCCGAATAATGTAAGGCAGCAGCTGGGCATCGGGGCCCCCGAGGCAGTAGCAGCGGACCCGGTACTGGTCTGAAGAAATTAGTATGTAAGCCTGGAAATTATCTGGGATTTTCGTACCTGAAAGACGACCACTTTTTTGCTGCTCCAAAATATATATTTGATTTCCTTTGTGATTCACCACAAGGCTGAATATGGTTGCAGGTGAGTCGAGGTGATTTCGCAAAGCCCCTCGAGTGAGTCCTGAATCTCCACCGTCATGTGACATCCTCGGAACAACGTCTCGCCTGCGTTCAGAGAGGCTCAGACGATATTTAATTCTTCGCGTCCGTGGTGCCGCGAAATGTCCGGAAATGTCGAGGCTTTGCATGTCTGCGAGCTTACCATTTGCCAGTCGCCACGTCCAGCAACAGGCATCATTTCAGAGAGAATGGATAAGTACGTCGATTGCTCGAGCCGGGCACACGGCGCATAATCGTCAGCGTGGTCATCTCGGCAGAAAGATATCACTGGTGTGATTGTGATCGAGTAGAGTCGTGAGATGGATTTGAGCAAGGTGTTGTGAGAAAAGGAATATCCGGCGAACCTGCCGGACGCAGAATCGTGTCCATCCAAGACTTAGTCAGCCTCAGTCGACCTGCACAAGCCTGAGGTATCTAGGAGGAATGATGAAGGCACTTTCATGAATTGTGATTGTTGACTGCTCGTATCTAATCCCTGAGCACGTCGACGTCCACCTATCTGGGTGGCATTGAAGCCTTGTTCTTACAGTAATAACGCATGACCCATACGTCTGATTTCCAGCTGTGGGTTCCCAACCAGCGCCAACGCTAGTCCCAGGTGCACACATTGATTCGAGAAAGACCATGCTCCAGGTGGACACTACTCCTTTGCCGCGACCATGGAGTTTTCTGGAACTGCATCTCGCAGCTCAAGTTCTTAGTCGCTTCGTAGCTTCCAGCCGGCTCTTCTCTTCCGCGTCTCGGGCACGTTTTCTCTCAGCCTTCAATTTCTCTCTCTCCTCTTTTGCCTTCAGATATCTCTCGGTGTGCTTCAGCACTTGACCATCCCTGCCACGCACAGTCATGTCATGCACGACAGGCGGCTTGCTGAAGAAGAGGACTCGTCCTTGATCATCCTGTGGAAAGTTGTCGCGAATGTGCTTCGGGATAGATGCATTGGCGGTGTCAGATAGAACAAAGACTTCGGCAGGCCGATGATCCGGGTATGTGCTATTAGCAGCGGGCGTTGCTGAGGGATAGCTTGGGTATGACTGGGCTGTAGGTGCAGGATTCGAATTTTGCTGTTGATACAGTGGGCGATTGAAAGCGGCTTGCGCATGAGATGGAGTAGCTGAAGCTGCGTAGCTTGTTTGCTGAGCTGGAGTCAAGTTTGGCTGAGGCTGGATCGTCTGGTGAGCGTTGTAAGAATGAATGTTTTGTTGAGCCGCAGGTGTCGTTGATGGAGCGATGTTTGCTCGATACGGTGTCTGTGCTTGCGGGAACGAAGTCTGTCGGCCATATTGCGGAGCAGGTGAGATCGATTGATGTTGATATGGATTTGGAGTGATTGACGGTGACGGACGAGTGAGTTGGGGCTGCAGAGAAGGTGTATGGTTTGCACCATTGACGATAGGACGAGGCGCCATGTTTGTGACGCTGGTTATGGTAGGCGGTCTCACGACAGGTGGGGGTGTGGGAGGCGGCGGAGGAGTTGGTTCAGGCGGTGGTGATTGCTGTTTAGATCGGATGTCAGCGATGTAAGTCTTGGGCCAAATAGATGACCGTAGTCGCAACGACAGTGAAAGAACAAGGAAGAGCTTACATTTTCCTCGCGCGGTTGTTTGTGAATGCCACCAACGATGGGAGGCGCATTTGGATGACCCCATTGCGGCGTAGGCAATGGACCTGAATCTTTCATATCGTCTTTCAACAAATGTTTGAGTGGACTGGGCACTTTCTTGATTCTCCGAGGAACATCAAACAAGTCCATCTCGTAGTCCTTGTCACGCACTTCGTCAGGCAGGCAGGAGGCCCATGTCTTGATTTTGTTGAATCTGTGCTTTTCCTCATTGTACCGAGCCTCGCACACGTACACTTCTGTGGTCGGAGTGATGTTCCGAGGTCTGCCACGTGTGTACCTTGTGAAGAACATCACAAAGCAGCGATCCAAGACCTCGTCAATGAGGTGATCTCGGTATTGCCCTGTTTTGACCACCTCGTTTGGCCAGAAGTGTTTTTCAAATTGATGCACAGTCTGCTCAGGTCGGTAGTACCAGCAAGCGTTGATCCATTTCTGACCCTCGGTGTCTTCCCAGGTACGATAGATCTGAGCGACTACCGGTTTCGTCACGTCGTTTTGGTTCTGAAGATGGATCCAGTCTCCGACCTTCCAGAGCTCATTCTTGTGGAGGATGCCGTTAGGTAAGGGCCGACGACCGTCCTCCATAAGGTACTCTTCGTCAGGCTTGGCCTTCTCGACCTCCACCAACTTCTGTGCTTCTGCAAGCAGATCTATGGCGTCTCGATAGATCTCACTGCCATCTTCATTGAACTGCTTTGCATTGTTGAAAAGCAGGTCGAGATCCTTCATGAAGTGCTCGAGAGACTGAAACTTCTTCCGCTTCGCCTTCTTCTTGATCATGTCCAGAGCAATCGGATCTTTGATCTCGGCGAAGTAGCTGGGGTACTCTTGCTTGTCTGGCAGGCGCTCGAAATGTCGGATCTTGAGATTACCAGCCTTATCTTTGGGCTTTCGGAGGCCCTTGAGAATGGCCTTGATTCGAGCCTCCATAGGTGTGTCGACCTTCGGCGGGCGTCCTCGTCGCTTGGGTTCACCGGCTTTGTCGTCGTCATCACGACCCTTGCGGCCTGAAATACTCGCACGGCCGCCTTTTCGTCTTCTCTTTCTCCTGCCATCTTCGGAGTCTTCGTCTGCGCCATCCTCGTCCTCATCCTCTTCGTCCTCCTCGTCAACCTCCTCGTCGTCGTCCGAGACTGGGGTAGGTTCAGGAGTAGCATCAGGTATCTCCCCTAGATCTGGAAAAACTGTTTCGTCTTCCTTGGCCAAGTCTTCCTCCACAAGTTTTTTCAGCTCGTCCTTGAAGACAGTCTGCAGCAGGAAAACATCTCGCACCGGACCAGAATTGGGTCGGTTGTAGACCTGAGCGTTGTGGACGATCATGGCAAAGTCTCGAACAAACTCGGGTATGCCTGTGTATTGTTTTCTCTGGATTTTCTGCTTCAGAGTGCTGATAGCGACGGGATCTTTGATGATTTCGTGGTAATCTGGGAGGACTCTTCGATTGGGTATGCGCTTAAACAGCTGCGAAGGAAAGTATTCCCTATGAGGCACATCAGCATTGACTCGTCTCTCCTCGTGCGCCGGGCGAGACAAACTCAGTCTTGACCATTATCTTGTGGTTTGTCAACGCATCGGCAATGCCTTTGAGGGCTTTGTACTGTTCACGAGAGACAGGGCGTCCGTCCCCCTCTTCGCCTGCCCCGTCATCTTCTTCGGCCTCAGCGTCCTCGTCGACGTTGTCGTCCGCTGCAACTTCATCCTTCGCATCGGCCGCGCCTTCTCCCTTTACGTCGGTCGCATTCTGGTCCTTGTCGGAAGGCTCGACTTCGATGGACTGGACAGGCTCAGACGGTTTAGCATCTATCGTGTCGGAATCTGCCATTTTGCTGCCCGGACACTGCGATACCCACGAGCACGAGTTGTAGAACCCACGGTTGCAGTGACATGGAAAGCTTCATTAAAGTGCGCGGAGTTGATTGCGACTGGAAATGAGGATGAGTGAAGCGTGCAGATGCAGGTGCAGATTTACCGACAGCCAGCCGAACGAGGGAAAGTCTTGGCACTTGTTTTGGATCATCTGACATTCATCTTATTTCGCTCGGGCGTTACTGTACTATTAACAATAGAATCTGTTGTTGCTCTACTAGTAAACATTCGACTTGAGTCTCGAAGGAAAAGTTTGTGGACGCGTTCTTGTCATCGAGTCGCGTCACAGGCCGAGTCGGGAGATCTGGGGTTAAACCAGGTTGGGGCTGGATCAGGACCATCGCTTCAGCTTGTGACTACCACTTCAAAACCCATTCCTAGACAAGTCCAACAATCAGGAGACACAAACGGGGAGGACAGTCACGCAAACGGAGGAAGCAATCAAAGGAGGCGCATCTTACCAATGGTCACTTCCCCGTTCCATCTACGACCACCTCCTTCCGTGTGGCAACAAACATAGCTGAAGCTGTCCTTTCGCTCTTGGCCTCTCTTCCTTATCGAAGGACATCATCTTTCGAGACGACTTGACTATTACCCTAATTCATTCTCTCCAGCACCTTTTCAGCTATAGAACAGTTCAGGATGAGGGTCCGGATAAGGGGCCCTTCCGGCAACTCAACCGTCACCTTCGAAGATTCTGCCACGGTAGAGATACTGCGGAAGACAATCGAAACCGAAACGTCATTATCCTCATTTGAAGTCAAGTATGGATTTCCGCCGAAAACGCTCCCACTCGAAGAGCTCCCAGCAGCGAAGCCGCTTTCCGACCTCGATGTCAAACTGAATGGGGAGCAACTGATTGTCAACGAGGTGAAGCCCGTCGGTAAAACGAGCGGAACGCTACCAGCGTCGTCTTCTGCGGCAGGAGGTGATACGCGAACAGCCGGGCCTTCGAAAGATCCAAGCGGAGTAGCCCCACGCCCACCAAGATCATCTGAAGCACCGTCGAGACCTCACAAAACCTCCGCGGCACCACTTTCGTTATCACGGAAGCAGAACACAGATATGGATGACCCGCCTGAAATTTGGTGCCCTGACTTACAGGGGACCATGGTTTTGCGAATCATGCCAGACGACAATTCGTGTCTCTTTAGAGCTGTTGCAAGTGCCGTCCTGTCAGATGTGGATGCTGTTACGGAGTTGCGATCGATCATCGCGCAGAGTATTCAAGGAAACAAGGAAAAATACACTAAGGCCATCCTCGACAACAAAGAGCCGAACGCATACTGCCGATGGATACAGACGGAAGACGCTTGGGGTGGTCAAATCGAGCTGGATATCCTAAGTCAACACTTCGACGTCGAGATCTGCAGCATTGATGTACAGACCCTGCGGGTGGACAGATACAATGAACAGGCACAGAGTCGTTGCTTCATCGTATACTCCGGGATCCATTACGACACGATTGCTCTGAGCATTCAGGGCCAGCCCCCGGAGTTTGACGTTAAGCAGTTTATCCAGCCACTGTCGGACGAGGCGCTTCCTCACGCCCTCGCTCTCTGTGAGAAACTTCAAGAAAAGCACTACTATACGGACACTGCCGGGTTTCAGCTGAAATGCAACGACTGTGGAGCAACATTGACTGGCGAGGCTGGCGCCATGAAACATGCACAAGAAACGGGCCATATGAACTTTGGGGAGGCCTAACACGGATCGATCCTTCCGCTCCAGAGTACCATTCGGCAATGCCATCTGGCTTTGTTCCCCAGGTCTATTCCTCGCACTTTGCCTCGTCAACCTGCAGACAGATGGCGAATGGCGAACAGCAGCTGAGTGAGATGATTGGCATCCCAGGTTTTGTCCATATGCTCAACACCAGGTCATCATTGAGATGGAAGAAGCACCTCAAATATCAGACGCTTGCTCTGTTCAGCAGTTGCTGAATTGGCCCTATTCTCAGAGTGGGCCAGCTCCTTCCCTTCTAGGCCCATGTCATATTCCTGCTAGCGCTGCAGGTTGCTGACTTTGAGGGTCTTTTGTTGATTACCCCTGCTTTTGCGAAGGCGTCTGCAGCGTCACCGATATTGTGAAGGGCGCAGAAAGGTAGCCCTACGCCGCGGGGATTGAGTTTCATTAGCCAGTTCTGACATAATACGGCAAATATGCGCATCGAGCAAGAGCTTAAGGCCCCTCGTAAGATGCGTGTTGCAGTGTACGTTCGTACTAGTTCAAGGTGGAGCGGGAAGGGAGTTTGACCAATGGCCATAGCCCGGTGCGTCAAAAGAGATGAGGCTTTGTCAACCTTGAGCAAAGATCGGGCTACAAACGAGCATTGCATGGCTTCGTATTCCTGAGAATCCAGGCTAGGTCCAAGCATACTCGGTCAGTGCTGACTCGCTCGACTTGGTGATTTTTTGCCTTTGAGCCATCCGTGGCTGGCCATTGGGGCTGAAGGTCATGGAGTTTTCACTTCCCCCCTCTGCAGCCCAGACTGGCGCGTCTTACCGAGGTCGAACGGGGCTGAAGTATATATGGTCCTGCCCGGCTCCTTTCGAGCAATGAAGTGATATCTGGCTGCATCTTACTTTGGATTCGCTCGAACTTCTTTGTCACCTTTTCATCCAACACATAATCCACCGCTTTAATATGGCGTACACTGATTCATGGCTCGAGGTAAGCTTTCAGAACCACATTCGGAATGTTCCTTTCCACTGACCCGCATAACAGCTGGAGAAGAACTTGGGTGGTCGATTGGTGTTGACCGGAACACCAGAGGAAATTCGTGGCCAGTATGACCAGCTGGTGGCCATGCTCCTTCCTCAACTTCCTAAACCATCTGATGCTGTCGAGAGCAAGGATGGAGATGTCGACGGCATCAAGTACCGCTTGTACACTCCGACAGAGGCTGCCAAGTCAGGACCCCTCCCAGTCGCCATCTGGACACACGGAGGCGGATGGATGACCGGCGACCTCAACGCGGATGATTTGCTCTGCAGAATCATTGCTGAAGCTGTGCCTTCGATCGTCGTCAACATCGATTATCGACTTGCCCCTGAGCACAAGGTACCCACTCAGCTTGAGGATTGCTTGAAGGTCTACAAATGGGTGAGTCATGTTCGCCATTGCCAGTGACCAGTACTCTAATCGAGCCAGGCACGACAAAACGCAACTTCATATGGCGGAGACCCCAACAAATTCTACACCATCGGCGGCTCAGCAGGCGGTGCTCTGGCCCTCCAAATCGCCAACCGCATCGTCAAGGACCCCTCGTTACGCGATGGTATCCGTGGCATCGCTGCGGTCGTGCCTTGCACCACGCATTTCGATAACGTCCCCGCCGAATACAAGGACATCTACAAAGCCTACGACGAGAACAAAGAAGGCGTCCCCATCATTGACAAGCATTCCATGGAGATCTTCTACGAGCACGCGGGCGTCGACCCCAAGGACAGCGATATCTTCACGGCTCTGGCAACAGACAACCACAAGAACTTCCCGCCCACTTACTTTGTCAGTTGTGAGAAGGATCCTTTGAGAGATGACGCATATGTCATGGAGGCGGCGTTGAAGAAGGCCGGTGTGCCAACCAAGCATGATCATTACAAGGGCCTTCCGCATTATTTCTGGATTTTCCCTTCTGTGCCGGAGGGACAGCAGTTCGTGGGCAACTTGATCGGAGGCGTCAAGTGGTTGATCTCCCAGATGTAGACATTAGATGCTGGCTAGAGTAGAGGAACGTTATGCCAGGGTTAAAGGATGAGGAGCGTTTCTAATGATGAGAAAACATTACAGCGTTTCGGCACTCTGTTGCCCTCTTAGGCGGGCTGCAGGTGCTCTGACAACACCTTCTTTTTTTCACAAGAAGCATACAAGCTGTAAACGGCGGAATCAATGTTCCTGGTTCCATCTCAGCTTCAGTCTCGATCACATGTAAAAGAACTTGAGCCATCAGAATCTCACCCCCGCATTCCTCCAATTCAAACCCCACCAACAATTCATCTCCCCACAGCCTCGCCGAGCCTCGTCTGCCCACACCGTCCTGCACTTGAAGCCACCTCGCTTCCTCCTCATGGCAACAACAGCACCCTCCCTTTCTAGTCTCGATGGCTCATTCCCCTCAGCAAGCGGCCTCGACAGCCCTCTCACCCCAGGCGTCGACTCCGACATCCTCCCGTCCTCGAAAAGATCCACCGCCCTAACCCAGAAACTCACCTCCGTGCTCTCAACCTCCTACGCCGACCATGAAATCCGCGATACCTTACGCCTCCTAGACGCCCGCGCCATCCACAACGATGAAAACACGAGGAGGAATCTCAAGGCGAATGCCCAGAGGGAAGTCATAGACTGCAACGCCCGAATCGTCGACGATTTCGGCGCTGTCGCCGCACAACTGAAACGGGTGGGCGATATGCTTTCCACTTTGAACAGCACATGCGCAAGCGTAAATGGTCATATTCTCGCAGCGAAGCGAGAAGTTGCGCCCGTGCTGGAAGAGGCGGGGACGTTGATGAAGCGTAAGCAGGAAGGCGAAATGAAAGAGCAGCTGCTCAAAGCGTTCACCGCGCATTTCCTGGTCAGCGATGAGGAGGTGCAGTATCTAACGAGCGGTGCGGAGGGGATCGATGAGCGATTCTTCACCGCACTGGCGCGAGTCAAGGGCATTCATAAAGACTGCGAGCTGCTTTTGGGGTATACTTCCGCAACGGAAGGCGATGAAGAGGGTTCATCGAGACTGGGGCTCGAGGTTCTGGAGTCTACGACACGGACTCTCGACGCGGCGTTCAAGAAACTCTATAACTGGATTCAATCGCGCTTCAAGTCGCTGGATATCGAGGATCCGCAGATCAGCGGTTCGATTCGGCGGGCGTTGCGCGTCCTCTCCGAGCGGCCGACTCTTTTCCAGAACTGCCTGGATTTCTTCGCCGAGTCGCGCCAGAAGACCCTCTCTGAAGCATTTCAGGACGCGTTGAGCGGCGCTGGTGGAGGAGGAGGGATCGGTGCCAAGGCGATTGAGTTCTCTACGCATGAGCCGTTGCGGTATGTGGGCGATATGCTGGCCTGGATGCATAGCGCTGCAGTGTCTGAGAAGGAGGCGCTTGAGGGTTTGTTTATCGGGGATGAAGAGGAGATCTCTCGGGGTCTGCAGGAGGGGAGAGTCAGTGAGCCGTGGGCACGGATCTCCGGACGAGGAGGTCGCACGGTTCCAGACCCGGAGCAAGAAGACGACGAGCAGGAGCAGATCTTCGACGGACGTAAAGCGCTGTCAGAACTCATCTCCAGGAATCTCTCGCTGGTATGTCAAACGTTGCAAACCAGGATCGATGTCACTGTGCGCTCGAGTGGAGATCCGGTACTCACATTCAAGGTCTTCAACCTTCTCGACTTCTACAGAAGCATTTTCGCCAAATTGTTGGGTGAAAAGAGTACGCTGGCGGAGCTGGTCCACCAGCTGCAATCCTCAACACTATCGCAGTTCGAGAAGGCCATGGATGAAGAGACTTCAGCCGCCGTTGCTTCGTTCGACCCGGAACCAGCAACAGACCTTGCTCCTCCAGCGTCCCTGGCCACAGCGTTATCGCAGTTCAACGAGATCTGTCGGGCTAGGGGGCCACAAATGACCGAGGCAGAGCTTGAACGTCTCTTCGGAGCAATACTGAGTGGCACGATCACTGCCTGTGCCGCAACTGCAACAAGGGTCCCGGACATGCGAAGAGGCAGCATCTACAAAATCAACTACATGACCGCCCTGAAAGCGACGTTGGCAAACATCTCGGCACAGGTGCCCGCTGCACAGACTCCGTTGCAGAGAGCGGCCGAGGAGATACAATCTCTGAGAGATCAATTGGTCGAGTTCGTCACGACTACCTTCCTCGAGTACTCCGGCGTGGCGGATCTCACGCAAGAGATCGATACGCGCAGAAGTCACCAAGCCATTGAGAGGCGGAAGTGGCTCCTCGACAACCTGGATGAGGCTGCTCAAAGGTTGGACGAGTTCCTGTCTTCGGCGCTCATGGACGCTCAAGAAGCTTTGAAACCTCTGCTGGATCGGACTTTGGCTCAGGATGTGGTTGCTGAGGCTGTCGAGAAATTCTGTGGAGAGTTCGACGAGTTGGAAGGTTTGCTGGAGACTTTGGACGTGGAGACTACAGACGCTGAAGCAGATAGCAGAGAGGAGGAAATCCCTGACAGGGAAGATATCAATGGCCCACCTGAGTCCTTGAGAGAGCTATATCCCAGGACTGGGGCTGAGGTGCGGGCATTATTGAGTTAGATAAAAGAGATCAAGATAGAGAATCAGTGCCAGCTGGCACATGGCAACGGCATTTATCATTCGCGCTGTTGCTTTTATCTAGCCTGCTTGGTAGTTACATGTTTGGCTCGCTTTTTGACCTTGACTTTCACGCGGCGACTTTCCGTCGTTGGGGAATCTACAACACCTTATCGGCAGCAGAGACTGGAAGACATTAGCACGAAGTTGGAAATCATTAAGAACGGATTACTCTTACTTGTGATTCCAGTATTATCTGGCTCGACTGCAACCTTGGTGACCTTGCCATTCTCGGTGAGGACGGCGTATCTCTTGCTTCGGTTGTTGCCCAAGATCTTAGCCGCGTCGAACTCGACATCCCAGGCTCGAGCGAATTCTCCGGCTGGGTCTGCGATGAAGCGAATGCCAGACTTCTTTGACTCATCCAGTGCCTTTCCCCAGGCCTTCATACTATGAGGATAGAGTCAGCTCCGCCTCAAGACTGTTCAAGGATGGGTCTTACACGAAAGCATCGTTGACCGAGACCACGAACACCTTTCCAGACTCTTTCAACTTGTCACTGGCAATGTAGCCAGGAATGTGGGTATCTGAGCATCCGGGAGAGAACGCAGCGGGGACGCCAATGACAACGCCTTTGCCAGAAGACAGCTCTTGTGAGAGGTTGACCTTGTTGCCAGGTGAGTCCTCGAAGAGGTCGATGTTAGGAACGGAGTCGCCTTCTTTGACCTGAACGAGAAGTTAGTGAGAAGACACCGAGTTGAGTTGGGAGTGAGTGCATCGAGACAAGACATACCATGATTGCGGTTGTTTGCGAGAACGGGCGAGAGATTAGTTTGGGTGAAGAATGTAGCGAGGTTGAGGAACGTAGTGAGGTTGAAGAACGTAAGATGGATCGAGAGAACATTTATAAGAACCGAGGGAGTAGCTTCCGATTGAAAAGATTTGGAATGTGCAGGTACGCTGGAGTAAACTTCACTTTCACTTCACTTTGCTCTTGCCTTCTAATATTCAAGTTGCCAATTGGTGGTGCTCAGACGTGCGTACCCGCAAAGATGGTGCAAGAGCGCAACGACGACATCGTGCGGGGTGAACTGAAGCTTGCAGCTCACTAGGAGCTTCGGTTTCGGGTGTACCTGAACGAATACTCCAATGCCCCCACTTCGGCGCAATCAGTAACCTCATATCTTGTTCGCCTGGCACCCACCTGGAGCTTCGACGCTCTCCGTACACAATTGGTACAATGCCTTGTCAAAGTAGGGCTTGTGAAGTTTACGTCTTGACACGAACAGAAAGCAATCAAAACAGCACGCGCAATCGAATTTCACCATTCAGGGTGTTCTGTTCAGCGGTCCAAAATCTCCAGTACCGTGATGTCCGACGAATTCCATGCACGACGTAACAGTATTTGGAATATCGTTTGAAGACCTTGTCTTTGCGTTGCGAAACCAATGGGAGGGCGAGAAGATGCAGGTAAGTTCGGGTCTACGGCGACTCCCCAATTGCGTGACTGAAGAGACTTGAGCGCAACTGCCTGTACAAATAACACCAACCATCCTGTGATGAATGAAGTCGGAACTGAGTTCTCGGACTGGAGAGGTAAACCGACAAGCGGGACGTTTTTATCAGGGCCCAAGTATGTGTGAACGGCCTTCCCGCTAGGCCGTCTATCCCGCATATTCATGGGGTCAGTTTGTGCACCAGTCTCAACGCACACTCAGACACTTCCGTTTCAAGAAAGCGAGAATTCTCGTCACCGCTCCCCTTGTTCAACACCGAATTCAAGATCGATCCAGGGAGTGCTTGATCGGGCACCCCTGCCACAGTCAACCCTTGCTCAAATGCTGAATCTGTTCAACTGCATATCCGACTGCGGGAGCCGTTCCAGAGCCTCGGACCCAGCCCGCGTTCCACCAGGTCTAGACTCGCTCCACAAGGGTCTTCTGCAAGTATAGCATCACAGCAGCGTAGCGGTAGCAGCATCTTGCAACCCTTATTCCATGCCATCGTAATGACAGAGGCCGGTGTTAGGTGACCTCTGTTCAAATAGGAGCTCTTTGGCCTGTTGAAGGACGAGGGAGTCCTTGCGACAGATGGCCTACTCCGCAATTGCGATGCGACAAACAACTGACTGAAGCTCGAAACAAGTCTCAGCAGCAAGTCATTCCTCACCGGCTTCGGTCATGCAGGGCTCCATGTGTCAAGGAGAACGTGCACCGCCACAGTATGGACAAGTTGTGGCTTGAGCATGGTCCCGGACCATTTCACGGTGACCATTTCGAGGCGATCCGCGATCTCGGTACTCGTAGCGAAGCGAATGCATTGAGAGCCTCGACCGGGCCAGATTGCCGACGAATTTTGTTACTAGGATGTTTGCATGACTCCAAGTTTTTGTCAGGAACAGAAGTCCTTGGTTCGCAGACATGCCTATCAACTATGCCGTTAGCAAGAACAGCATCAGTATCCAGAGTTTGCGACCTCTAAACTCATGGTCTCGAAGGAAACGTCCTCAAACAGGTACATCCTTGACGTATGAGCTGTGTTAGCGAACCAGGCGTGTTCGCGTCGGCACCGTATCATCAAATTCCACACACTCAAATGAGAACGAAGTATATTCGTACTTTCCTCGCCGAATGTACTCGTATCTCACTCGAAGCTGGTGTGATCGACATGATCGTCAGAAGCTGAGAACTACTTGCTAACACCGGCTGCACATCGGCAGATCCCGGATAACGGCTTTGATCATAAGCTTCTCAAAGGTAGATGATGCAGAGGTCAATTTTGCACGCACGCTGTCACCGCTGTTTGGTGTTTGTTCGGCCTACGGTTGGATCGTTGCTACTACGACATCGTGATACTGCTACGTCTGTCGTGAGATGGAACCAGCGACCACAGCTAAGTGTCACCGAGAATACTGTTTGATGGTCTGAAGGCCCCAAGTAAGCACGATAAACCTCGTGGACTTAGGCATATTCGCCGACTAAATAGGCATTGTGGTCAATCTGTTTAAGAGTACTGAATTACTATCCCTACAGTACGAGGTGCATGATTTAGGCCAGTGGTCGGCGTCTACTAGTGGACCCTGATCAACCGAAACATTGCATTTCGGCTTCTATCTTGGAACGGGCTTGCCAATCCCCGGCCTTCATCATCACAGTCGAGGATGAAAGGCATTGTTCGGAAGGCTTTCTACAACGATAATATATCCGTACCTTCATTCCAGTCGATGGGTGTGCTCTGGTCGGCCAGCAGTGCCTATTCTTGGGCCGCCGATCATTGCAATCCGTCACTTTTGGGGAAGGTGAGCAAGCGAAAAATGGCCGGATTGGTGACTGAGCAGACGCCTCATCCGTCATTCTCATCTATCTTCACGGACCACATTAGCGAATCGAGTCAGACCGGGAGCACGACTTCTGGGATTCTTCTCTTCTCCTGGGATAATATTCTTACTGGTGCTTGGGATTCGCTAAGAGTCAAGGCCCATTACTCGTCAACTCGATCTCCGATCGTCTCCGTGGCTTTCTGATGCAGAAGCGTCCTATCGTTGACAGCCGTCATCGAGGTACTGTACGGTTTAGCGTGGTGCTCAGTGCGCCGCAAGGGCTATCTCGATCCACCCAGTTAACCGAATTTCCCCTCGCACTCGCGCTGTCCTTTAGCCGCAGATGCGCTCCTTCCCATGCCCGCCTGAAGCAAAAGCTACCCCACCAGTGGATGTCCCGATGACGCTGACTGGCCCAGCTTCCGTCAGAGAGCGAATGGCGCTGTGGCACCCACAAGACACCGATAGAGGCAACGCAAAGTGACCCTTCCAGGAAATCTGGCGGCGTCTCTGCCCTCCAACTTCTCCAGCTCCAGCCGAACAAGTGCAAGCCCTTTCCGTAAAGATCCCACCTGCCTGCCAACTCTCTTGCCAGCGCCAACTCACGTCCAGCAACTTCCTTCCCTATCCATCCTGCACTCGTCGACGTCTGCACACCGGACATCAACTGCTGCACATTACCGGGCTGCTACCTTGTTGTAAAATCGACCACCCATTTCACCTTCTTTCTGCATATCAAGTTGGAGGTTGGTTTTGAACCTCGGAGGTGCCATACCCGCGACGAAGAACCAACATTTTGCACCACCAAAATCAAGCGACCGAGCTGTGTGTCCCACACGAAGCACATTCCATTCCAATCGCAATTATACCACAACGCATCCGCATACCTTGTTTGACCGACCCTTCTACTTTGCGCATCCTGGCGATGCTGCGGTGATTCGACCTCGTGCGGCTCAGTGCATCTCCACAAAAAAGATTATCTGTCGGTTGTCACTCTTCTCCCTGTCGAGCACCTAGGAATCTTCCAGCGACAGCCACCTGCCCAGGTTATACAAGACCCGTCCTCCCGAGATGGATGCCAACTCAGCAAACAATTCGAGCGACTTCGTGCGCAAGCTGTATAAGTATGTACAATCTGCGAGCAGTATATGTGGTGCCCTCAATACTGACATGCTCGCGCAGAATGCTGGAAGACCCCTCATACTCTTCCGTGGTCCGCTGGGGAGACGAAGGCGACAGTTTCGTCGTTCTCGAAAATGAAAAGTTTACCAAATCCATACTCCCCAAACACTTCAAGCACTCGAATTTCGCCAGTTTCGTCCGTCAGTTGAACAAATATGATTTCCACAAAGTGCGGCAAAATAATGAGGAAGGAGGACCGTCCATGTATGGTGCGAATGCGTGGGAGTTCAAGCATCCCGAGTTTCGGCAGCATAACAAAGATAGCCTCGATAATATTCGGCGGAAAGCTCCAGCGCCTCGGAAACCGTCGAGTCTCAATGAAGAACAGATACCTATCCAACAGATCGACCTTATGAATCAACAGATCGTCGCTCAGGCTCAACAGATCGAGTCCTTAGTAGCGACCACAAATCAGCTTCAGATGAACCACCAAATGATGGTACAAGAAATACTTCGACTCCAGAAAACTGTACTCAATCATGATCGGGCAATGCAAGATGTTATGACCTTCTTGCATTCGGTTGATGCGAAGCAGCGACGGGACAGCAAAGCATTGTTCGCTCCACCAGGAGAGGCAGCACAGACGAATACAACTTTGACGCCCACGAGCCAGACTATGCCCCAGCAGGACGATGACGCTCCTGCATCGCCGCTGCAACACGCTCAGAAATTACTGGGCGATGGTAGCGCCGAAGGGCAGTTCAACATCAATGGCCTGGAACAGATGACTACGAGCATCGCGACTCCACCCGTGGGACAGGATCCTCGCGGTGGGCAGTTCCGGGGCCCCAACTCAGCTGCCTCAAGCGGTCATATGGCTTATGTGAAAATGAACGCCCCCGACCTGGAAAACGTGGTCTACCCGATGGGGGCCACGAACGGAATTGATCCCATGTCCAGCGAGTACATCCAGAACATCCCTTACCCAATGCCGTCACGAGACGCAGCGGACCCGAGGGCACAATTTGCCGACACCAGGAAGAAGAGTGGTCTGTCGGATCCCGGATGGAGCCGGCCGCCTCGTATACTCCTGGTTGAAGACGATCCAACGTGTCGGCAGATAGGGGGCAAGTTCCTCTACTCTTTCTCTTGTGCGGTCGACTCGGCACTTGACGGTCTCGAGGCTGTTAGCAAACTTCAGGAAGGTCACAAGTACGACATGATCTTGATGGATATCATTATGCCCAACTTGGACGGTGTCTCGGCGTGTCATATTATACGACAATTTGATCGTACGCCAATCGTCGCCATGACGTCCAACATTCGATCCGACGACATTCAGATGTACTTCCATCACGGAATGGACGACGTGCTACCAAAGCCTTTCACTCGAAAGTCATTGCTCGATATGCTGGAGAAGCATTTGATGCATCTAAAGAAATTACAGCCGGGAGCAGATCAACAACAACCCCTTTCGGCCACTACTGCACCATCTGGGGCTGCTTCCTCGACTGCACATTCAGTCCGGGATGATATGTCGGCCGGAGCGTCCCCGGCTGGCTCGACCGGGACATGGAATTCACCCAGCCAGTACTCCGGTGTATCACCGGTGAACCCCAACATGCATTATACCGGGATGCCAGCACAGCAGCAGTATGTTGATGCCAATGGGGCTGCGTACCAAAATGGAGGGCCACAAACACCGGTAGGCATGCGCGGGCCCGGCA
This sequence comes from Cladophialophora chaetospira, assembly GCA_030247875.1. Lineage (NCBI taxonomy): Eukaryota > Fungi > Ascomycota > Eurotiomycetes > Chaetothyriales > Herpotrichiellaceae > Cladophialophora > Cladophialophora chaetospira. The sequence goes on along the minus strand of JAPDRK010000021.1, from coordinate 271,825 downwards.
TGATGGCGCAATCGCAGCAGCACCGGAGAGGCCACTCTGACATGTCGGGAGGGCCCGATATGGGAAGTGCAAACAAACGACAGCGAATATACCCACCACAACAACAGCCGATGGCCGCTCCAATGCGACAGTGATCCGAGGGAGCTCGCTACCAGTGGTCTACACTTAGACGCCTCTGATGGGTTCCTCCCCCACTATATTCTCCAAGGACGATTGTTGTTCATCGAGACTTTGGAATCCAAGTCCAAAACAACGAGCAAGGCGCGTCTGGAGGATCATTGTGCATTCTCGGAGTCTCGAAGGTTACGCCATCATGGCATCCACGCACCTGTTGGAAGTTTCAAACCCGACCGAGAAATCAACCACGATCAACAGAGGTCTGGCACGAATAGGAGACTTGAGAGCGCTTCGAGCCTCTCGAGCGATTAGACGCATTGCGTACAAGACTTGTTTGGTGGGGCAAACAGAGACCCATTTAACGACTTGACGACAGATATAGGAGCAGTTGGCAATTCTGGATACCTTTCTGACGGACGATATGGCTCGGCGAAGATGAACGCTCGAGTCCTGCAAATTCGGATCACATATTGGCATTGATGTAGAGCTACAAAAGGATGTAGTATTATGTAGGCGAAAAATGCCCATGACGATTTGTGCAGACTAGCATAAGACGACCATCAATGCATGACAACATGTGCCCCAATACTGGCGTATCTAGTCCTCTAATGTACACTGCCAACGTATAATGTGCAGTTGATATCATTCTTTGAGTCTGAGCCAAGCTTAAACGCCGACTCGAATCAGTTCCCCTGTCAATATAAGCATCCCTGGCGGACCTGGCTCTTTGCAGGGCTATTCAAAGGTCCCTGAGCATACCTCTCCCGTCTGCAGAAGGAGATGCCGGCACCTTAACACGACCGACACAACGCGCTTCTTCTTCAACCATGTCCGACATAAAGCATTTCCCTTCTACCCTATCCGCTCCTGCTCTTTCTCCCACTGCTCCGGCGTCAAACACCTAGGCGTCCACGCATGAATAGCCGCAATCTCCTCCTTCAACACGCCGTTCACAAGCCTCGACCGTGCCAGCAGTGTCTTCTTCTCAAACTCTGGAGAGACGATGATGGCGTTGAAGGCCTGGCCGCAGCCGCCGGACATATCCTCTATACTGACGTGCGTTGTTTTGAGCGATTGTTGGAGTTTGCGCGTTAGGTAGGAGGCGTCGATTGGGTCCGGGAGCGTGGATGATACAGTGGCGGCGGCCATGGGGACGTTTATTGGGGTGGGGGAGGGGTGGAGAGGGGAGGCTGAGAAGGGGCGTTTGTGAATGGGGGATGGGCGGGATATGGGGTTGGAGGTGATGGTCTTGATGAAGCTGCGCGGCCGGATTGTGGTGGTGGTGTTGATGCGGCGTGTGGCTTGGAGTGCCAGGGCGGTGCGGATGTGCATGAGGCTGCTGTTCGATATGATTTCGAGGTTTCAAAGTAGTTGTTCAAGATCCCGCTTGGTGGTGTGACTTGCTTGTGGTTTCCTCGAGTCAAGTCCTCGATTACATATGTACATATGTCGAACATTGGAAATCCTCTGGCACCACTGGGAAAACCTCGGTATATTTTTAAAGAGCTTCCATCAGACTTACGTCATTTGTTTGCTTCAACTTTGTTCAGCTTCGCAACCTGGAGCTGTCCAGCCCTAACAACAAACATGACGTGAGGAAACTCTATGCCCGTCGCGCTTGCAACTGGATGATTACCATGCGCCCGCCCAGATCAGTTCCGTATGCTTCGGTCTCTGCTTTCCAGAGCTGCATCTCCTAAGTTCAGCGCGCCTCGTCTCCCACTCCGTCGCAAGATGAGCACCTACAGCGTGTCGCCGTTTACCACGGCGGTCGTCTCCTCCATGCGCCGTCTCTACCCCGAACTGCTCGCAGACCAGTCCTTCGACAACACCGGCCTGCTTCTCGAAGCACCCTTCATCTCCTCCCGTCCTCGCAATCGCAACACCGTTCTCTTGACCGTTGACCTCACTAGAGCAGTGGCAGAGGAGGCTATTGAGAACAAACATTCTGTCGTGGTCGCATACCACCCCATCATCTTCCGATCCTTGAAACACATCACTTCGAACGACCCACAACAACTGTCCATGACGTTGCTGCTTGCGCATGGGATAAGTGTCTACTGTCCACACACCGCAGTCGACACCGTGCCAGGTGGCATGGCCGACTGGCTGTGCGATGTCGTAACCGGCAAACTTGAAGACCCTGAACCGAAAGCCCACAACGCAGAATTCGTCGCGTCAGAGACAGAAGTCACAACCTCAGAAAGCAACTCAGAAGCACCCTCGAAGCCATCCACAAGGCCAACCACCCCTTCCGCAGGAGGTCATAACAATGACGAAGACCCATTCACCACACCAAGGGCAAAAGCGAAGATGAAACTGGCGCGTCCGGACCACACGCGCAGGAAGTATTCAAAGCCAGGTTTCCCTGTCCCGACGGATATCTTCCATCCGGATGTGATTTCTCATCGGAGGACGGTGATTTCACCGTCACCCGAATACTTGATCGATGCGGCAAACCAGCTTACAGGCTCTGAGAAGTACACCACTTCAAACACTGGCGCTGGGCGGTTGATCAAGTTTGACAAGCCGCAGCCGTTGACGCTCCTGATCACGCGGATAGCGCATGCCATTGGCCTACCTAAGGGCTTTGCGGTGGCAATCCCACAGGGAGCGAACCTTGAGGAAGTCACTGTCTCCAGTGTTGCCACGTGTCCGGGGAGTGGAGGGAGTATCGTGCGCGGAACGAAGGCAGACTTGATCTTTACAGGCGAACTGAGCCACCATGAAGCTCTTGGCGTCATCGAACGAGGTGGATGCGTGATCACGCTATTCCATTCGAACTCCGAGAGGGGTTATCTCTGGAACATCTTGAGGGACCGGCTGGAGAAGGAGGTTGAGAAGGATTGGAAGAAAGTAAGGGGCAAAGAGAGTGGGAAGAAGGGCTTGAGCGAAGAAGTCAAAGAGATGCTAAAGGATGAGAGTGTTGAGGTCGTCATCAGTGAGAGGGATCGCGACCCGTACGGGATCGTCGTGCTGGATGAGACGGCCGTCGAAGGGCAGAAGATCAATGGAAACGCAGACGGTGTAGCACCGAGCATCGAGCCGCCGCAGGGTTGAATTATACAGAGCCCAATCACAGAGCTCCTGCCCCAGACATAAGTTCCGGGAACGAAGAGCCGCGACAGACACGAGCCAGACAGTCTCCGCAGGACGTCAAAGGGCTCGAATTGTTTGTCCCTTGCACTTACCGCACAACCCACCGCTCAGACACGGAGCTGAAATCAGTCGGTCCATTTCTTCCTGAAGCTTGTCCGCCGAGAAGAGAAGTCACTGCATGAAAGTCACAGACTCCTGCTGTCTCTTCAGGACAAAGATTCAGTTGTCCTTGCATCATTCAACGTTGGCAGCGCCTCAACCAGGACTTAATCAGACTTGCCTGCGGATAGAGCAAACAGCAATCTGCGAGACTTCATAAGATCCTGTCGCTCCCTCTACAAGCTCACCGTCTTCAGAAAAGCCTCCACAAGAGACGAGATCGACAGGTATCAAAGCTTGATCGACCTATCTCGTCACACCACTCGGTAACCACACTCCAAATGAACCCCGAACCGACCAACATGCCCTCCGACGACGGCGGCGCGCTTATCATCGCAGTCTCCCTCATTGCCGCCACATACATCTGGGCATTCCTGACCTACTACCTTTACATCTACAAGCCATCTGCCGAGCGTGCCGAAGGTCAAAGACTCTTTGAAGCCCAACGACTACTCGCAGAAGAAGATGGCATTGAGAACAGTGATGAGGATGACGAGTTGCCGACTGGCGAATATGTCTTTGTGGACAATGATGAGGATGAGGCGTCGGCTGACGGAGATACTCTTGTGGGCAGTGATGAGGGTGGTCAGGCGTCGTCGACCGAGGAAGATACCCTTGCTGGCAGTGATGAGGTTCACCAGCTGCTGTGGGATTTCTCTGGTTGAAGACGGATGGGTGGTCTCATGTCTACTACTGGCGCCCTCGTCAATGGAATATGCACGGCTTCACACGTTGGTTAAACCGACAAGACGACAGGGCATTGCAGGAACTTCAGGTCAGGAGGACTGGTGTTTGGAGGCTTACCAAGGCCAAGGGATGGTCGATGGATTACCGAAGGAGTTATCACAGACGTCGCCCAGTTTCATACAGAAGTCAACAACCGTCGTTGTGGTGCGTTGACACAGGGTCACCCGCTGTCGATAACACTGTCAATTTCTCTGCGGTGTCGCCGCCTCTTTTCAGCAACACAACGAGATGCATTGGACTGGTTATTGGGAACGGCGAGCCTTGTGGCTGTTTTCAATGAGAGCTCTTCAAAATGAAATGTCATTTCACACGACCTTGGTCAATGCGTCGCTCTTGTCCTTCCTGAATTCGATACATCACTTGAGCTTCTACTGCCAGGCAATCCTGTTTGGGGCTGTCACTTTCCAGAGCAAGCGGACGTTCGTCACGAGTTGCAGATCTACCACCAGGCATGTAAGTATTTCTGCTTTGCTTTTCCTTCTATGTCCCTACCCTCGGCAGCTCGATCTTACATCTCAGAACCCTACACCCAAACACCATACCCCGAAACAATACCATTGTCGACCACGCAATCGATGTCCCGGTTCACCTTCCCCGTCCATCGGTGGGCCATCCTCCTCTTCTTCCTCGTCACATTCATCATGCTAAACCGCGTCCTCATGGACGTTATCTTCCTCTCCTGGCGAATGGTATACACGGGGTGTGAGTGTGTGTGTACAAGTATGTGGGATTGCGTCTGTACGACGTGCACGGATTTCAACAACCGCGGTAATAGGCCGGTCGGAATGCAGTTTTGATGGTGATGGCTGAGATCTTGGACGAGATACAGCAGAGGAATTCTGTGCTTTAGGAGGAGCTGCTGTGAGGACGGCGCATTTTGTGGGCGGAAGGGAATATGCGTGCATCTCATGAAGGTTTCTTCCAGTCAACGGTGTGGCTCTCCTGAGCATTGCCATCAACATTACATCGACATACCTCCGAGCTCTGATTTCGAGGTCCTCAATGCGAGACGACAAACCTTGGCTGAAAACGGCAGGCCAGGTTACCACCACTTCTCACGTACAATGCGTCTGAAAGTGAGGGAAGGATAGGAAAGCTGCGAGATCGGCAGGCAAGACTCGACGACATCCTCAAGCTTCTGTCGCTCGGAGTCGACAAACGCTTACTCCCTCGGCCAAGTGAAAGCCGGTTTGGAGCAAATCACTCACTATAAAGGACGTCAATGTCGCCACGGGGCACTTCCACGACGAGGTGGCTGACTGGCTGACAAACTGACTGCCCGATGGTCTGACTCGGGAGACTGGCACTGTGTGGAAGACGTGGTATAAAAGGCTTATTGACTTGGAAGCTGCATCTGTAGGAGGACCAGTTCAAAGCATCATGCTGGTTGCTTGGGTCATTCGATCGTTGACTACCTTTGCTTTTTATGTTCGTGTTTCGCCCGATGAAGTAGGCCCCAGGAGTATGAGGACCTCCTTCGACTGGGTAGATGTGAAGTCTTGACTATATCCTCTCAAAGAGTTCATCCCTCCGGCCCTTCAAGCCATCTAACTCTCGCTGAAATCTTTGTACTTCCTTTCTCGAGGCCTCGATGTCCGGCGGCAGTCCGTGGAACTCCTTGAATTCGGCCTCCAATGTCTCGATCCGCTTCTTTTTGTCATGGATCAGCTGTTGTTTGGAGACGAGAGTAGTCGTGCTTATCGAGTCTGATGATCCCGGGTCAGTGGTTGTGAGCTGGCTTTCAAGAATTGCAATGCGTGACTTGTACTCGGCTGATTTCATCTGAAGTTGCCTTGTTTCTCGTTGGTGCTGTACCGTCATGGCATGAAGATGAGAATAGTCCGTTCCCTGACCGTCGTCTTTTGAATTGGGCGGCGTAGACGGGTGTGGATCTTCCCTGCTTTCTTGGCTGGCCAGCTGGGCGGTTGTCGCATGGAATGCGGAGAGGTCTTGTAGCGTCTGCTTCGCTTGACCTTGCAGGCTGAGTGACAGCGCTTCAATGGATGAAATGTGGTCCTCGAGGCGGGAAGTTTGCTGGGCGAGATCAACAACCCGGGCGGAAAGGCTTTCACAGACTCCTGCTGACGAGGACGGGGAGGAGTGGCAGCCGAGTATGACTGCTGAGGCGGCTAGAGAATTCAAAGCATCTAGTCCAGGTTCCAAGAGCGAGCTCTCAAGTAGACACACCAGCGAGGCAGCGTTAGTCCCCAATTGCTGACTTGTGCGTTGCTCTGCAGCTGCGAGCTCCTCGAATTTTGCTTCGAAGAGCAATTCCTGAAGCTTGTCTGCTGCGATGTTGTTCGCCATGAGAGACTGCAGTGCCTTGAGAGTCGAAGCATTTTGCTCAAATCCCGGACGTGGTAGAGGATGATATAGAGCTGAGAGCCACGAAAGGATGATCGACCAAGACTGTGACTCGAGGGCATGAGCCCGAGCTTTCGAGGGTGAAGCCTGTATGTTTAGCATGGCTATTTGAAGTCGGTAGCCCAGTCAGCGGTATGTTTCGGCTTAATGTTTGCACAAACTCCAAAGGGAGAAGTGAAGACGATGAGGATGATCTCAAATCATCAGCTGTGAAGTTCAAATCGTTGCAGCGCCAGGTCAAGCAAGAGCGTTGCATTAGCGCGCGGGAAAGTGAAGGTCATGCTTTAAATCTTGCAAGTACAGTAGTCTGAAGATGAATTTATCGGAGAGCTGATCAAGGGCATTGACTTCATCAGCGACCACGGGACGCAGAACTATTCATTCATATTCAGGCTCAAGACAAGTTTGCCAAGGCAACTGGACCATAACTTAAGCTGTCTGCTTCTCCCAATCTGACTTCCACTTCACATATCCTTCACATAACAACTAACATCAGTAACGGTCATAGGTAACATGAGCTAGTAAACCCTGCCCGTGGCACCTCAAAATGAAAGACAAAAAGTCGGTTTTGACAATTCGAAGATCTTGTAGCTTGTCCCTTGTAATCTGTCTCACCATGAGAGATTATATCCTTCGCCGACGTCTTTCAAGATGTTGTGCGAATCTCCACTCCCCACCAAACTCTTCTAAACGGCTTGTCTCTGGCTTGCTTACTTAGTGTCGACAGGCGCAATTCTCAGCCTTGACCAAGCAGGTTCAGCCCTTCGAGTTCGATAGGATTGTCCATGGGCAGGACAAACGAGAGCGCATACTGATCCGTTGGATTATTGGCCAGAATCTCTCCAAGATGCTTCACTGCTTCGACTCCGTGTTTGGCATCCGGTGCCAAAGTCTGTTGATATCACCATGGAGCGGACAGAGGGCTGAAATGTGTTGCATATTGCCCAGTCATTGGAGGTATCGGCTTGATCGTGCCCTGCAAAAATTATGAGCTCTGTTCGCCATGGATGAATGCGCTACTCACGAGATCGGTCGCCGTAGTCCTGAGCTTGCTCAACTTTTTCTGGGGAGATCCCGTCGTACAGAACTCTGGAGTATTTGGCGAAACAAATGCCATAATTTCGGAGGCCGCTCCTGCTGGGCTTGGAGAATCCCACCTTGGATATGTGGGTGCTTGGTCTTGGTCTTGCCTGCATATGCCGTACAACCGACCAGAGGTGGCCTATACTCTCATGCCCCATGATCTGGCGAGATTCATGCTGTTGCCAGCCCAGAAACCGACATATTGTGCAACACCACCAACAGTGCCGCCGACAATCTGCGCATCTTTCAGCCTCCGGTCTAAGAATTCTTCAGTGGCGGAGAAGTTGTCTGATGTGTCTGTGGTCATGAACATCTCTGAGCTTGCATAAACTCCGGCGAGCGAGGCTCTTTTTGTATACCATGAGAAGTCCACAGCGGTATCCCCAGCCAAGTACCAGATCTCGTCGGATAAGGCGTTGAGTTCTTTCAAGGAATCGGGGATGTTCTCAAGGAGGGACATGTAACCTAGAGCCTATTGGATACTTGTCAGCTCCGCGCTTGATATTTCCTCGATTTTCACCTTACTGCTTGCCAATGCTGGATGATATTCGCATTTGCTCTCAATCGGGCCATCGTCAGGGTGTGCACCTTGGCGCCCAATCCCAGTCCTCCCTTTTCTGGAAACTGTACATTGTCTTTTAGGGCAAGCCTTTGTGTGACTAGGTGGTAGTTGATAAGGTCGAAGACTCCACGCGGAAATAGCTGGACGGTCACATCTAAGTATCCGGCGTCCTTAGCTCCCAACGCCAATGCTCTTTGTGTAAAGCCATACTCCGAAACTCGATCGATCGCAGCGGAGAGGACTCGGTCTTGTGTCTCAGCAAAGGGTGGTGCGTCAGGGTGGTGGACGGAGAAGTACGACCGTTTGAGCTGGAGGGGAGCATTGGCGCCTGCCAGTCGAAGTCGCCGACTCGTAGAGACTGCGCTTGCTCGTAATACTTTCGGAAGGACTTTGGGAGCCGCAGACATGATCAATGTGGGAATAATCAGGTTGCGTGCAACAGGTCTAGAGCGCTAGAAGCCCCAAGTACGGCAATCTATGCCGCAGGACGTGCTCTGAGTTTGACGATTTGCAGGAAGCCGGCGCAAGTGGCTACATTTGCGAGCTGCACGACATCTGCACCCGTCCGAGGAGGGATGGAGCTAGCGTTGGTGGCTTGATGAGTGAAGAAGGATGAGACAGAATTGGCGCGCTTGTCGGATGAAATTTCTCTCGCCGTCGCGAATTCGGCGACGGTCCAGCCTTGCGCATCTTGGCACGTGCCTCACATTCATTGGTTCATCGTCCCTCCAGGCTCTATCAACTGTCCGTTTTGGTCTTTGATGGACACACCTATCTCGTCTCGTGCACGCTGCACAACACAAGATAGGGACTTGACAGGAACAATTTGACTATGTGAAATACTACTTTATCTTAGTGGGGGGAAAACTTGTTACTGAGTCTGCTCATTTCAACTCGGTTCACCCGGAAATCCGCATGATCCGAGGGACTGGTACAATCAGACAGGGCTAAGGAATATCTAGAACTGGTAGTTTCACAGCCGAAGAGAGAGCCTCAACACGTTTGCCCGTTCTAAGTATCTGCACCGCATCCTATTTGGACATTTGTCTCGCGCCTGTGTGACGTCGACTGCGTGTCAAGGAGAGAAGCGTGTATCAGAGGTATGCCGACGGTCCACAATTTGTCACTCGGGTGAAGATCACGATCCTCCGAGACGTTGCATTGCATTGCAAAATTCAAGTTCTGGTTTGCTGCAAGTCACAACCGTCCTGCGTCCAAAGAAAAGGCCGTTGTGGCGCTTAGAGAGCTCTCTCGGTATCGGCTAAACGTGGTGAAGAAAGTAGTCCAATCCCACAAACCTCGTTTGGGACGGGTCGAAGTGGTGGATTTGAAGAGCACAGAGTACTCGAAACTTCAACCTGGATGCAATACTATACTGCAAGCGCGCGTATCGTAGCAGTTACGAACTCGGGGTGGTAAAGAGCGAGGTTGAAAGATGGTTGTTTGGGGTTGGCGCGGAAGCTGGACGTACACCCGGATCGCCCAAAGGCTGCCCCACAAGCCACTGGCACGCCGCTGTCGAATCCCGTTTACCCGCACGATGCACAAGCGCCGGTTCTGGGCTCAAGGCGTGGTTCTTGCTCCCAGGTATCAGCCGAAGTTGCCTAGTCTTTGCGAGCTGCATAGACTACAGCCTCTAAGGACTGCATCCAGCTTCTAAAAGGCAAGGATGAGTACTCAACCATGACCGCTAAGTTGTCAACTTTACGGAGTAGCCAGGTGAAAGCTGATTCAACGTATCCCGGTCGGCATGATAGGCGATGGTGGTTAGTGGGACAGTTTTGCGCCCAACTATGGCGCCACCCAGCCGATCTTATCGTTCGTCACCCTCCCCTAGCAAACCCTGGTTCGCTTCTGTCAATCGAGCTGCTCAATCAGTCTCAGTTCCCCTGCATGGAAGATTAGGTGCCGCTACGCATCTATCGACGCAAGCCCTCAAGACGTGTACTCAAGATTTATACGAACAAAAGACCATCTCTCCTAGCGTGCCGGGTGCTCGAACCGACTGTGGCGGCGTACTCGTCGCCGCTTTGGATGCTTGGAGATAGCTTTGATTACAATATGCCAAAATCAATACTGGCTTTGAAAAGCCCCAATAATAATAAATGGAGTATCTGTGGTCAGTTCTATTGTCTTTGCTGAGTAAAGTTAATGCTCGATAAATACTCCGCCTGTGTCTAATGCGTGGACGGAAAGGCTGAAGAGCTCTCATGGCACAGAGGAGGTCCTATTAATTCCCCTCCGAGGTTCGTTAGCGACAGGATCTGATGTTTGGCTCCGAGCTTAACGCCACCCGAGAGAGTCTTGTGCAGGGGGAGAACAAAGAACTAGCTTGCGAAAGCTGCAGGACTTGCATCGGCCGAAGGAAGCGCCAGCAAAGGCGGACGGGAAGGAGAGCTTGTCCTCGGAACGAGACTTCCCTGGCTTCAAGACACGCATACACGATATCAGAGTTAGTGACTGGAGTTTGTGCTCGGCGGTCAGCAGTGACCTATCCGTGGCTTTCTGTTGGATAAGTCCTTAAAGTGAGAGTTTCTAGGAAGAACTCCCAAGCGAACCTACTGTGTGAGAGATCATAAGCTTTCAATGGATCGAGTTAGCAATGTGATTGAAAGCTGAAGCGACAGGGAAAGACGAGCAAGCGGCACGGCAAGACAAGTGCTAGCGCCAAGGCCAGCAGCCCACTCACGTCGTGTTTTCGCTTGTTCCACCGTCACACCTGCGCTGCGCCCATCCTCAGCCATTTCTTGTCCCATCCATCAACACCTGCATCTCTCTTGCTCCCCTGGTGCGTCAATAGCTGCATCTCTTCTATCCGACTCTTTCCCATACCGGGCCCCTCCTTGACAACCCCCGGTGCCCGATCTGCCGCGCTCGCTCATCATACCAGGTGTCTCCTTGACCCCAGGCCCTGGACAGTCTGCGGCTTACTCGATCGAACTGCCATCCTCCTGACAGCAGTCCCCTATTGGGTACTCTCCCGAACGGACCCTGCCTTGACAGCCTTGATACAGGCCAATTCAGCCAGGTGTGTATGCTCTCTGGTTGGTCCCACACCTCTTGCTTTCGGTATATCCGCCTCGTGCATAGAAGAGAAGGAAGGGATGGCATTAAACTTCACAGCCACCTTCATCGGCGAAATAGCCACAGGACTCATGAAGTGACGCGTGAGGAGCGCATAGCGAATGGAAGCTCCGATCGAAGAATCTGTTGCTGACTGAGTTGGTGATCGCAGGAGCTTCCAATTCCAGCAGCACCTGCAAGGAAGGCACACCAACGGACATCAGGACAACGCCCAATCATAACCAGCCCCTGGCGTACCCAGGACAGCGTCGACTTGAGGCTTCGGAAAGAATTGCAGACTTGAAGGCTCCACTCGCAACTCGTTCTGCCTGCCCCGCCACACCTGACTGGGCTCTTGCTGCCTGACAGTCAACCTCGTCTTGCCCAGCGCGAAAATTTTAGCCGGCAGAATATCAACAGTCACCACGTACTGCAAAGACTCGGTCTAAAGGCGCGCCGCTTTGAGGCTCTGTCAGATTCGGTATCTTCGTTGTCTCGCGCGTGTCAGAGGAATCCTCTCTTCGATTCCCCGAAGAACAAGGCCCAGACAAGCCGCTCCACTCAGCACCAAACGAGCTGCGCGCGTTCTTCGTGGACAGTTCAGACCTTGTGCCACTCGGGAAACCTTGTTAGCTGGTTCTCTTCCCTCCCCCTCCATTCCTGCATTTTCGTGCATGCGATCCTGATCTCAGTAGAGTCGACAGAGCAGAACCCGCCGCACGAGCTCTCGGCAATCGATAATCATGGGTGCGTCTCTCTATTTTGTTCAGCTGGGTGCCCCAGTCTAGCCCTCCCGGCACTGGACTGCCCGGTCGTTCCCTTGTCCTGCCCTACATGTGCCTTGTCCCATCTTCAATTGCATCAGACCTTCCCCTGCCTAACCTCATCTCTTCACCGTCTCTTTACTTCCCCTTCACATTTCGTGAGACGTCTGTTCGCTAACTCGGTGCTTATAGTAAGTGACACGATTCCTTGTTCGGCGCACAGATCGAGTTTTGCCGTGATCGAGATTGGAGGTGAAGACGTGGCCGACTTCACCACGACCATTCCCAATCCGCCTGGGTCGACTTCTGCCTTATGTGTCCCTCGTTTGAGGCAGAAACACGAATCAGACAGAGCAGAACGCTTCACTCTCTGTTCTGTTCGGCTCAATAACAGTGTGCCCATTCACTTCCACGTGTCACCTAATCTCGGACTCAGCTGCGCAGCCCTTTAAATTCGACCTCAGCCTCACTTCCCTCTCAAGTTATGATCACTACTACAAGACGCTCTTCTGACCTTCATTTACAGAGGGAGCGATCAGAACGATCTCGCTCCCCACGTCGCCGATCGCGCAGTCCCCGACGAAGCCGTCGTTCCTACTCCCCCCGAAGCCGTTCTCGAAGTCGAGGTGACGACTACCGCCGCAGCGAACGCCGGTCTCGTAGTCCCATGAGTGGTGCACCGAACGCATCTGGAGGACATTCAGGAGGATCTGGGTCAGCTTACGCTGGTGGAAGTCGGCCGCCACAAAGATCTTTCGAAGAACGAGCTGCGGCGAAAGAACAAATGATGCAGTCGGTGCGCGAGTCCTCTCAACAAGACCGTCGTGTCTATGTCGGCAATTTGGCCTACGATGTCAAATGGCACCATCTCAAAGATTTCATGAGACAGGGTCAGTTGCCAATCAGATCTCCAGTGCTCGAGCTTTGGCTGACCTTGGAAACAGCTGGAGAAGTTCTCTTTGCCGATGTCTTACTTCTTCCGAATGGAATGTCGAAGGTGGGCGCCATTGTGTGATGCGGCTGGTTCTACTGGTCTTCCTTTTTTCTGGTTTTATTTTTGTTGGACGCTGGATTGACGGGTTGGACCTGGTCCACGGTTTTTGTAGGGATGCGGGTGAGTCACATTCTTCTTCCACCTGTCCATCGAGCGCACTTCTGACCTTCTGCCAGGATTGTGGAATACGCAACTAGGGAACAAGCCCAGCAAGCGATTCAAACTCTCAGCAATCAGAGTCTAATGGGCCGTCTCGTCTATGTCCGAGAGGTATGGACCATCCTACTTTGTGCGAAATCCACACCAGATTTCACTGACTGTGCCCACCCTCCATCAGGACCGCGAAACAGAACCTCGATTCACTGGACCACAGCGCGGCGACTTCGGTGGCGGCGGCGGCGGACCCCGAGGTGGTGGTTACGGTGCAGGGTATGGTGGTGGCGGCCACTTCGGAGGTGGTGGTATGGGCGGCGGTGGTGGTGGTGGTGGCGGTCGACAGCTTTACGTCTCCAATGTCTGTTCCTCATGCTTTGACTCCCCCTCTCGAGGAGCGATTTGTTGACATGGACTTTCTAGCTTCCCTTCAATGTCGGATGGCAGGATCTCAAAGATCTCTTCCGTCAAGCAGGTATGTTTGCCATTCGATGAACAACTGACGGTGAATCTCACACATTGCAGCCCAGGAAGGATCCGTCATTCGAGCCGATGTCCACGTTGATCCGACCGGCCGTCCTAAGGGAACCGGTATCGTCGCCTTTGAGTCTCCTAATGATGCGCGCAACGCAATTCAACAGTTCAGTGGATACGATTGGCATGGCCGCGCCCTTGAAGTGCGAGAAGACCGCTACGCAAGCAGTGGGCCTCCCATGGGCGGCTATGGTGGTGGCCGAGGAGGCTTTGGCGGCGGCGGCTACGGCATGCGCGGTGGATTCGCTGGCGGCAGAGGAGGATTCGGTGGACGCGGAGGCTACGGCGGTGGCGGCTATGGTCGGGGAGGTGGATATGGAGCCGGTGCCTATGGCGGCGGTGGTGGAGGAGGAGGTGGTGGAGGGGGTTACGTTGGTGGAGCGGCTCAAGAACAAGCAGCTCCTAACCCCTTCACCGACTTCGCCACTGCCGGAGGCGAGCACAGCCAGACCATCTACGTCCGAAATGTGAGTAAGGTCTGCTCTTGAAATTACGAAACGCTGACAGCCATCTAGCTACCTTGGTCCACCAGCAATGAGGACTTGGTCGAATTGTTCACCACCATCGGCAAAGTCGAACGCGCAGAGATCCAGTACGAAGCAGGCGGCCGATCTCGAGGAACTGGCGTAGTTGAATTCGACTCTGCTGACAACGCCGAGACCGCCATCTGTAAGTATCATATCCACGGCTGCGTCATGCTAATGCTTACATATTGAACAGCGAAATTCACTGGCTACATGTACGGTGGCCGCCCTCTTGGCCTGAGCTATGTCAAATACACCAACCTCAACGGCAACGAAGCCATGGATGGTCAAGAAGCGACGGGCGGCATGACACAGGACCAGATGATGTGATGGCCCTAGCTCCATGCACCTTTCGACACCCGACCCGGCGCAGTACCTGGTCGCTCTTCGACACCCCTGAGGAGCTCTGCAAAGCTCTTCTCTTGCAGAGTGCTTGCGTTGTTTCTTCCAGACTGTAATTCTACGACTTTCCTTCGACATCTCACCACACGAGAGGATTGGGCAGCACTTCGGTGGATGTGTGCACACTTCATTTCCTTACGTATGCAAAGTTCAAAAGCAATGGTTTCGAAAAAATGGCCGAGCGTCATCTTGGGCACTGATCAACAAGGCTGGGGATCTTAAGAGGCTTGTCTCAGGTGGCGGATAATTTCAGATTAGGATCAACTTCTCCTAGGCTATTGCCTGGGTGGTGGAAGGAGGACTAGATAGGTGAATCTGCCATTAGGGCTGCGATTGGTAGGAGTGCAGAAACCTGGGTCAGGACCGATTGATAACGCCAAACAGAATGCATATGGTAGCTTGGGCACAAGGAATCTTCAACGCGGCTGTAGGTCTCTGGTGGTGTGGGCTAGGTGAGGTGAGGATGGCCTCCTGTTTGACGAGTCGTGAGGGCAAATTCACGACGCAAGGTGGTCTTGAAGGCAACGTCGACGACATCACCAGATCGGCACAGCGATTGAACTGCACACCACCAGCATGTTCATCCAACCACCTCCGAGCCAGATCTCGAAGATTCGCCCTCGGAGGCGAACACGTATTCATCTGGTGTTTGAGTCTCTCCTGACTAGATATGGTAAGTTCCAGGAGAGAACAAAGGCCATCCCCGCGCTTTAGCACAGGCGCTCTTGTCAAGGTAGGTCGGCCGTTCCCAAAAACGGCGCGTATGCGCAACAGCATCACGTAAACGTGCGTCCGGAGCTATCTCAATGCATGTGGGCGGCGACTCGACGTCCAGGTCATATGTTGGGTGCCCGACATCAATCACGATCATGCCGTTGACGATAAGAGACAGGTCGAGTTGGGCCGCAGATGGTCTTCCCAGCATCTTATTCTCGTACTCTCGGTTTCAGAGGCCACGTTCGGCTCATCCTATATCTTCCTTCTACCAGATTTTTTCGCCGTTCCATGTGTGGACAGGAAATGCTACCAATAACCGCTGCTAATTAAGGAAATGACAATTCTAGGCCAGCCAGATTTCCACGCTTCCATAGCAGTCTTATTCGGCTTTGTCCCATCTGCCTCCGACTTTGAGGCTCTGCTGCGCTCGCCCGGCGGCGTGCTCACGGTTCGCGTCCGTATCTCGATGGTCTAGACCGCTCTTTCCTCTACCTCCTGCTGGTGCCAACATCTACCCAGAACAGCACTTGCTATCGGCACTCCTCGACCCACTACTTTTGCCTCCCCCATTCCTACGCGACTTTTTCTCCTAACGCCCAGTACCAGGATTCCCTGCTGATGCCTAGAGAACTCATACCTGCACGACGACGGATTTCCAATTCGTAAGGTACTCCGTCCGGATCCAGGCTGGTGTGCTCTTAGAACGGGTGTCGGACCTGTTACCGCCCGCCCAGCTAGTAGATGGTTTGGAGGAGCGGTGCGCCTGTACTGTTACACACACGCGGGTAAGTAACCCTGAAATGTGGGGCGATATGTAGGATTGTCTGCCTGCGTCTCCAGTTACACAGGAATCGGAGGATGTGTTGCACGATCTACGATCTGCGGAACGCTGCAGGAGTTCTCCCAGGCCTGCTCCAGTGCCCGCGGTAAGATGTTGGAAGCGCGGAGGAAGGGTTTGAAAAGGCCACATGCATAAGAACGACTACCTAAGTCGATTTGATCGATATACAACTTGTTTACATGTTGTGAATTGGAACAACGCGTCTCAGCCGCAAGTGGAGGGTCCAGGTCAGTGAACGCAGGGAGGGATTCACGCTCCAGTGGCAGGAACTTAAGACGGATTGTTTGCCAGCGGCTGTCCAGATAAGACCAGTGCCACCAAAGAGGTTGCTGGACCCCAAAGGTGTGTAAGTACCATCCAGTCTTCTAACAGGCATCCAACAGGTATGACGTTCAATACAAGCTTTAACGGGCCCTGGCGTGGAATAGGCTCCCCGTCTTTGTGACAGCTCCGAAAGTTACGGCCGTGATCAGCCTAGTGCTTGTGCCGAGACGAGAGAAAGTCGTTGTCTCAGGCGCTGGGTTTTGGCGCTCGGCAACCATTGCCATTTCTTTGGGCATAGAGACAGGCGGGAGTGGACAGCTCTCGAGAGTCATAGTTACAGTGTGTGGCGAACAGGTATACCTTGCGTTCAAGCTCCATTTGATGCTTATCGAGACCCTATCAAGCAGCAAGAGATAATTGCTGGATCCCCTCCTGCTTTGGTCGATGGGCATGGACCTGTCTCAGTTCAAGCCCTCCATAAGTTTACCTGGCCCAACGGCCGCTTTTTTGACCGTGTCTGGACCTGGACGGAATGGGTAATCCTGCATTCCATGAGGAAGCACAATGGCTCCAGACCACCTCAGGCCAAGCTCCCTTGGAGATATGTCGATAATATGGCTGGTCAACGTCTCCACTGCTCTACATAGATTCCGGGCGCCGTGCTGCAGTCCGGTGTTGCCAACACGTCTATAACGATGAGAGAAGAGCTATCGATTCGCGTTAACCCAGGACCATGCCGAATAAAACTGTCCGCTGCGCAGCAATGCAGACCTCAAAGCATCTCGGAAGCACCCACCATGCTCATCCTGCAGTGGGTGCCTTTTGATTTCGTGACTTTCACGTGTGTTTGTTGGTTGCTGCTGTTATTTGAGCTTGAAGCGCGCTACGAAGACCGGGGTATACTTGCTCTGAAATGGGAGTGCACCCAGCAGCCTTGTGAGAAGAACCTCAGAGGCCGACGGCTCCCACTCGAACACACAATTTTCATGGTGCTCTGAACCAGTGACCTGGAGCACCGTTGAACCAAGCAAAGAATGTGACCAGAATTGATACCCACCTCCGCAGAATGGCCCCAGGGTAAGGAAGGGCATCACCCACACCGCCGATCAGTAATAAGCCTTAGGCACTGGCTGCGGGCGTGCATGCATGCATTCGACTAGCGCTGTGGTGTGCATCACTACCGCGAACGCGGTCTCCAATGATTTCCTTCTGTAGGTATATGCCAGCTCGCTGTTTGAAATGCGCCTTAGGTTAGCAACGATCCTTCTTTCCTTGTCGAGAAATTCAACGCGACAGAAGATCGCCCTTGTAGGGATTTTTATTGGGACCGATCGAGTTCAAGCCGCAACAAAGGTTCCCCAAGCCGGCTATTCGCCGGTTCAAAAGAGGACGTAGTTCCTGTAATCCTGTAAAGGCAGTTCGAAGCTGACACAGGCCGTTGAACTGGAAATACACTGGTGCTGGAGTATGGGAAAAGACTGCCGGTAATCATTTTCTGAGCAAGCAGCATTTGTGCCCAAGACAACCCAAACCAGCATCTCAATGGTTGTAATGGCTAGAGGAAGGCCTGTAAGTGGAAGATTGCTTACAAAAGATCAGCTTCAACGAGTGCTTCACCATAAACGCATCGAAAGCTCTTCCTAGGGCAACTTCCCTTTACGCCTCAATATCACGGGCTTCATGCCCGAGTTACTTACTCCGTATCACACCTTGCAAACCGGGTTGCATTGTTGAGATGCAGGGGTTGAAAGACTCACCGCCTTTCCCTCGGTTCGAGATACTGAACTCTCCCACCGTGATTATTGCAAACAACTGAGGCCCTGTAGATGCCTTCATGCTGATTCTGTCACTGACAACGGATGGGCTAGCCGTCAATCAGAGCCACTGGCCCGCGGCAAGGGTTGTTCCAGTGGGAAGTTGTTGATCTTGATAGGGCTGAAAGACCCCGGCTCTCTAGCGGATGACGCGTTCGCGGTTACCGGGGTCACTCTCCCCTTGTTTCTGTAGCGTCAATTTTGTCTTGGGACCGGAAGAATGAGACAAAGAAAGATAGAGCAGAATTGTCCCTTGACCAGAATTGACAAAGCTCGATAGTTCTGGATATTTGTGCTTGCACGAGTCACAAGCTCCGAGAAGATGTAAATCGAGTAAGATCTCGGAGATTGCCGGCCGCCAAGTCGGTCTGCTACTAATGGCCGGTTCACGCCTTAAGCTTCCAGGCTTTCTAACATTGATTTAACCTCTGCATTTCCAAGAGCTGTTTCAAGCTGGATTGAATCTGTCTGTTTGAACCATCGATCCTCGACAGCACTTCGAACCTGGAATCGCAGATTTAGGCTTGCGGGATCATGTCCCGACAGCCCCCTCAGGATGTCGATCTTGGCCTTATATGGAATGCACTGCGAAAGAGCCAATCAACTTCGCAGTACAGCCTTTGCTCAACTACCGCTTGCGCCGATGACATCTTAGATTTCGAAAGCCATGATAAGAAATGGTACAGGTTTCTGAGTTTCTCCCTTCTTACAACTTACTCGTATGTTAGGCTATGATCCCCCTGGCCACGTTGGCTTGCGCACTTGGCCCCCGTCTGAAGCAGTTTAGACGAGATATGATTCAAGCTATATCCCTCTCTTCGAGGGTTTTCAGGGTTCTTGCAAGATAGCAGGCTGTAAGCCCACTCCTTCATGTGCAAACTGCTACAGAATACAGTCACACGGCATAAGATCTACAAGGAAGGTACGCCTGATGAGACAACGAATCGCGGAAGTGCTTGCGAGTTTCTCTGAAGCGAAATCTTCGGGGTTTGCTTCTCCAGGAGAGATCTTGTTTCTCGATAACCTGGATACGAACCTCGACATAGGTCCCGTTGCCGAGGCAAAGCGTTTGGTTGACTTAGGGTGTTCCATTCATCACTTTGCTCCTCGCCTGTCCGCACTTGGGCACGGTAGGTGCACGGAGACAGCCCGCCATGCGATGGGAACATGTAGCAGTGGCTTTCTTTCGTCCAGGGTCTTTTTGGCACGGAATCGAATCTTCGCTGTTTCGCAGACACTGTCTCTTTCAAGCTAAGCTTTCTGTCGGACGCAGCCTCACTATGACCACAGGCATTTCCCCAGACTCTTTCGTTTGCAGACGCTGGTCATAGTCCATGTGCTATGTCGGCAGGTTTTTATCAACACTTGGACAGGGAGGGCTAGATTGGTTGTTTCGCAGCTAAATGCCCATTCGAGCTCTCTTGGCCTGGGAATTGCAGGTTCTTATTTGAAACTTCTAAGTTCTTCACAGCTTTGATGCGCCGCCGTCATCATTTTATCGAGACTAATACTTGTTCATGATCATGGTATGGCATGGTTCACGACGTCGGCCCTGCGAGAATGAGTACTTAAGGTCCGCACATTCCCCACTCGGCTGGAAGACTGTCTCAGAACCGTCGAAGGCATTCTTTGTCAAACCTCCTCAGACCGAGTACATCAGCATGTGGTCCTTGGCGCCATTTTTCGCAAGATTGATAATCTCGCAATACCCAGTGTCAGTCCTCATGGAGCAACCATTCGTACTCAGCAAAGTTGGCGCCTTCAATTTCGCCACAACGCTCCGAATGGACACAGCACGCTATCGTGGAGCTTCAATCGCAGACATCCTCTCTGTTACCCGAGTCATCAAGCCAATGAACATCTCTCTCTCTACAACATCACTTTCTATGAGCTGGCTCTACGAAGCGAAATGCGCGTCGAAGCAGCTACCGACCTCCAGACCGTCCAGGACAACTATTTTCTTGGCTCAAATTACTATCGGCAAGCCGACTTCTATCTTCATGCAAAATGGAGCGACCCTTTGATCATATGGTACTGGCAGAAGCAAACAAGATGCTTCAACAACGCCGTTGGAACCTTGCCAGTGCCCGGCGAACGTGTCACTCTTCCAGCCAATGGATTTAGCACGCTCGGCATTTTCTAAAAGGTAGACAACTCCCCTCCTCCACGTCCGACTATAGTTATCGGAAATGCTTACGACGGAGCGCAGGAAGTCTTGCTCCATTCGACTGGGTCTGCGTCTCTCGAGCAGGGCTGGACGTCTTGACCTACGAAAGACCTGGCCAGGGGCACCGTGCGCAGATACCAAAACCTGTTTTCCAGATATGACTGGGGGAGAGCTGTGACTCCGGCCGTTCACTACCAAGCGAGCAGGTCTGACGTGGACACGTCTCGCTTGGTCCTTCAATGTATCTCTTCTGGAGGCCATCTCGCAGCACGTGCAGCAGCAGCTGAACCGCGAATCAAAGCGCTCCTTCTACGTAATGGCGTTTACAGCCAACACACCGCGCCAACGTCTGGGGACCCGCCGCAAGTGCTCGAATTACTCAACACCGGCAATCAGACCGCAATCTGAAGAGGCATCGATCCTGCTATGGACACGAATATGACTCGACGGAGGATGAGAGTGGCAGTGGTGATCGGGCAGTCTCTTCTACTTGCAGGTAATTGACGAGCGTCGAAGCAGGGATTTGCAGGTGAGATCCGCAGATGACTTTCTACCAGAGTACTGCGAGCACTGATCTAAATGGCTTGGTGAAATGAGCTCCACGTGCAGAGGCAGTACCTCTGATAGCTCGTAGCCAATGCCGCCTGTGATAACGCCACTTCTGATGATGCTATCAATTATTTGGACCCTGAATCAACAGCCTTGTCAATTTTAGTGCTGCAAATCAAGTAAGATGCCCTGTTTCAGGCCCCCTAGCTGTTATGCAAGATGGGCTGGCTGAGTCCCGATTGGAGATTCCGCAGATTTTACCGCATCAAGCTACCTCGATCTCACTGCAATCTGCATTTTCTCCTGGGACAGATCTCCTCTTCGTCTCGTATTCCTGCACGCCATGACACCTCCGCCACAGCTTTCGGTGTCATCGCAGACATCTGCAAGGCACAGTCAGTCGTCACATCGGCTTGGCTGACTGTGACAATATGGTTTTTCGTGGTATACCTTCACGCGGGTGCGCCAACTGTCGAAAGAGGAAAATTCGGGTGCGTGCATGACTACCCTTATGCTTGAGAATTCAGCTGACATGGCGAACCCAATCACAGTGTGACAGAGCTGATGACGGGTGTCTGAACTGTTTGCGGGCTTCATTTCCTTGTCCCGGGTATCGAAACGAGACAAACCTCAGATTTCATGATGAAAGCACCAGAATCGTCGAGAAGGTTGAGCAACGAACACAACGAAAACTTGTGGCAAATGCAGCCGTCACTTTCTATGGCGGCACCAAGCTTGAGATGTCGATCAAGATTGTCACACCAGCGTCAATCGCCGACAAGAACGAAACCAAGTCTCGATCCACCCAGCGTGCCGGGAGGCCTGCCAGACTCCTACTACAGCCATGGTTGTCACTGGACGATACGTTATATGACTTCTTCTATCTGCACTACGTCGTCGAGGCACCACGAAAGCGACCTGCTCCGCCAGCCTATGCCACAACGTCCAGACTTACCCCAGCACACGCTTTGAATGCTTCGATCAAGGCTGTCGCGAGCGCTGGTGTTGCCTGCTATAACAGTTCCTCCGATTGTGAAACGAGCAAGCAGCAGTTGTACGGCACAGCTGTAAAATCGATCAACTCCTTGCTCCGGGACCCTTCGGCTGCTAAGCAGGACCAGACGCTCCTGGCTGTACTCCTCCTCAACAGCTTCGAAGAGATGGATCTCCGTTCCACTTTGCGACTGGACGCTAGACGAGCCCATTTGTTTGGAGCAGTGTCTCTTCTTCGGCTTCGGGGCTTCGAGCAGTTGCGCATGCCTATCGAGATCAGGCTGTTCGGCCAGCTCGCCTCCGCCTTGGCTAACTTCTGCATTGAGCATCAGCTTGATCTTCCCGGAGAACTTCACGGTATGATGCGATACAGTGCGGCTCAGGTGCGCAAGGGAGTGATGTCGTGGCACGTGTTTCAACACAAACTCGAGTTCACGAGCTTCTACGTGAGGACGGTGCGAAATATAGTCTCGGATGCCTATTCCATATTCCGGAAAGCCTTGGAATTCGAGCGTTGGTTGGCGGATACCCCCCGGCTCACAAATCCAGGATGGGGCTTCAAGGTGTTCCAGACGGACCAAGCGAGTGATCTGATTGTCAACGGAACTTACCACATCTACAAAACTTACATGGCTGTCATGGTGTGGAATGGTATGCGAGGCTATCGGCTGCTTACAAATCGCCTCATCTTGGAAAGCACTTGGTATCTGATGCAAAGTGGTGGTCCAGTCTCATTGGAGGTTAAGCAGCAACACGAAGCAGCCAAACGGACCATCAGGAAGCTACAACTCGAGATCCTTGCGACTGTACCACAGCACCTCGGCCTGATTTCGAGGACACAGCCCGAAAAAGTCAATGTACGCATTATGAACGAATCGGCCGGTCCGAGATTCTTCTGGACAGCCTTTGAAAGCTCGTTCCATAATCCCACCTTGTCATCGAAAAGGGACGAGACACTGCCTCTAACAAGGATGTTCGGAGGCTGTTTGCTTCCCTTTTCGCTCTATCTGGTTGACTTGGTCGATCTTGGTGGTCCAGAGTCACTAGCGAAACCCGTTCTGCACATACTAAAAACCATTTCTGATCGCATGGCGGTGCAGCAGGCTGCGCACTATGCCGAGAAGGTGGAAGCAAGAGCTGGCCAACAGAAGGACTTGCTGAAGTTTCGGCATCTCTCCTAGATATCACCTCAAATGAAATCAGGATGTACATTGTAATTGGCAAACCCCCAATACTGCTTTGTCGAATCTAAGCTCTTCGCGTTTTCACTTATCGTCCCGCGGCGATGAGAAGATGTAGGCAAAAACATGCTTGACCTTGTGTGCTCTCCGTCGAATAAGGCTGAAAAGAAAAGAGGCTCCCAAAGTCGAGCTCCGCCTTGTATCGACGGTCTCACACTCAAGCTCGCTCATTTCAAGCTGCCTCGGCGCCGAAAATCCTGCTTCGACCGAGGGACTCCAAGCGAGCTTCAGGTGTTAGCGTTCGGCGCACCGGTAGGGCCATTGCCTCGACCCAATTCGAGCTCTCAACCTCGAAGCGGAGAAAGGTACGAGGAGGTTGACACTTCCAATACGAAACACAGCTAGCGCATCTCCACACCCGGGACGATCATTGGGCTGGCTGAAGCTTAACTTCTCAACTCTTCCCAACTCTCGTAACGACCAACGCGGACCATCCGCAGGCTTCGACTATTGTCAGGCAGCAATGAATATAATGGTAAGCTCGGCAGTATATAGGTAAGCTAAATTTGACGTCTTTTCCACTGCCTCAGCGCAATCTGTTCGTACAAGGGCCAGGAGCAACTTCAGCATGGTCAAGCTCGAGGCCGTTCGCGCCTCAAACAGCTCACTGGTGCAACGTCAACCGCTTGTCGCCGTCTTCTTCGGCGGGACAGGAGGCATCGGAAGTTATACGATTCGTGAATTGGCCAGCGCCGAAGCCAAGAACGGCGGGAAAGGCCTTCGCGCCTACGTTATCGGGAGAAACGCCAAATCAGCCGAAGAGATCATTGCGGACTGTCGCAGAATTTGTCCGAAGGGAGAATTCAGATTCATCAAAGCGGGAGATCTTTCGCTGATCAAGGAGGTTGATCGTCTGTGCGAGGAGGTGAAGAAAGCCGAGGAGGAGTATGGCAGTGATGGGAGGATTGATTACTTGATGGTCAGTCAGGGAGGAATCCCTTACCTGCCACGGAAAGGTAAGAGTCACCGGATCCTGGGATACATTTTCGATTCTGACAGGTTCCGTCACAGACTCCTCAGAAGGTATTGACGTGACGATGTCGCTGATGTACTACTCTCGCATGCGCATCATCACCAAGCTCCTGCCACTTCTCCTGAAGTCGCAGCTTCCCGCGACCGTGGTTTCGGTCTACGCGGCAGGCGCGGAAGACAAGCTCTATCAAGATGATCTCTCTTTACGCAACCTCAAAATCTACACCTACAACTACGCTCGATCGCATATGTGTTACATGCACACCCTGTTCTTTGAAGCTTTGAGCCAACAATATCCAGGCAAGCTGAGCCTGATTCACATCTTTCCTGGACTGGTGCCCGGGCCGGGGTTTCACAATCCGGAACTGCCGCTGTGGTTCAGGATCTTGTTCCACTATATCATGCTTCCGCTGTTCGGGCGATGGATTACCATGAAGCCGGAAGAGTCTGGGCAGAGAATGCTGAATCTTGCAACGGGTCAACATCCGCCGGGACAGGCTTCAGTTAGTCCAGCGAAGACTTCGACCTCAACGAGTGATGCACTTGTTACAGGGACGGATGGCAAGCCGGGCAGTGGAGTGTACTCACTGACGTGGAGTGGGGAGAGTAATTATCCCGTAAAGAAGTATGAGACTCTTGATAAGGAGGAATTGAGGAAGAAAGTTTGGGAGCATACCACAAAGGCTTTCAGCGTGATTGAAAAGGGCGGAGTGTTTACTGAGTAGTTGTCATTACTTAAGAGCGTACCCAGCTGGGGGAAGCTGCATGGGCGTCTTAATCGGCCTGCAACACGGAGAAATCTGGGCTGGTTCTGGGGATTTGAACGGGTGTTGGAAATGGCTCTGTCAAGTCCAAATTCGATTCGCTTTCAGCCAGCTAAAGAGTACTGAGAACATACCAGTGCGAGTGACTTTCAAACAACGTGCTTCCAACGCAATCTATGGAAAAAACAAATAGCTTCGTTCGATGTAACCCCTCAACCCAAGGCCCCGACAGCAGGATGCTCAACAGCTCCATTGGCGTGACCATTCGCCTCACTTGGCCTCAGATCGCAGTATACCTTGGTCGCTCTCTGATAACATTTGTCACCGAAAGGCTTGAACTTCCGCTTGACTCCATCGACCTCCTCTTCCTCTTCGAGGGTGCCGCAATTGAACTCGCATACAATCGTGCTCTTGAAAGGCTTCGGCGGCTGGGACCACACCTTCGTGACGGCGTCCGCGAGACATTCGATTTGAATACCTCGGAAACCTTGCTCATGGGCGTATCGCATCAGAAACTGAGCGAGAGCCTTCATGATGCCCTTGCCTTCGACGTCGTGCCGGCTGCTCGTCGCGTTGCGCATGAGGACCTGTTTCTTTGCGGTGGGTTTCCAGCTCTCTCCGGGGCGCTTGTCTGCTTGTTCTAGTGTATGGTAGACCGTTCCGAATAAAGGAAGGACCTCCATCAGAGGCATGATCTGCGCCATATCTAATGCATCGATACCATCGTATGCCAGAGCCACACTCACGAGTGGGAAATCCATTTGATCCTGCAGCTGGTCTTTGTCGAGGGTAGTGTCCTTCAGATCCCAGTAGAGCTTGCCATCCGGTTTGGACTCCTCGCGCTTGAACTTGTACTCGAGATCGAAGACGCCGAAGCTGTGGCCGGACTCAATTTGATGGCGGATCAAGTAGTCGCCTGCGGGGTAACCTTTGTATACCCGTGCGGTCTTCTCTTCCGGGTAGACGACGGGCCACACCGGAGAGTAGAACATGTTTGAGTGTAGCACGATGGCAAGGACGAAGGGGATATGTTCTTCGGTCAGCCTTCGGATTTCATAGCGAGGAGGCAGGTTGGTCGGATTCGTCGCCGTGGCAGCTGATAATTTTGTCATCTTGGAAGCAGGAGGGTTGGCTGTCGCGATAGTTGTAACAAACACTGCTTTGGCTGGGCGTGGCTTGAAGGTGGGAGGCCTTGAGTAATGAGGAAGCGGAAGGTATATATACATTCAGACGTGGGCCTTTCTTTGCGCCTGCCAGATTCAGAGTGCATCAGCTTACCTCGACTCGTCCAGGTGGCCTCATAGAGGTTAAACTGGTCAACGATGTAACAGAGCGTATAGAGCTGCTTCTCAAAAAGTCAGGCTCCTCTCACTTCAAAGCGCTGACTGGCTGGCGGACGATATCCGATGTCATCAAGCTAAAGCCAATGGAGCTCAAGAAGCAGATACCTACTCGAGTGAGACTGGAGCTTCAATTCGCCGACGAGCCGTGTCAGCATAACGACAACTTCCAGAACTCTGAGTTTGGTCTCATAATTTCAGGCTTCCAATTGCCGGTGGCGACATTGGAGGGGCGCCAAAGATAGAAGTGGTTCCGCATAATGGCTTTGGAAAGATCAGCCGCTTGCGGGATCGAGAGTCCCTGGCTATACCGCGCAGTACAACGGTACCTGGAGCGTGGATATTGCTCTTGTGGTTGCCGTAATCATCGACAGAAAAGTGGGTGAGAAAGAAACAAAAGGAGTGATGCCGGAATCATGCTTGTCTTACGGCGGAGCTGCGGAGCGAATCCGGGAACGAGCAAGACCTGCCGCGTTTGGATGGCGTAATACCCCACACTACTACGGCGCAGCACGTTGGCTCGCTTAGTCCCAGCTCAGCTTGCCAGTGACACGGCGGTGCCTGACCAGCTATCGATGTGAACAAAACCGGCAGAAGGTTACCCACGCCTAATCAAAGGTCCTGGTTAGAAGAGGTCTAGGTTGTCGACATGGCGAAAGTTGCTGCCCAGCATGAGGAATCCACCGACCTCAGCGCCGCGCAGTCTTCTTCGCAGCTAGATGTCACGCCCACCGAGGACAGTGTCGCGCTCGACAACGCCCGGCAATTCGCTGATCTATACGGATTGACGCAACATATCGACGTATTACACGAGGCTGCCGTGCTTGTTCAAGGAGATATTCCTTTGGAGGACGTTGGCCTTACCGCCGTAGAATTACAAGCCTTACATGACGAAAAGGCTCGAAAATGGCGCCAGCCCAAGATGCTGTACTTCACGATCCTGGTCTGCTCGATCGGCGCCATAGAACAAGGCTGGGCGCAGACGGGCATGAATGGCGCCAACCTGTACTTTCCTAAGGCTTTCGGTATCGGCTCCAACAGCAAGCATGACAACTTCGTGGTGGGATTGATCAACAGCGGGATCTACCTCAGCGCAGGCCTTCTTGGCGCATGGCTCTCGGATGCTGTCAACAACCGACTTGGACGGCGTGGTACCGTCTTCTTAGGCGCATCCTTGTGTCTTGTCGCCAATCTTGGATCTTCAGTGAGCCGCACCTGGCCACAGCTACTAGCTTTCCGTATTGTGCTGGGTGTTGGACTGGGTCTGGACGCCAGCACGGTTTCTGTCTACGCCGCCGAATGTGCGCCAGCAGGAATCCGCGGTGGGCTCGCAGTGTCATGGCAGATGTTTACGGCATTCGGCGTCTTTGTAGGCTTCGTAACTAACGCAGCTGTGTACAGAGTAAGTCTTGAGGCTTCCGCCCGCATTTGGACAGATTTGCTAAGCTGGATAGTACGGCGAGACTGCATGGCGCTTGCAGCTTGCGGCGCCCTTCATTCCCACCATCCCCCTGCTGGCAACCCTGTATATTTGTCCTGAATCCCCAGCGTGGTTTCTGAAAGGGGATCGATATGATCTTGCATTTCGCTCATTGAGACGGCTCCGCAATACCGACTTGCAGGCCGCGAAAGAGCTTTACTCGACTTACCAGCAGAGCATTGCCAAGGCGAAGATCGCCGCTCAACAAAAGATTTCCTTCTCGAAGAGGGTTTTCGACTTGTTCACCGTTCCTCGAATCAGGCGAGCAACGACGGCAGCGTATGTCGTAATGCTCTCACAGCAACTATGCGGAATCAATATCATCGCCTTTTACTCCTCGACGATCTTTTCTGATGCAGGCTTCTCCGACTTCGGGGCACTATTAGCCTCGTGTGCCTTTGGTTTGGTGAACTTTTTGGGTGCATTCCCTGCGGTATGGACCATGGACACGCTTGGTAGAAGGTCGCTCCTCCTACTGACGCTGCCTTTGATGGCGGTGACTATGTTTGCAGCCGGTCTGTCTTTCAACATTCCAGCAGACAATCCGGCACATTTTGGACTGCTCGCGACGCTCATTTATCTATTCTGTGCTTTGTGTACGTTCTCCTACTATATCAGGGTCGGTTCCGCTGTCGGTGGTTTCAGACTGACAGAGATCTACAGATTCGCCTGGGATGGGACCTGTGCCAAACACATACTCGGCAGAAGTGTTCCCGCTTTCGCATCGCGAAGTCGGCATGAGCTTTTCAGTCGCAACGGCCAATTGCTGGGCAGCAGTCTTATCACTCACTTTCCCTCGAATCCTCGCTGCACTGAAGTCGCAAGGGGCCTTTGCTCTGTATGCAGGACTGAACATCGTGGCGGTGGTCTTGGTCTTCCTCCTGTTGCCTGAAACCCGACTGAAGACGCTTGACGAACTGGACGATGTGTTCTCTATCCCGACTAGGACTTTCATCAGATATCAGATTACTGAGTATCTACCTTGGTTCACGAAGCGGTACATTCTACGCGAAAAGAATGCTGAATTGCGGCCACTGGCACTCCAAGGGGAGTATCAGGAGCTTGAGCAGGACGATGACGTTGGTGACTGAGAGCCGGAGATTTGCCGGCCCTGATAACGAACTCACAATTTCAGAAGTTGCGATTGCGACTTCCTTCTTTCGTCGGCCACCTCCGCCCACTCGTCTTCTGTTTGATCGTTCTTAAGCACCTCGGGTCACCGAACGCACTCTATGCAACGACTGTCACAGCTCCACAGTCACTGCGCTCCTCCACCGTCTGGCACGATGTCCACTCCAATAACCTGTCATGTCCTCAACACTCTCTCAGGCACGCCTGCGTCTGGTCTCAAAGCTACACTGACGCTCCTGTCAGCCGACAACAGCTCAAGCCCACAGTCAAGCACGAGTTTTGGGGCGAAGACAGACGAGGACGGGCGAGTAAAAGCATGGGAACCATCTGCGGGGAAGACCTTGGGCGAAGTGATGGACAGCTACAATTCGGGAGATCGAATCGCTTGCAGCATAAAGTTCGACATTGGTCCGTGGTACGAAGAGAAGGGTATTGAGAGCTTCTGGCCAGAAATCGAAGTCAAATTCTATGTCAAAAAGGGCGAGCGACATTACCATGTTCCTGTCTTGGTTGGCCCATGGACTTACACGACTTACAGAGGATCTTGAGCTGCATGTGTCTACTCAGCATCAATTCGTGCCTTCACCACTAAAGGATGACAGAATGAGTCGAATGCTATTTGCGCCAATCATCAACGCCATATCCCGTTCGAGAACCAAATCGCTCCGCTTTTCAGACCTCCTGTGGAACCAAAATATGCACTTCTAATGCCATGAAGAGTCTCAAGTTGCCACGACTCCAACCGTTACCACTCCCGCTGCAACAGGCCCGCTATGCATGACTTTTCAATACACGACCAGAAAATCCGACCTCTAACGTCTAAGCCCTCCATGCCAACAAATCTCGCATGGTCACATGGTCATCAAGAACGAATCGCGCTGGTCCCGAAACATGCTGGCAGCATCCTCCATTGCATGACAGCGTGCCATCCACTGGCACATTGACTGTGTTCCCACATGGGCTACATGTGCAAGTCCGTGTTTGGTATCGCCCGCGATTGATTTGACCACCGGAGAACCAGTGCAGCATCCACCCAGGAGGCAGACAAGTAAATACTTGTACGGCTCAGTGAACGGCGTTGAGTCATCGATGACGTTCGCGTCTGTACTGGGTCGCAGACGAGTGGGATGGACTATGCCTCCGGCTCGAATTGATGGACACGATCTCGTTGATGTCACAATCATCGTCGTCGCTGTCGTTGCCATTGCCGTTCCTGGGCTTGGTGGACATTCTCATGGTCTGCTGGCGTTCATATTGCTCCGATTGGCGCCTGAGATCCTCGATTTGCTCCTGTAATACAATGAGCTCAGCCCAATCGATGTCGAGGCTCGCCTTACCTTGGTCAACTGTGGCCCGTTGATCAGAAAGCCTTCCCGACCCTGGTCCGCATCAGCCTTGAACACGGGCATGAAGTGCTGCTATCATACATGATATGAGTATGGGCGCACGGTGGAGCTGGGGCCCAGAAAGTATTGAAGCTGTCGAAGTACAATATGACGACTCAGGCCGTAACCCGAGATCCAGTAGTCGGTCGTTGGGCTCATCGACTGAGGCATGTTCGCCGGAGGTGGTGTGCAGCAGCACTAACGTATAAACAGCGGTACAGGCTGGGGTGCCTTGGGTATTTCTCTTGAATGATCTGCTTTTCAGAATTGAGATGTTGCCATGGATAGAATAAAACGATTCCGTTGTGAGAGCCTCGAGCAAGATATATTCCCTCAATCGAAGATGGGAGCCCGAGCTTTCCCGCCAAATTTAATCCTGCTGACGGCCTCCGCAATATCGGACTCTTCGTGCTCCGTCTACCAGAGGAGAGCGCTGCATTGAGCTTCACGACGGCAGTGGCTGCCTCATGAACTGAGACGCCCACTCGGAAAGGTGCAGAGAAGAGCCAATCAGCAGGGGCGATCGGACAGCCGCGCCCTGCCAATTGGGGCCACAGCCTTTCCCTTCGCCTCACTTTACGCATCCTTGCTGTTTCCGACTCAACAATCTCCCCCAATGATTCTTTTCGCACAGCACTGTCAAACCAGCTTTCCACTGCAACTCACGCTACTAAGGCGCCCGCTCAACCCTGTCTTGCTTTTGAGGCTGCCGAAGCACACATCAGGTACGCACACGTGTCTCAAGCGCCTGTCCTTTGGCTGCCTGCCTCTTGCAGTGGCGACAAAATGAACCTGTTCGCATTGTTGATCTACAAACCTCCGTCAACTCTACAGTACGTGCTGCCAAAGAACAGCTGCCATGTAGCATTGCACAGGACATGGCACGATCAACAATGCACGCAATCACTTAGCAACGCGGGGCACGCCCGAGTATCATCGAAGGGAACCCTCGCTGCACCTTGAGATTTGGCGGGCAATAGTATGCGTGAGAGATCCTGCACTATGCAAATGCCATGCAGACTGCGGCAAACAAACCCTACCTTTTTCACCGCTTTTCTTCGCTCTTTGACTCGATCTTTCTCTCTCGCTCACTGGCTTTCTATGGGCTCTTTCGCACACGTGGAGCACATTGTCCGCTGGCTCGACTGGTCTAGTTTCTTTGACAGGCGTGTTGAAGCTGTGGCGGAGGAGCCAGTCCCGTATCACGCTACATGCGGAGGCTTTCTTGACCGGTGGAAGACCAACGAATTGTACTGAACGTTAACCAAAAATCATTTCTTCGGACCTATTGCAAATGGCAAAGGTCGTTCAAAAGGCCTCCTGCAACACCAAGTGGACCTGACTTCTTGCGACGAAGTTTCCTGCCACCAGCTTTGCCAGACACGCATGGTGCCTTCAACACTGCAATTAACAGTATCTCAGTCTATTCAGTGGATGCTCGATAATTGGAAATGGTCTGCCGCTAGTCGATCATCACGTCTGTTTCCCGGGTGCTGCACTTATCGAATACCTTGATCTTTACGCTACTCGCACTCTGCGCGGCCAGACAACTGGTTGTCAGCCGAGTGTCCTACAGAGGGAAAGTGGTGAGGTGCGGGTGGTCAAAGCATCGGCTGGAACGCCACTTACATGTATCCGAGATCTGGTGCCTGGTGACCTTTAAGCCGAGTTTCAGTTGTCTTCCGACGACACTGGACACGAACAGCCAAGCCTGCTCTGTTACCCCGGACAATGCACTTTAAAGCACTAGAGTCGCTCCCAGCCAGAAGAGTTCGTACAGGGGAAGCCTGGAGCAATTTCGATCGGCCGCCCAATCAGCAACAGCAAGGCTGGCCTAAAAAGATCATCACCCTCCAAGCACAAGCTTACCTCCACTTCTGACCCAAAACTTGGGTATGACAAAATTGTTGGCTACGATCCGAAGGCTTGCCACGAACTCAATCAACTGCCGGTGCGTGATAACGCAAATCCATTCCACCTGAAACTTAGTTCACTCTGCACACCATACTGCATGAGCTTGCTGCCGGGTGATCGCCCCTTTTTGCGGTCACAAGCAACCCCGTCATTTGACCAGAGTCAGGTCTTGTGCACATCATTACTCCCCGCATATGTCAATGTGCTCGAAACCGAGAAGCGGTGCCATTACCACCAGGATCGACGACAATACTCCGTACCTGCGAACCTAGCCGCTCCTACCCGTACTCCTCCGCCGATTCGTGGCGCTGTTGCATAAAGATTGTCAAACATGTCGGTTATATTCCTTCGAGATCCGGATTGTCGGTTGCGTCTGAGCTTTGACTCCTTTGAAAATGTCAGCTCAATCTGTCTCTGCCTCACTTTAAATTGATCGACATCAGCCAGGTCAACTCTACTCAGTCGGCAATCGTGTTGGAAGCATGTCCACTAAACATTTCGGCTATGGCACCAGAGGCAGCGAGGAATCTTCGTACTTTGATCACAGTGTCAAAGCGCGACCGGAGACTACCCGACACGGTTCTATTCAGGATGAGGGATATATGGCCCCTACGCACACACTTCTGGAGTTTCGAACCCTCAAATACAGCGCAAACAGAGCGCCCACCTCCCAATGATCTTTGACTCCTGGGAACCAGTCCCATCTGCGCAGTACTGGAAAATGTGAAGCCGCTAGTAGGCACCACGAAGAGAGTCTGTCTAGCTTTCACGGTAGCACCCGATTTTGACTTCTGAAGATGTATCCTCCTCTTCAACTGTAGTGAGAGTCGGGAGTCATGCCTACAGACGCGTGGTCCTCTTTCTCTTGCAACCTAGTCCGCATAGCTTCTGGAACTCCGAGATATCGAGCAACTGTCTCAAAGCCAAAGAGAGGTCCACGGTTCTGCGGATGACTTTTTCGATCCTATTTTCTTCAGGCGTGTGCAGCTGGCTCTATCGACCACGATGAGGTGGCCAGAGCAGGGCCGGTGGACACCCAGCGGCTAGTGGCCGCAATTGGTCGACCAAGATATCCACCATCAGCATCACTGTTCCTGGTTGTTACCCTCCCTTGGCCTTCCCTTGGAGCCCAAGCCGCTGCGAAGAGGGTTGATCATCGTTACAGCAAGATGTGCTCGTGGTAATCGTCACGCAGACTGAAGTGACACATTTTCTCTGTTGCGGCCTCACTTTGCCCTAGAGACCGTTTTCAGGCTTGAACAGTATTCAGGTCTCCGCAACGCCTGGTACGAAAACCCTTCTTCGCCTCCATCGATAGCCTGCGGAGACACTTCAAGACTGAGTCAATCTTGTCATGTAGGCTTCCACGCTCCTGACTCGACGGCAGATTCTGCCTCTGTCCAATGGACTCCCCCAATTTCGTGGCCATTGCCGCATGAGTAGTTCAATGGCTCACTCACTATGGTGAAAGCTCCGAGGACTATGAAGATTGGGTAGTCGTCTCGATCCGGGCTTTGCAGGACATGGATCATCCTCGACTTCTGTCCAGCGCAAGGGGCGTGCGCTCTAGGTGGCCACCTAGGGCACACAGCCGCCGTAACAGCGTATACCATCTCACCTCTCGCGCTCTCCGAGACAGCCGAGGAGCAGACATCACGGCGCCCGCTCCTAAAACCTTTCGCCTCGTGGTTGCATCGTTACCACAGAGTCCATCTCACTTTCTACGATGACCTTTCCTCCTGGCTCACGTCGCTAAGAGTCGGCGCCTCACTTGCCTCATCCTCTGACACGATCCCAGCGCAGCCTCCTCAGAGTCTCTGTTTTTCAACCCATCGAGCCAAATCTACGCTGTGTTTCCCCTCTGGACGCTGGGGTCGAGGCAGTGCTCATGCTCACTTGAGCTGGAACCCTCTATCCTTAGCGCAGCATCATTCCCTCCAGCATTGGGTAGAGCAGGAGGACGTCGAGTGGCCTTCACTGCCCGAGGCCATGCCAGCGTCTTACGAACCAGAACTCCAAATCACTCTTTTCTCATCGTGTCAACCTATGGCGCCATAGCGGACGCTTTGTTGCTCTGGGATCGGTGAAGTTGCTAGCACACCAATCCCTGAGTGATAGGTGGCAGTCGGCACGACGACCGATGATCCAGAGCATCAAGCACCCAACGATAGTGTCGCATGCCCCTAATCTCACATGATCAATCATGCGCCAAGGTGCAGCACTAAGCCGTTGACGAGACATCTGTAACGACGGCCACAGTAACGCTTTCTGAGTGATCTATCCCTTGAATCAAAACCCCTTGTATGCGGATGAACAACAACCCTACAGCCACGTCTCGCACTCTCGTCCTGAATGGGCCACTGGACGTTTACCGATAAAACGAGAATGAGACCGGAGCACATACATACTAATCTGAACAGAAGAACGATAAGAGGAATCGGTACATTGCTCATTGAATTGTACTAAGCTCGCTCGCCGCTAGGTAAGTTCTCGGCTTCTGTGAAGCTGATCCCGCTGGAAACTCTTGCCTCCGTGTGATGTGTCGCAGCTGCCTCATATGCGCTTCAGCCAGATTCCATTGTCCAAGCAAGTACTGTAAGTCAAAAAGTCGAATAAGTGAATGTCTGTGTTCAGCGCCCTGCCACTCCACAAGTCACATCCTGCCCGGTTTGCCTCACTTTGAGGCTGTTCAGGTAGGCAAGACCCAGGGGAGCATCCATCCGCGGCGCCAAAACGCTAGTGCTGAAAGCCATTCGAAAGAAGGAATGTGCACAGATGTACAACAAAGCTCGACGTGTCGAGTCAAAAAGCAAAATGCCGGGGTTGCAGCCAGCCCACCCATTCGGTCAGATAACCTGTCCCAGATCCCGTGTTGCTCCAATTTCCAGTCGTTCCAATTCGTTCACCCGTTGCTAGTATACATTTACATAGGTTGCTCTGGTTTCGAATGATCGTCAATGACATCCAAGTGTATGCAGATCTCTTTACATGAAAAAGTCCTGTGTGGTGGGATCAATCAATTCCAGGTTGCCATAATCCAGGAAGTTGTCAAAGTCGTTTCGCTCGTGCTCCATCTTCATGGGAAGATGGGATGGCTGCAGAGTCGCCGAGCTATGGGGAGGCAGGTCTGAGAAGTCGAATGCCACGACGTCAGCGGCTGGTGACGAGCTCGAATGCGATAGGCCTGGGAGGTCATGCTCGGTGAAGCCACCCAGCGTTGTGGGCGCCAGATGTAGACCTTGATCCATCGTGGGGAGTTCTGGAAGCATATTGGACACCTCGGCAAGCTCAGCAGGTGTCAGCTCGCGGTAGGACGGGCTGGGCCTGTTGCCTGTCGAGTAGCCCGGGCTATGCGGCGGCGTGAAGGAGAAGGTGTCGGGAGGGAAGCCCATCATCTGATCCATGCCCAAGGCGTTGTGCTGTGGCATGCCGAAAAGACCCATGGTCTCAAACGGGGAGCTGCCTCGGATGCTTAGGTTGTCCATGGTCTCTGTTGGTGGCGAGCCCCAGCTGGAGATTGAACAGCTCGATGCCGAAGATGCATACTGATCTTGATCTCCTTCGGCGTTCCTCTGTCTGGTTCGGCCAGCCTTATCAAGGCGCTCGTCCATTTCTGGTCTGTGCTTTCTGGGGCGTCCTCGTTTAATGACTTTCTTGACAACACCATCAAAGGCACCAATGCACATTCCTCTCTGTCGATGCCTCGTCAAGGCATCGTGACGAGCGAATGAATTGCCACAGAGACATGGATAAGGCTTGCTCCCAGTGTGAATCTTGGCATGGCGTTTCAAGTCGTGACCTCGAACGAAGCACTTCTTGCAGTGGTCACATCGAAATTGACGGTCACCAAGGTGGGTCTGGACATGGGATTTGATGTTTTCCTTTCGGCCGAATTTCTTGTCGCAGCCCTCAAACTTGCAAACCCACTTGTTGTCGACCGGATCTGGGCCTTCGATAAACTGAGCAATGTCATCAAGAGTTACGTTGGTCTCCTCGATTGATGCCTCGATACCAGGCTCTAAGTGGAGATCCGAAATTGACATGCGACGTGGTGAGAGCGCTGGTCTGGTTGGCGAAGTACTGCCTTCTGGCGCCTTTCTGGGCGAAAGGACTGGTACAGGCTTGTCTCCGAGCTTTGGGGCTTGGTTGATCACGTCTAACTTTTCGGGACTGGACTCTAGCTTGAAGTCGGCTTGTTCGATTTTTTGAGCTGGTGGTGGAGTCTGTTCTCGTTGATGAGAAATAGGTACAGGCATCTCGGCCATCTCGAAAGATGGGGCAGCATGCGTTGCCGTCAGATCATGCTTGAACTCTTCATGCTCGATGATGCCTTGTAGAGACCTGCCTCGAGCCATGGGCACTGGATATGGTGATTGCAGAGCAGGCGAAGCCTGTAACGAACGTGAGTACTGGAGAGCCTGGTTATGTTGGCTGACCGGCGGCGTGAGTGGAAAATGTGCTAATTGAGTCAGCTTCAGTACCAATACTCCCAGATGCGCTCGATACTCACCAGTCTGAAGTTGTTGTAAAGGCGTGTGAGGTCGCAACTGGGTCTGTACCCGCAGATCTGGTTGCGACATCCTCCGATTATCGAAAGAGTTGCCAGTACTCTGAAACTGGGCGGCATGAACATCATGGAAGTACTGCAGGTTGTTCTCGTCCATTAGCCCCATTGGTAGACCACTTTGCATTGACATGTTCATGTCGTTGAAGTACTGTTGCGAATGCTGAAAGTCCATGCCTGGAGAGCTCTGGTGCATGAGTGCATTCATTGTCATATTGTCATACGGTGACGCTGGGACGGAATTCGACGTCATCGGAAACATGGCACAATCAGGTGAGTGTGGTATGCTGATGTGCATGTTGTGTTGGTGTTGCTGGCCCGGTCTGATTATTCTTTGCTGCTGCGCTTCTCGCAAAATTTGTTGTCCGTGGATTGATCCTAGGTTAGTCATACTTACCGTGCTGCCGTGCTGCTGTTTCCTGATAGGGCTTCTTTGCAAATCGAAAGATTGGCCCCGTCTGTGGAGATTCTGGCGTGGTTGTTGTGGCAGGCTGGCGGATACCTTCATGGCTTCGAAGGCTACAACGGGTGTCGAGTTTTGTCTCCGATGTAGCCTCTGTCGTTGCTGAAGAGATGAAGGCGGATTGGACATCATCTTAGGCGAGATGAGTTCGAAAGGGTGTCTTGTCGAAAGGATTGTCGTTGTACTATTGTCGATATATGGATCCTTCTCGTGGTTCGAGACTGCGAGACACAGCTTGGTCAGTATACCTCAGAGCATATGGAGGAGCTTTCTATTTCGATCCTGCACTCACCTCACGCAGCGCAAGGGCTGCGACCGGGCAGCGGTCTTGTATTATATGGCTTTCACCAGTCGCAGGCGATTCCTGGCGACTATCGTCTTCAGAGAAGGGGCCCTCTCAGGGCTGGTTTGAGAGTAGGAGCAGAACCGGGTCCTGAGAGGCTTCTCGCTTGTCTTTTGTTTGTCTTGTGGTTCTTGGGAGGTGTAGGTTTTGGTCTCGAGGAGAGGTGTAGGTGGGTATGGAAGATGAAGCAGTCGAGTTGTGACGGAGTTGCAAGTAACTAGTATAGCCTGCGGGGAGTCGTCACTCCCGATCCGTGGCGTCAATTGTCAACAGAAGCCGTCCGACAGAGCAACGGAAGGAGCGACCGGCACACCTGCCGTTGACTTAAACAAAAATAATCCAGATTAGATAAGCCGAAATTGCCAAGCGCCACACTTTGAACATTTGAATCCGTCGTCGAACCTTCTACTCTTCCGCAGAATCCACCACGATTTGCATCTCGAGGATTGAGGAAGACAAATTATTGTCTAGGTGAGCTCTCACCCCGTCTTCATCCTCACCACCCACTAACAACATCATCAGATCTTCATCATGCAGATCTTTGTCAAGACCCTCACGGGTAAGACTATCACCCTTGAGGTGGAGTCTTCCGATACCATTGACAATGTCAAGTCCAAGATCCAAGGTATGTCTTATCGCAAGTTCGTTCCAGTAGCACAGCAACTAACCTCATCTCGCAGACAAGGAAGGAATCCCTCCCGACCAGCAACGCCTGATCTTCGCCGGCAAGC
The DNA here is from genome assembly GCA_030247875.1 of Cladophialophora chaetospira. Classification (NCBI taxonomy): domain Eukaryota; kingdom Fungi; phylum Ascomycota; class Eurotiomycetes; order Chaetothyriales; family Herpotrichiellaceae; genus Cladophialophora; species Cladophialophora chaetospira. Next base: position 233,587 of record JAPDRK010000021.1, on the reverse strand, counting down.
AACTCGAAGACGGGCGCACCCTCTCGGACTACAACATCCAGAAGGAATCAACCCTCCACCTGGTCCTCCGCCTCCGTGGTGGCGCCAAGAAGCGCAAGAAGAAGGTCTACACCACACCCAAGAAGATCAAGCATAAGCGCAAGAAGACGAAGTTGGCTGTGCTCAAGTACTACAAGGTCGATGGCGATGGCAAGATCGAGCGATTGAGACGCGAGTGTCCTACCAAGGAATGCGGCGCTGGTGTTTTCATGGCGGCTATGCACAACCGACAGTACTGTGGACGATGCCACTTGACTTATGTCTTCGATGAGTCCAAGTAGAGCGGTGCAACTTGAATGGGTGGACCAGCATGACATGAAGCCGATCGCAGGAACTTCTATGGATTCCAGGCAACACAGATAGCAGGCAGATCCTGTGTCGCATCTGACAGACACAATCAATCCAGAAGGCCCAGTTCAACCTTTGCACACATCAGTTTCACATTTTTCTTCTTCTCTTGGTGTTTTCCATGCCGTGATAGAATTCTTGCGGGCAGTTTGTGCTGTGTAGATTTGGAGAGCCGCAAGGCGCTACAACGGGCAGGCACTCGCTTCCCCTCTCAACCTAATGCCCTCCGCACCAGACGCGTTATCGATAGCGCATTTGTTTACACTCCCAAGCACAAGTTCTTACCCGAACAGAAGCACGTGTCAAGCCCACTGAGAACACATAAGTAAACCGTCCCTATAGCTCGCACCGATCACGATGGAGATTGAACACACGCTGCACCCTCACGCCTTGCCCGACCCTCACCACCGCAAGATCGAACTCCAATCCCCAGCCGACCTGATCTACCTGCAAACAAACCTGCTTGCATCCGCGCGCCAGAAACTCGACCAAACTTACCCTCCTCTCGCAGCACAACAGATCAAGAAACACCAACCCGCGACGGTAATATCGCTAGGTGGTGTAAAACCTGCGTCTCAGACCCCACCACCAGTCGAAACACAAGAACAGAATGCCGCGAGCGAGGAGGAAGAAGACCCCATGCGCGCCGCCGTCCGCGCATACGTCGACGCTTACATCTCGCGCATTTACAGCACAGCGTCGCAATCAATAACGGTAAATGGCCTGGACGCGACGTCTCTTCCACCCACAATTCTCACCACAAAACATCCCACTCCAATACCAGCCAACGAAGACACGCCTGCCTCATCCGGTCCACGGGAGGAGGAAGGCGTGGACTTCAACTACGAGGCGTATGATACGCGACTACAGAAACAGGTCGCAGATATGTACGCTGAGCTGGAGAGCCTCACTGTGCAGGTTGGGCAGTTGAGACGGACGGCGCCGGGTAAGGGCGCGGACATGATGAGACAGTTGTTGGGCGAGAGGATGAAGGTTGAGGATGAACAGTTTGAGAAGGAGATCGATCAACTGAGGAAGGAAGCAGCGAACCAAGAGGAGCGGGAGGTGTTGAAATTGAAGGCATTACCAGATGAGTGGTTTGAAGATCGCCAGAAGATGTATGAGCGCGGCACGAGTGAGCTGTCTGCTCTTGCTGGGTTGGCTGGCAGTGGTGAACAGAACGTTGCGACTGCCACGCAGCATAGGCCGAGTCTGACGGAGACGGTGGGTAGAGTCCAGCGTGCGAGGACGGTAGCCATGGAGTTTGAGTGATGATGACGATTGGAATGAATGAATGAAGCAAATGGAAGCTGGGACACCGCGGCACCGGGAAAGTGATAACAATAACATATTTCTCTATCGACAGCGACAATTTCCGGTCTAGAACCTGCACTCGTTGAGCTGCGTTCCGTTGAGCCATCTACTTGAAGCCGGAGCACGCAGGCCTATGTCCAAAAAGGATAGCAGCGCAGAGTGCCCTTGCAAGGCCGATCTTACCGAAAGCCAAAAATCTGGTAAAGGCGCTCCGCCCATATCGACGGTTGGTACCAGTCTCGTGTATGCTGCTTCCCTGTCTAGGTCTTCTTCTTCCTTGATCTGCCAAGACAACCGCTTTTCTTCGATGTCTTGCCTGGATTGTGGTCGGCGAGCACAGCTTGCAAGGGAGAGCCTCCATTCAGCTTTGGTCCACCTGTCTCGTTGCCGCATCGTTCCTACAAGGGCAACTTGGGGCCATCAGATGCCACGTTTTCGGCTTCATGTGGCGCAGTAGCTGGTTGAGGAGCAGGCTGATCCAACGGGTCTTTGGCACCCTCGCCAGGAGCCGGCTGTACGACATCGTGGGCTCCTTTGCCGGTAGCACTACTGGCTGGACGTGCCCACTTCGGAGTTCTTGTATATTCTGGCTCCTGCCATGGCCCTTCGTCGCTGAACTGACATCCACCCTTGCATTCGCACTTGCCGCCGAACTCTTTGGGCAAGTTCTCCGCAGGCACCTGGCCTAACAGTTCCTTCTGATATCCTGAGCCGAGAACATGGATCTTGGCAACGGTGATGGGATCGAGGAAGGACTTGACGAAGCTGAAGACACTGCTGAATCCCCACGGGGCGTTGATAATATACAGCTTGCCCAACCGCTCCGGGTAGTGGTCCTGCGAGATGGCGCTGACAGATTTGAGATATCCGTAGACGGACGGGATCTTGCCTACTCCCACACCTTTCATGTCCATGATCGTGCAACATGTCTCGAGGAGTTTGCCGGCCTTCCGTGAGCAGGCGGGCAATCGGGGGTCGGCGACCTTCTCGTACTCGACTACGAGGTTTTGGACCATGCGCTCGGCGGTGGAGATCTTGTACATCGCGTTCAGGTCGATTTTGCCGTATTGTTCAATGTAGACAGGGCGGCCATCCTATGTTTCTCGTCAGTAAACCTGATCAAAGCTTGTTCTACCGACACATACATACCTTGTCCGTCTTATGATAATATTGAGGATAGTATTCGAACATCTGCGGTCGTTCCTTGTAGTCAAAGGTGCGGACTAGGTCGTCGGTGCCGAATTCTTTTCGCCATTTTTCGTTGTTGATGAACCTGCGGTTCCGTCAGCACATGACGATCTGATCACCCTGGGTTTGCGCACATTGTCTTTGCGTGCTCGACATTGAACTTGCGGGCTCGCAGGAAGCGCAAGAGAGTCAGTGTGTCCAGTCTGGCCTTATAGCCGTCGTGCTCCAGCATGGACCGCAGCTGGTGTACTTGAGCATCTTGTTCTTTTGTGGTATGTCCTGGGTGACCTGACTGGGTCTCTGGAGCGGTTGTAGGGAAGTCGTAGTCATCATACTTAGGATCGAGGTCCATATGCGGGTTATCACCCTTAACCGATCCTGCCTTCGACATGGTGAAGGAGTTCGAGGATCGAATTTGGAGGTGTGAGGATGTTCTTGTGGGATGACCGCTTCTAACACAGGATGGGAAAGGGTGGAAGAGGAATGACGACTACACCATAGGTAGAGATCCAATTCTTAAGGTCCAGCGGCTTGATGTTGTAATGGCATGGGTAAATAGCAATGGTGAACAATGAGAGTTCCCAGGCGACCTGAGCGCACGGGCACAATGATTTCGTGCCAGTGGTTCAAACTCGGGGCGTCCCCTCTTAACAAAAATGACGTACAGGGGCAGTCTCCAGGCTTCACGGGGAACCAACACGATCAACACAAATTCACCGGAACCCTGCGATGTGCTTGGCACCGAAGACTCTATTCACTATTGGCTCTTCTCGAGTGAGATCCGGAAATCTGATCAGTCTTTCGCCTGGCCACTCACAGTGACTCACGCTTTTGTCACTCTCACAAAGAATTTATGCAAGGCTGGCATGCAAACGAGACAGCGATCTAACATTCCTCAGGTCGAAGAACAAAAACTGCCACGACTATGCAAATGCATATCCATTTGATACCCAAACCTCGCAGAGCAACAAGACAAATCCACTCCTGATACGCAGGAACGTGGTGTGCACGGTCACACAATAATAATCTCGCGATGGCGCCCAAGAACCAGAAGAGCGCCGCTTGGAAAGGCAGATCGGGTGACGATAACAAAGAGGATCCTCTTCAAGCGGTCGTGGTCGCCGACACTTTCGAAACCAGATTCGCGCCCTTCACCCTGGAGAGACCGCGATGTCTACTGACACTTGCTAATACCCCTTTGATCGAGTACACGCTCGAATATCTGGCCAGTGCCGGAGTACAGACAGTCTTCATCTATGCCGGCGCGCATCTCGACCAAGTAGAAACCTATATCGAGGCGTCCCGGTGGAAGTCGCACAAGTCACCATTCGAAAATGTAACCTTTTTGAGGTGCCTTGCCAGCTCAGTCGGAGATATCATGAGAGATCTGGATCAAAAGGACCTGATGGCTGGAGACTTTATTGTGGTTAGCGGCGACATCGTCTCGAATTTTCCTATCGCCAGGGCTTTGCAGCAACACAAAACCCGCAGAGCAAAGGACAAGAATGCCATCATGACTATGATTCTGAGAGAGACCGAGGCCGGTATTCACGATCACAGCGGTGGGATAGTGCCAACATTTGTACTGGACCCGACCAAGGACAGATGTCTACATTACGAAGAGGCTTACCCGGGCACGCAATTTACGTCACATATCGACCCAGAGCTGCTGAAAACGCCAGAGCTTGAGATCAGGCAAGACCTGGTTGACTGCAGGATCGACATATGCACACCGGACGTGCTGAGTTTATGGTCCGACAATTTCGACAACCAGTCGCCTCGTAAAGACTTTCTCTTTGGTGTACTGAAGGACTGGGAGCTGAATGGCAAGACTATCCATACCTACATCGTTCAAGAAGACTATGCTGCTCGAGTCGCCGACTTCTGGTCCTACAACACGATCTCTCAAGATCTGAAAGCAGGACTCGTCACATCGATAGCCGTGGAAAACAATACCTTCGGCGACACGCACTATAGCCGATCCCAGAACGGTGTCGTCCTGGATGGGAAAGTGGTCGCGTCCAAACCTACTAAACTCGAGTCTGGGACGGTTGTAGGCGCGGAGACCGCCATCGGGCGTGGATCTGAGATCAAAAGCAGCATCGTTGGCGAAGGGTGCCACATTGGAAAAAATACGAGGATTCACGATGCTTACATCTGGGATAACGTCTCCGTTGGCAACAATGTCAAAATCTCACGAGCAATCATCGGGAACGAAGCCTTCATTGGGGACAACTCTGTCATTGAGGAGGGCAGCTTGATCTCGTTCGGCGTTAAGATCGCCCCTGGCACGACTGTCAAAAGTGGATCGAGGATATGTCGACCTCAGCCAGGAACTGATGGGGAAGTCAAAAATGACACTTTCGTAGTCGGCGACGCAGGAGAAGGCCAGGCCTATGCCGATGATGAGGAGGATTACCTAACCTCGAAGTTGTCGAGGCTGATCTACCAGCAGCCAGATCTTGCCGACTCTGTCTCAACACTCGATTCAGATCTGTCTTCAGATGAGGTCTCCTCGTTCGGTGGATCTAGGAGCCAGAGTTTCGGAGACGACTCGACCGACCGATTTCAGCACGACACCGTTGGTATTCTGTTACAGCGAATGCAGGATGGGCAACATGCAGACGATATGCTCAGCGAATTAATGGGTCTTCGTTTTAGTGGAGGTGCAGACGAAACCCAGGTCCGCAAAGCCGTTGCTGTGGCGCTGATGAAGCACATCCATGGTGAAGTTGAGAATGGCGTCTCCGCCGCCGATGCAACAAGAAGGGTCTTGTCCGCCTACAACACGCTAATTCGCAGGAAAGGGGCGGAGCAAACAACAGACGAGCAAGCAGCCTTTTTGCTGGACGCACAACGAGATTTGATTCGGAGGAAGGACGGCGGCAAAACACTTTTGTTTGTGGTGAAAGACCTTTACGATCTCGAGGTGTTCACAGAGGAAGCATTTACTGCATGGTGGGCCGATGAAAGGTCGAGCAGCGACCCTGAAATGGCGGAGGTGAGGAAGCCAAGCTCACAGTTTATCGAGTGGCTCCAAAACGCTGAGAGTGAGAGCGAGAGTGATGAGGAAGAAGAAGATGACGAGGAAGAGTAGGGCGTGAACGTGCGGCTGCATCGCAGCCGTTCTGCTCCAGGGGAAAGCATTTGATCTGCGTTACGCTTTTCAGGTGGCTCATCGGCAGCATTGGGGATACGAGCAGCTGCGAGCACTACATGAAATGCTGGCCAAAGCTCTGGTTCACACCCAAATGGCGCCAGAAGACTTTCATGGCCACGACGATAGTTACTGATGGCTTGAATGGTCTTGGTGAGGCATGGTATAGCAGAAACAGTACAGAACAACAAGGAAGTCATCATGGAGGGTCACGTTGACTGGCAGTCAAAAAGCGCGAAGTGACTCTCACGTGAAGATGACGACAGAGACATCGAGACAGGCGGCCTGCTGCCCTCCAAATATTGAAAAGCCTCGCTTGCCGCTCATCATCGGAGTCACCAATCGCTGCCCACTTCAAGCAGGCGCACCCGTAGAGAAGTGAAGCAGTGCGGCACCGTAGTGCCACTTCGACTCCTTGCAACTGTTGCCGATTGTTCATGTCATTTGTCCTTCAATTCTACACTTTTCTGGTTTGGTTAAAGCCTCATCTTTCTACATCTGCAGACCCTGACGCTGTGTCTCTGAACATCAATACGACGAGGTGTGACCAAACCCACTCCCTACGCATTGACGCCGTCCCATCATTTGGTCATCTGCTTCTCCGATCATCCCCTCACTAGCAGCCTGTTGTCTCGTGCCGGAGACACAGCTGCGCTCCCCAAGTCATCACGTCTCCTCAATCTAGGAAACGAAAGGTTGAGGAGTGCGTCACCGACGCGTCGAGACACGAACCCGCAAAGGCCCGTAAGACAGCCACGCTGCCTGCGCAGGGTCCCTCTACCCCCATCACCGAGCACGGCTCGCCGTCCCTGAAAGCTATGGACTCAGAAGATGACTTCGTGTCTGATCCACCTAGTGGTGATGAGATGGACTTTGAGGAAGGCACACAAGACAGCGAGATTGGCAGTATTGGAGGCGGTATGTGCACCCATGATCACACCCATTTCGCCGCATGGCTGACAAATGACCACAGACTTCGACCAAGATCACGATGGCGGTTTTGGTTATGAGAAGGACATCATTGGAGGCTCACAGAAGCCATACGAAGTCGAGTACAAGATTCTGAGTGCACAAGACATCAACAACCAACAGGATCAACAATTCAGAGAAGTGGCGGCCATCATTGACCTACCCATCGAGCAGACTGCTATACTTCTCCGGTTCATGAGATGGAACAAGGAGAAGCTGATCGAGTCCTACATGGATAACTCGGCCAAAGTTCTCGAGGCCGCTGGTCTGGGTCCTACGTTTGCCGGAACCCCCAAGACCAAGAAAGTTAAGGGCTTCACATGCGATATCTGCTTTGAGGATTCACCAGATCTAGAGACCTATGCTATGAAATGCGACCACAGGTTCTGCACGAACTGCTACAACCAGTATCTGACACAGAAGGTCAAGGAGGAAGGGGAGGCCGCTAGAATCGAATGCCCCTTCGATGGATGCCACCGGATCGTGGATTCTAAGACCCTGAAACTTCTGGTGGATAAGAGTGTCGCGGAACGCTTCGAAGTTCTGATGACAAGGAGCTACGTTGATGACAAGGACAATTTGAAGTGGTGCCCAGCGCCCGAGTGTGAATATGCTGTGGATTGTCCCGTCAGAAAACGTGACCTTGGTCGGATCGTGCCCACGGTGCGTTGCGCCCACGAGCATTCCTTCTGTTTCGGTTGCACACTGGCAGATCATCGTCCAGCTCCTTGCGGACTGGTCAAGAAATGGCTCAAGAAATGCGAAGATGATAGTGAGACTTCGAATTGGATATCGGCCAATACGAAAGAATGCCCGAAGTGCAACTCCACTATAGAAAAGAACGGAGGGTGCAATCACATGACTTGTCGGAAGTGCAAGCATGAGTTTTGCTGGATGTGTATGGGCCCCTGGTCGGAGCATGGAACTAGTTGGTACAACTGCAACCGATTCGAGGAGAAGTCTGGATCCGACGCTCGGGACGCTCAAGCACGTTCTCGACACTCATTAGAACGCTACCTGCATTACTACAACCGGTACGCCAACCATGAACAGTCCGCCAAACTCGACAAGGACTTGTGGTTGAAGACCGAGAAGAAGATGACGAGCCTTCAAACGCAATCCAACATGTCATGGATTGAGGTGCAATTCCTCGATACCGCTTCCAAAGCCCTCCAAGCCTGCCGCCAGACCTTGAAGTGGACGTACGCCTTCGCCTTCTATCTTGCTAGAAACAACATGACCGAGATCTTCGAGGACAACCAGAAAGATTTGGAAATGGCTGTTGAGAACCTGAGTCAGATGTTCGAAAAGCCTGTGCATGAGCTTGGCGGGCTGAAAGTCGAGATTCTGGACAAGACCACGTACTGCAACCGACGACGGGAAATCTTGTTGAGCGATACTGCCGAGAACTTGAAGAAAGGTATGTCTGTCACCTCTGTGACCACAGCCATGCTAACAAGGCGATGACAGACCAATGGAAGTTGAACGTGGAATTATGAGCCATGAATTATTACGATAGACGGCTGCGGGAACATCACTTGCTAGGCGTTACTTTCACGACCATGCTAGCGAGGCGCTCATGATTGACCAGCAATTCGGGGCATTATTTGGGAGGATGGCGTTCTTGTCAACAGCTATCCAGAGTGGTGAGGTGCCGGTGCAATGGGTCGTTGTAGTGCTGTGGCTGGGCAGGGCATTTCATTGCTTGCCCCAAGCACGGTAGACAGTGGGCAGCATCGAGGCATACTTATCCCAAAGCCAACGATAAATTCAGATACAAGGCATACACAAGATGCAACAGGTGCAGGATAGTGCTGGCATCAAACCGCTCATTCTACTCTTGACATATGTCGCTCGTGCCGGTGACCATGGCCACGTCGACAGTGAGGGTAATCGGCCCAAAAGAGGGAGTCAGCAGATATCACAAAGTATTCAAATCCCATTGTCGGACATGATGGCCGAGAATTAGAGTTGCGACCGAGGTGAGTTTCGAGTAAGAGCGAGGTGGAAACGATGCCGAACAAGGAGATTCTGTGCGAGCGTCCAGCGAGGTCGGAGGAGAGGAGAGTCGCCGTCCCCAAACGACGCCGCGGAGAGAGAAACATAAGGGCGTCACAGGCATCATCGATGGGTGGAAGAGGGCAAGCTTTTAGTTGAGCTGCAGGACCCCATCTAGAGCGTCATTTGTGCAAAGCCGCGGAATCCGCCAACCATTTCGATGCACTTTAAGCTCAGCTTGCTAGGACCCTGCTCGCCTGGAAGAATTTTGGGCTACGGAACAAAATAACGATCTGATAGATCTCGCCCGGGCCATCGCAGTCCTCCACTTTTGATCTGATAATTATTACTCCCACTCGATTGCCTACGACCTCTACCACGTATCGCAAGCCTACCTCCTTCTCGTGAGAGGTTTGGTTGACTCGTTCTTTGCTCCTCTCGAGCACTCGTCATCCCTACATCAAGTGAAAGAGGCGGGCAAACACTCTCATCTGCAACCGTGGCGACGTCGGTCAAATTCCCCGCGGCATTGACCGCAGAGAATATGCCAGCGTTGAACAGTCCGGATGCAGTACCTGGTGAAGAATTTGAGTGAGTGGTCTCCAGTAGCAGGCGTCTCACGAGATTGGGTGTTGACGGTTTCGCAGCTATGAAGCCCTCCCACCGAACTATGGTTTAGGACATAATATGATGGCCGGCGCGTTCGCAGGCATTGCAGTACGCATCGCAAGGACGAAAACACAAGAAGCAAGGGATTGACAGCGACCTTAGGAACACACAGTGATGTATCCCGTGGACTTGATGAAGGTATGTCCCGTCTCACAATCAGGATTGCGGAGTAAATCACTAAGTGGTTTTTCACCCAGACACGGATGCAAATCATAAATCCGTCGGCCGGCGGTCTATATACCGGATTGTCACACGCCGTCTCTACAATATACCGAATAGAAGGACTACGGACTCTATGGAGAGGAATGTCGAGTGTGATCGTTGGAGCTGGTGTGTCACAGGCTCGCTAGAGAGGAAAAGAAAGCCAGAACATCTCTAATTAGTTGCCACAGGTCCTGCTCATGCTGTATATTTTGGCACCTACGAAATAGTAAAAGAATGGGGCGGTGGAAACAAGGCAGATGGCAAACATCATCCTCTCGCAGCTGGTATGGAAGCTCTGGATTGCGGTCTTGGGTAGGTGCTAACGAAAACTACAGCTGCAAGTGGAGCCTGCGCGACAATTGCGAGCGATGCTCTTATGAACCCTTTTGACGGTACGCCCCTGGCTCTCTTCGTTCGCGGAAACTGGTACTGACCGACAACTCGCAGTCATCAAGCAACGCATGCAAGTACACGGCTCAATCTATCGGTCAATAACACACTGCGCCGCGTCGGTATGGCGCGCCGAAGGTCTATCCGCATTCTACGTATCCTACCCGACGACGTTATGCATGACGGTCCCATTCACTGCAACACAATTCATGGCCTACGAGTCGATGTCGAAAATTATGAATCCGCGGAAAGAGTATGACCCAATTACACACTGCGTGGCTGGTGGCTTGGCCGGAGCATTTGCGGCGGGCATCACCACTCCGCTAGACGTCATCAAGACACTGCTACAGACACGAGGCCTCAGCCAACGAGACGACATCCGCAACGTAAAAGGACTATTCCATGCTGCCGCGATTGTCAAGAAGGAGTTTGGCTGGAGTGGTTTCATGAGGGGTTGGCGGCCCAGAATCATCACGACCATGCCAAGCACCGCCATTTGCTGGTAAGGCCCGCGGAGTCGCCGGGCGCAAATGTCACCCAAGTTCGGCAGCTAACATTGCTCTAGGTCGTCCTACGAAATGGCGAAAGCCTACTTCAAGAGAACACTTCGAGAGGAACAGGCTCTCAATGCTGCTAACGCTAACAAGTTATGATACAGCCATAGCTAAATCTGGTCACAACGTTCTATGCCGACGCCTGGAAAAATCGGAGCCCTCATCGGCGAGGGGTCCAGCTCGGTTACAAGTACAGGAGAACTTGCGGCATGCGTGGCTCCGTATTCGGTTCCAAATATTATGCGAAGAAGATACCCAATTCGAGGTGCGTCTGGGAGGTATTTGGGCGTGGCATCGCACTTCTTTTTGTGCACAAGGCATCAGCGATGCTTTCCACTCATACTGCAGGGCGCGGCATAGGCATGCGAAAAAAAAAGGCGTTGCAGCGAATGCAGGTTCCCGACATATTGTCATGTCAGTGATTACGGTCAAGCCTGGGGTGGCTTCTGGATATTGTACATCTACCAAAAGTGGGATACAATGAGCGACTTGATCATTTCTCATCGGCCTTATTACGACGATGATAGACAGGCTGATCAGCAATGAACATAATGATGGACCGGATATGTCATTTGTGCCTGTGCTGGTGTGCCCCGTGCTTACTTCCGGGTACCTTACGGGGGACTAGGAATACACGTGCGATGAGATCCTGCACGTTTTGACTTTTTTTCAGTCGTGGCAGTAAACCGAGAATTCTCGGAATGCTCATGAGGGTATCGATACTTCGCACACGCTGAAGAGTAGCGTGATAGTTGAGCCTATGTAGACGTTAATACTCGCGTGATGGCTGGTCAAACAAGATGTTCAGGTGACGTATGCGCGGGTAGGCTGTGCGCAGGGACCGCGCCCGCAACGGGTTTCCATTGCCTACTGCCCACTCCATAACACTGCATTTTCGCCTCTTACAAAGGTGTCAATTGATGCGAGGCTCAGCCTCCGTACCAGTGAACCCGCAAAATCTAGCACACATCACTCTTTACTTCCTTCGTTCGCTAATCTGAGTATGTCCATGCAGCCGTGCGACTGGCAAGATGTTTCGGAGCAAGCCATCCTCGTCCATGCAGAAGACCTACGATGAAGCCTATCTTCAATGTTCCACCGCAGTTTTCTTTGAAGGCCAGGTAAGCATATGCCATCTCAAGCGTGCATTTGAGTCGATCACTCACTTCGGACGTCTGTGTAGGCAAACGAGTCTGAGGCTCTAAGGTCTTGGAAATCTGCCCTAGACCAGATCAACTATTACAAGGCCTACAATCTCTCTTCGGCCTACTCTCCCAAATCAGAAACCGAACGGGCGCTTTACGACTCTCTGCGAGAATTGGAAGCACAATGCAAGGAACGGGTCGATTTACTCGAAGCGCTGAAGAGGAGCCGTGACGAGGTGGGGATCGAGCCGCGCAGGGCAGGGAAAACGGAACCTAGAAATGGCAATGCGGCAGGGAGCGGGCATGGCAGTGGGAGTAGCAGCGGAAAGGATGGAAGAAAGCGACTCGGGAAGAACAAAACGCCCCAGTCTCCGACGACTACACCCAAGCCTGAACAGCATCCTTCATGGCTTGGAGGAGAGACTGTCCCACCCATGCAGATGTCCGAATTGCCTAATGCCACTCCAGCCCTGCCTCCACGGCCACCACTTGGATACACTCGAAGTAGTGAACAAACAATCACTGATAGTACCTCTCCGATGTCGAAAGTCCGGTCATCACCCCTAGGAGTTCCGCCATCTTTGCCAGTACCATCAGCAAAGGTTTCAAGGAGTCCCAGTCCTGACCACGGCAGGAAACCAATGCGGACAACATTACGTCCAGAGAAGAGAGGTTTCATGAAATACCGCTCTACCTCGAATAAAGACAGGCGATCAGAGCATATGACGGCTGCAGGGTTAGCATGGGAATCCCAGCCACGCAAGAACTCATATCCTCAAAGACCAGATTCAGACCCATCAATCGAAGCCAGACTGAGTGCTACAGCGGCGAGGAAGAGTATCGATCAGGATGCGACAACTCGGTATGAGGAACAACGGAAGTCGAATGCTTCATCCCTCCTCTCTGTGCCCGACAGCGCCCAGCATCAGGGCTATCGTGATGTGTCCACTCCACCGGCCTCGTCTGTTCTCAACAAGTCAATGGAAAGCTTGAGGCTACCATCTGAGTCCGCACCCAGTCTAATCGACTTCGATTCGGAACCTGAAAGACCACCACCGCCGCCCCAGCATGCACCACCGCTCGCCCCGCCGGTCGTGAAAGCAAGAACGAGATCCCCAGCACCACTGCCGAAAGCACCAGAAATCACATACCGACGGGAATATCCTCCGAGGGCACACAACGTCCCACAACCCCTCGCGAAAAACATACTTGAGAAAGCGTACACCCGACCTCCACCTACCAGCAGCTCATCAGGGATCAGCAGGAAGCCCGTAGCTAATGCAGACACAGCGCTAGAAACGCGAGGACGATCGCCACCAAAGCGGAGTGTACATTCCGATAGCGAGGACGAAGCTCCGAAGAGGAATCTAGACAGGCCCAGACGACCTAAAGAGGTCCGGACGCCAAGCGCCAACGCTATAACCCCACCGTCAACGGACGGTGAGGCGCCTGAAGATGACGATGGACTATCAGCGCAGGAGAAGAGGATGAAGGACGTCCTCAAGAACTTGCCAAAAGGACTCGACGAGAACGCGGCAAAACAAATTTTAAATGAGATTATTGTGAAAGGCGATGAAGTTCATTGGGAAGATGTCGCGGGGCTCTCGGCTGCGAAGAAGGCTCTCAAAGAGGCGGTCGTTTATCCTTTCCTCAGGCCCGATCTTTTTATGGGTTTGCGGGAGCCTGCTCGGGGCATGCTTCTGTTCGGACCACCAGGGACGGGGAAAACAATGCTTGCAAGGGCAGTCGCAACCGAGAGCAAGAGCACCTTCTTTGCCATCAGCGCTAGCAGCCTGACGAGCAAGTGGCACGGCGAATCGGAAAAACTGGTTCGAGCTCTGTTTGCAATAGCAAAAGCTCTTGCGCCGAGTATCATCTTTGTGGATGAGATTGATTCCTTGCTCAGCGCGCGGAGTGGATCGAGTGAGCATGAGGCCTCCAGGCGCAGCAAGACGGAATTTCTGATTCAATGGTCGGACCTGCAAAGAGCTGCGGCTGGCAATGTTGCCACGGTGGGAGATGCCAGCCGAGTTCTTGTGCTTGCGGCGACGAACTGCCCCTGGGATATTGATGATGCCGCGCGGAGAAGATTCGTCCGCAGGCAGTACATACCTTTGCCGGAGTCCGAAACAAGGCTTACGCAGCTACTGACATTGCTGGGCCACCAGAAGCACGACCTGAGTGATGAGGACATCGCAAGGTTGGTCGTGATGACAGACGGTTAGTGCGAGGTGTCCCGGCTTTCGCGATGTGCTAACTCGTTAAATCCAGGATACTCGGGATCAGATATCACCGCACTAGCCAAAGATGCAGCAATGGGACCTTTGCGCCACCTCGGCGAAGCTCTGTTGTTTACGCCCAAGGACCAGATTCGACCAATCCAGATGGTTGACTTCGAGGCTAGTTTAGACAGCATTCGCCCCAGTGTCAGTAAGAAAGGGCTTGAAGAATTTGAGAAATGGGCAAGGGACTTCGGAGAGAGAGGTGGTTGAGAGTGTAGGAATATGTACATGAGCATCGGAGCTTGGCCTTGCCCTTTGGAGCTGTGTTCGGGGCTGTTGGTTATCAGCTGGACGAAATTGATGAAAGCTCTAGTATTACGAGTCTATGGAAATTATGGAGCCCGGACTCATATATGATACCGTATAGATCAATCGATGACGCCCCTGGGATCAAGATTACAATACGAGTTGCTCTGAAATCAGGCTGCGATGAGAGAGGAGTGGAGGCTCTGCGGTGTAGGTTGCCGCTAAACTCGATCCGTTCAGGAACAAGTTCATGTCCTCTTCAAATCTCCTTTCCTCCTTTTCTGAGCACGACTTCTTAGTGCAGCCACGTTTACTGCGCTCAAGTCATTTAGAGCAGATGGAAACCTGACCAGACATCCTCGAGGAAGTTCGACTTACATGTGTAGCCTCAAGGAGGTGCAAGATGAGTTCACAGACAATGTTACCCGAATCTCCCCCTGTGACCCCCCTCTGTGATCGTTGTGATGAAATTGAGCTCACTCCTAAGATCGAATCGGCCTCACCTGGCTGAGGCGTTTGAGGGTCATTTTGAAGATCGGATGCGGTTCAGAAATGCACGCCGCCACTACCAGGTGGAGGCGTTGACATTTTCTGCTTCTTATCGGCTGCCAGCTCAAGTATGGCGTACCATGAACAACAGTGTATTCTCCTCGTGACACTTATCTGATCATGTCCATTTGGGATTGCAAAGATTCCCTCACTTTTGACTGGCCAGTCTGGAAGTGATGTAAAAATCCTCCCTCCCAGGCTCAGGAGGTGAACAACACTACAAACGCACAAGCTAAGCTAACAGCAAAGTCATGCACAAGTCAACTTTACACAATACCACGGTCCGGCAGGTGACGAGGTGGGATTCACTGGTGGTGACAGCGCACTGACCTCGACTATATTTCTGCCGCACATCCCCAGAATACCAGCCAACACATTCCTTACCACATCCTCACAATAACGCCAATCTCAGACCGAACCCCACAAACAACACTCTCTTACGACGCCACAGACGCGCTTTCGTGACCAGATCGGTGAGCAACAACACTCTTTATGTCCTGCCTGCCACCTTGTCATTACTGCGCGGCGCATCTGCCCCTTCGCACCGTCCTGAGCCCCCATCGCAGGAGGAGGCCGCTTTCAGTGTCGTCGCGCCTGCAGATTTTGTACACACCATTGGCTTCTCCAGAAGCGGCAACCCAGAAGACAAGCCAGGCTTTTTCGTTGTCTGTGCCTTGTCTTCTGTTCGTATGCGCAACAAAGGTCGACGCCATTCGGGCTGGCTTCCCTCATTCAGCGACGGTGCTTGGGCCAGCAGAGCATTGACTGTCGACTTCCCTTGTCCCCTGCCTTTCAAGAACGGCTACGAGGCCCGCAAGCGGCACCCTATTCTCTACTCGGAACTCGCAGGCTATTTTGTCTTTGGCCACCTTTTTCCCTCCTTCAACGCCGCAGGTCGGTGAACTGATCAGCTTACTCTGTTCGTCTACGCCAATATAGGTCTTGCCACTCATTCGCTGATCTCAGCACCTTACAATCACTATCTTCGCAACCATGAGAGCCGCTGTCCTGGGAATTGCTGCCTTGTGCGCACCGGTCGTTTTCGCCGTCCCACATGGTAAGTCTCATGCGCGACAGACTACGCACAACGACTGACGTGGAATAGGAGCAGACAACCACCGTCACCGACATCCTCCCCGCCCTGCACGCCGTGACTTTGAGACCGACTATTCCACTGTCACTGATGTCGTCACCATCACCGCCAACAACGCCGTTGTCTGGGTCGATCAGTTCAACAACGTCATTTCTACCGAGTACCATGGCCAAGCGACCCCTACTGTCCTCCCGTCAGACTCCGAAACCTCCTCCTTGCCTGCCCCTACCTTCACCGCACCCGCGTCTGCCTCAGCTTCTGCCGAGTCTTCGAGTACAACACCAGACACTCCACCTGCTGCTTCGAGTCCCATTCCGGCTTTCTCAGTCTACACTTCAGCCCCTGCCGCTTCTGGTGCTTCTCCAGTTCCTTTGACCACAGATGATGGTGAGGCCACTACCACGGCCTCTACCTCCCCCGATGCTAGCCCGTCAGTCGTCAACAAAGGCTCGGATGATAGCAACAACAACAAGGTGGATACTAGTTCCGGCAGCAGCGGCTATGCTGGTGGTAGTGGATTCGGCATTTGCTACGAACTCATCGGCACAAATGGCTGCATTCCTCAGTCACAATTGAATTCTGATTTCGGTTACCTCTCCACCCAAGGCTACTCCAAGATCCGCTTCTACGACATCGGCTGTGACCTTAGTGTGGCCACAGCTGCTGCTGCCGCCGCGGGCTTCTCAGTCACACTTGGTCTTAACACGATCAACAATGTCAACAATGACTTGAACACCTTGATTGGCATGATCAAGGGCAATTGGGGTCCTATAGATACTGTCGTCATCGGCAACGAAGTCATCAGTCAAGGTGGCAGCGCCGGTCAAATCGCTGATGCGGTCAACAGCGCTCGTGGACAGCTGCAAAGTGCAGGCTTTACCAAGAACGTCGTCGCGGTCGACACTTTCATTGCTCATCAGAGCAATCCTCAAATTTGCGCAGCGTCCGACTATTGCGCAGTCAACGCTCACGCCTTCTTCGACGCTAATACCGTTGCCCAGAACGCCGGAACCTTCGTGCACAATGTTCTTCCCACCATCCAGAATAATGGCAAGCCCATCATCATCACGGAGTCTGGCTGGCCGTATCAGGGAGGCGCCAATGGTAAAGCTATTCCATCGACCGCCAATCAGGACGCTGCCATTGGCAGCCTCAAGAGCGCTTTTGGCGGAAACCCTGGGGGCCTATTCTTGTTCCAGGCTTATGATGCGACTTACAAGGCGCCTGGACCATTCGGCGTCGAGCAGTTCTTCGGCATCTACGGTCATTAGATTGCTTGACCATGCGAAAAGACTACAATGCTTTTGTCCACGAGTATTCGATTACATCGGTCGAAAAGCATAATACAGAATCTCCGCCATCACACCGGCGTTGGAAACAAAGAATTGCGTTCACGAAGACAGCTTACCTTTCCGCACACATTCGATGTCCATAATTATCATAACCAGGATTGGACACTCGCACGAGCTGCCTGGTTTGAAGGTCTTTCAGCGATGGGGGATTATGGAGGTCCAAAGTGTATGCGCCCATGCCGGTTTTTCTTCTCAAGTATTTCAACTTCGACATGATACCCCCAACTACACATACTACCGCACTTTTTTCCACAGTGGATGATGAAGGGGGCAGGTCGCACCAGCACGGATCACCTAGGACGGGAAGCATCGCACCTTCATTCGGTACCACCCACCACATCACACCCACACATGTCTGCATGATGTGTGCCTTACCTCGATCATATCACCACGACTTGTTTTCCCAACATTCAGGTTTGCATAGATACCGAGGCGTGCAGGTCATGGCCAAATGCTTACAGGATATCAGAAGCTTTGCTCCTCGAGAATTATCTTAGCTTCAAGGCCGGGCGGTCAAGGGTACCATGACTTCGCATAGGTAGTAAATAGCAATTCAATCCACTATCAAATATCTTTGGTCCACATCGCCTTGTCTCGTCGAGACTTTTTGTCCAAGAATCTTTAGGAGACGGCTTCTCCACGGGTTCTATCGTAAGGGCGTCTTCGAGTGTGAGAATGGTGTAGAAAGAAACGGTTCTCGTTATTCAAAGCCTTTCATTTCATATCGATTTTACCTCAAACATTCTCCATTTCGCCACTGGAAGGAAGTCTGTAGACAGGAATATTGCCGAATCTCACTGTCCCTTCAGAATCTGTTCACTTGCTGTTAGGAAGTCGCTCTCTTGTCCCCCGAGCCCAAACCCAGACACAGCCCTCCACATATTCCTTCGCTGATTTCTGCCCACGATCCTGACCGGGTCCCGTTCTTGACATTTCGTGCTCTACTTGTACTATACCGTCTATTCACAGACAGCGAAGCATCAGGTAAGATAACTTTTATACTATGAACATATGGAAGTTGATACGGCAAGTAGAACGCACTACTTTTAGTATCGCCAGTATTTGATTTGTATACGACATGGATGTTGAATGCTGACGAAAGAATTTCGGAACGTCGTCTACCAATAGCCATAACTACTTCGAACCTCAACGGATTTTGACGAAACTTGATGCGTTCGAATTGCTTTTTCAGCCTTGTTTCATCTAAACGCCAGCACAAGCTTACCTGAAGTTTTGCCATATAGGGAGATGTTACTAAGGTAGAAGTGAAACGGGGTGCAAAATGTCAAACACCAGACGCGGGGGAGCTTCCTGGAAGCAGCTATGCCGCATTAAGCCTGCGACGTGACCTTCTCTTTCGAAAGATATATGAGACTACTACTTCGGATGATCCGTTACCTGGCCGCGGTCAAGATCGCATTTGCTTGAAGAATTTTGGTAGAAAGTTTTCAATGGATGCTAGGATTTTGCTCAAGCCACCGGACACCTTTTCGGACCTCGTTTAAGTCTCACAGGCACAGCTTAGCAACGTCGTTAGACATGTATTCAACTATCATGATCTACAAGCAGACCCGGCTAGCGGGTTCAAGGCCACGACTGATCGCCCTGGACGGTAAGATGGGCTGTTCAAAGCGCGAAGTCCTGGACTCGATGCGAAAAACAATACCGATACTCTCAAACTTCCAGTTGCCACCGGCCAGAGGCTCTCTGCATTCAAGACAAAGACGCTCGGGCATGGCAGCGATCCATCTTCGCAGGGGGGTAACGCGTTCAAGATGCTCTAATGTCGCACGGGTCACCTCTTCTTCAGATTCGAGGCACCTCAAATATTTCTGGACACGTCCTCGTGCGCCTGATGCAGCCGTTCCTGATCCATGGTAGAACTTGACCATTCTGCCATTCTTGATCTTGAAATGGTAGACCAAGAACTTAAAGTATTTCTTTGGACTTCAAACGGCAAGTCTTGCGCAAAGGGAAGATCGAACCTTTGGTCGGCGGTAGGGACTGCCTTGGATAGGAACGTATCCACCACACCTGGGGCGACATCGATGATGTCGTCGTCAAGGCCTAGATACAGCGTCAGTAACTTAGTAGCGCAGCAATGATGATGGCTTACCATTTCCACTATTGACGATGTGGTCCCATTGCCTAGCGAAATGTTGGCAGGAACAGACTTTCGCCATGGCGCAGGTCTTCTCGAAGACCAGGTGCTGTAGCGGCTTATTCCAGGATAGCCGCTCCTAGACAGCCATCGCAAGAAGGTGGAGAATGAAGTTCGTAGGAGAAGATGGAGGAGGAAGGTTGGAGTTCGTATCCAGATTTCCATGAAAGGCTCTGAAACATGGAAAATGGATGGTCTCATGCAGGCATCGGCAGAAGGACTGGGGTCCAAGAATGTATTCAACGAATAGCGTGAGTGGATGAAGACCTTCGAAGAGGAAGGAAGGTCTAGAAGAATGGAGAACTGGAAAAGGGACGAAAGAGGTCAAGTTTTGAAGGATTGAAGACCCTCGCAAGGCACACCGGTCGAGATGATGACCTGATCAGAAGGTGTGAAAGTAGTGTGAGAGGTGACCGCAGGACTGACGGGACCAAAAGGCAAAGAAGGTTGAGGTCATCGGCAAGGAAGGAGTGAACATAAACTCACGTGCAGTAGAAGCCCAATTAGTGGTGCAAAAGGACGAGAAACCAGCGACAACAGTTTTGGCCACAGGCAACCAGGAAGCAGAAAGAAATGCTAGAGCGCAAGGCGAACAAGCCGAGGTGGCGCAGTCTCAAACAGAAAGAACGTGCCAATAGTATGATACGAATCGATTCGATATCAAGTACAGACACAACCGGTTCGACTGGCATGAACCGGAGTCGAAGGCAACCCAAGTCGCGGAAAGAGGAGGAGCGGCAGCGTTTGGAAACGTCCAACTACATTTCGTGGCAAAGGATAGATCCCCAATGCTCTTGGATGCCGTTACAGCTTAGTAACTAGTATGGGGTGACTGTCATATCACCTTTCCTAGGTATCCCACCCTAGACTTCTTCTTGCTGACAACCCGTGTGAATGTTCTCCCAAAATGTAGACGTAACATATGTTTTCTTTTTCGTCTTCGCCACGTCAGTATTCCAAGTTGTTTCCGCAACGCTTTCGTGGCGTCGAGGCGGGCCTTCCTCATCGCAACGGAGCTGTTTGAAGGCACCAGTTTGTTCGAATGTCTTGAGCTGGGGCCGGCTTGCGGTGTGCCACAGTGGTAGCAGTCCTCGCCGCCGATACTAACCCTCTCAAGTGGCAGCTTCGCCCACGAAGCACTAAAATCGTCGGATACTGGTAGAG
This sequence comes from Cladophialophora chaetospira, assembly GCA_030247875.1. Classification (NCBI taxonomy): domain Eukaryota; kingdom Fungi; phylum Ascomycota; class Eurotiomycetes; order Chaetothyriales; family Herpotrichiellaceae; genus Cladophialophora; species Cladophialophora chaetospira. The sequence continues at coordinate 212,765 of JAPDRK010000021.1, read as the reverse complement.
TCATTCCAACCTTGTGAAGACTGCCCCTGCTTTGCTTGTGACTGGTCACGGCCATCAATACACAGCGGCTGCTGGGATCTCTTGCTCCGAAATCCAGCACCTCGAGCTCTGTGCTGGGGACATAGTCTCCACTGACGAGTACAGTAAGGAGCCTCTCGCTCGTTGGTTGGTGAGAAATTTGGCACATATACCCTACCCCTTCATTGAGTCCAATCATTTGGCTGGTCTGGAGGTGCATGAAATCATTCCATACAAAACGCTGGAAATCGCCGCGAACTGAAGGACGAAAATCTTCCTCGGTATTGTTGAGAACGAACGGGACCGTCGTGATATAATTCTTCACCAGAACAGTCGCGATAGCATCAGCTTGCTCGCTATTGTACCTGCCGCCACCAAATGCAGACACAAGTTGCAACGCCAGCTGCTTTCTCCCTTCGGCAAATAAGATCAAGGTGATGTCTCGATTGATCCGACCATTGCGGTCCTCATGGACACTTCCCAGTCGTCGTATGATTTTAATGCTGCCCAATTTTCTGGCCGAGGCCGTCACACATCCATTGGAGACAGCAACAGGACCTAGACCTTCCACTAGGTCCAGTCCGGACGAGGCCGATAGCTTGCTCCTGTCAGCGAAAATTGGCATGATGCAATTCACTTTCTCGCCGTCTTCTGGTGTTCTACCATTTCTTGGTAAAAGCATCCATCGAGCATTGCCTTGAGTTAGCGCCGCCTCGCACCATCTTCTCCACGCAGTGAATTTGCTCTCTGCAGCGACAGGAGGTATGATGACACCAGTTGCGGACATGGCTCCGTAAACTTCATCGACCGGCTTCTTAGTTTTCCTTCCCTCGAGAAGCTCCATCACACGAGTGCGGTCCATACTTCCCCGTCTTACGTTCGCCATACCATGTAAGTAGCTGAAAACAGCCTGCATCTGTGGGGTTAAGCATTCTTCAATGGCCAAATTATCGCATGCATCAGGTACAGCGAATAAGATGGCGTCTGCGATTCTGATGGGCTGAAGATCGAGACCGATCCAGAAGATCGTGCTAGCAAGGACGAATTCTTGCATGGTCCAGACCCTAGTGGCCCAAGTTGTGGAAACCAACCGCCGTAGTCCATTCATGGCATCAATGATGTGGTCTCTACCTTCCTCGTTTTGCCAGTATGGGCCGAGCTTCTCATATTCCTCTTCCTGGCACATTTCAACAATGCCCTCCAATCCGGCAACAATTCTGTCAACATCAGCTTGATCGACTCCAATGTGAGTCTTGAGGAACACGACAACTGCTTGGGCTTGTTTGAAAATCCGTTCCATGAGAGGAATCTGGATTAGCTTATCGTTCTTATCTTTTTGATTGATGCAGAATCGGTCCACCCAACAGTATCGCACCTCATGGAATGCTTCGTGCACAACAGCTTTGATACCCTTGCCACCAAAGGAGTCGTAGAAGCCATCCTCGCGGACCCCAAATGAGTTGTCGATCCAGGCATGTGAAGCTGCAAGATATAACGGGTGATTGTCGAGGTCGAATTCTTCTGTCGCAAGTGTTTCGAGATTGAGGAGACGGAAGAGCGGCATATTTGAAATTGGACTTGTCCTTAGAGTCCACTAGAATGCATTTAGTAAGCTCGAGCAATTGTAAATTACGGGTTCATGCTATATTCATGAACTCCCTCAAGCCCCTTTTGAACGAGTGAGTCAAATGAGGTGATTGTGGATAAATGTCGGCGATATTATGTCTACACGTGACTCGGTCTAGTTGCCCGGTTCGGCGGGAGGCGGCGGTTCAACAACAAGGAACAAACGTTTCTACGCAGTGAAAGAGCTCCAGGTCAATCAGCGTAAGTTATTCATGGTTATGGAAGGATCTACACATCTTTCAGAGACAGTGTATGAACACCTCCTCCGCCAACTATGAGTTGATTGTGTCGGACTGCAAGAGATCATCAAACACCGGGAACTGCACAGCCTCTTAGCACCGTCCGAGGGCTGTGTCGTCGACCGAGAGGGAGTTGAGAATGTTTCTTATCCTGCTCACGGTGGCGCTTCGCTTCGCTAACCACTTCTGTGACGATGTGAGGCACAGCCTCTACAATGCTACTGCCAGATAACGAGTGCCGCCGACATGTGCCTTGCTGCACAGATTGCTCCAGCCATAATCTGCGTCGAACAAGGGCACGACTTCGCGCTGCTACAGCCGACAATCCGCGGCAAAGGGCGTCCGGGTCGACCTAGGAGACAATCTAGATGACCAAATCTAGAATACGCTTTGAATCTGCATTTCACCGTCACAGGTTGAAGAAAATTCCTGCCGTTCACCTGGACGCCAGATGTTGCGGAACACTCTCAGGCACGAGCCACCATAAAATAGTCCAGAGAAAATCATGAGTAGGGGGCCCAATTCTGCCACGAGCCAACTGCCAAATGGAATCCTCGGAAGGGCGACGGACTTACAATCAGAATATACGAGGACTGGAGGCCTCACCTCTTCGATCTCTTCAGGCTTATGATGTGGAAAAGCTACGAACAAAGACTACAAGCCACCGCATTTTCATCGACCATCTTGACACTGCCTCGCGACCAAAACTCCCTAGCGGAAATATCTTTCTTCAATACAACGGCCACGCAGGACCAATTCCCAGAGTCAAGTGAAGCAATGCAGAATGCACCTCCTCCAGTAGTTGACTTCTCACCATGGACTTCTGGGGCCTCACTTGATCAACGTCTTCAGATCGGTCGCAAGCTTGTGGAAACCTGTCATCAAAAGGGTTTTGCCTATATCTCCAACCATGGCGTGGCCCCGTCTCTCGTGGAAGAGGCATTCGCATGGTCGAAGAAGTTTTTTGACCTACCGATCGAAGATAAGATGCAGGTCAAACGGGGCGAGGATTCGGTAGCTTTCCGTGGATACAACGTCCTTGGTGTCCAGAAGGTACCTTTGGCTCTGCAGGTTCGTGGCGGTGATCCGAGCATCAAGGGATTTTCTCCAGACTTTAATGTAAGTTTCTGTTGTTTTTCCGGTAATGTGAGAGTGAAGTCGCATTGTTAACCAATGATATCAGGAAACGTTTGACCTGGGAAGTGACGAAAACATTGAACAGCCCAACAAATGGCTCCCAGAACACGTTCTCCCTGGTTTCCGCGAGTTTTCCACCAAATTTTATGGAGAATGTTGGAAAGCAACTCAAAATATTCTCCGTGCACTGGCGATCGGTCTGGGCATCGAAGATGAAAACCTCATCGAAAGGTTGCATTCATATCCCCTGAATTCGCTCAGTTTCAAACATTACCCGCCTGTACTGTTGTCAGAACTCGACAGGAACGAGAAGAAACGTTTGGGTGCCCACTCTGACATGACTTCCGTGACCTTGTTGTTTCAGGATAATTGCGGAGGTCTTGAGTTTGAAATCCCCGGAAGAAGAGGCGAGTTTGTGCCCATAAAACCGATTCCTGGTACCCTGGTAATGAATGTCGGAGATGCCCTCATGCGGTGGAGTAATGGTAAGCCGACTCTCTTCCACCACAGTCCTCAGGTGAGAATCATTTCAGTTCTGAAGTTACAGCCAGATTACTTGCAGTCTGCAATCCATCGTGTCCAGTCGCCACCACGCGATCCCACAAACGGTCCAGGTCAGATAACGCGAAGGCGATACTCTATTCCCTACTTCGTGCTTCCCAAGCCCGACAAGACGTTGGAATGTCTGCCGTGTTGTTCCAACGAGACAAATCCGCCAAAATATCCACCGACGACGTATAAAGAATTGGCGACGGGTTATGGCAAGCTCTTCTACCCCGAAGCTGACGTATACTCAACCAGCAAAGATTGAAGAGCACGTGGTGACATGACACTGTATTGAACCAAGCGTGGAGAGAAAGTCTTATGCCTTTGCTGTTGATCGCTACGGCTTGTTGTGTGTACCACACCGTCTGCTTGAGGATATATATGATGCCAGTTATCACCGAGAGGACCCTCAGACGTTTGTTCTGTCTGTAACGTCGGTGAGCAAAGGAGCAATCTTCCTCTTGGTGATGGGCTGCCATTGTGGACTCTCTCCCTGCCTGCAGCACGGTGTGATGGGCAAGGGGATGGTAAAATCTCTCTACTCGAAGCGACCTACACATAGTGTCCGTGCCAAAACAAAGACAAATCATGTGCTTACCATGTTGGACGAGAGAACGTTAGCGGAAGCCGTGCCGTAGGCCGAAAAGTTCTCGCCGGGCTCTACACCTTGACAGAAAGACTGATGCTACCATTTCGAAGCCATTAAAACATGCCCGAAAGGGGTCTACAGGGAAGTTTTCGCCAATAACATTAGCCCAGTGTGGTCGGGCGATTGAGATGCTTTACTGCCCCTTGGATATCAGCCAGCACCAAGCAGTATGAGGGGACCACGAGGTCTTCCAGAGAGTACTTGCAAGCGCTAGTGTTGGTGTTTGATATCTTGCCAGATGAGCTCTTCCGGAAGGGTCTGCCATCACTTCTGCGCAGGTGCATGAGTCTCTCATGGGAGCCTCCCAAAATCGTCACAGGTTCCCCAGCGGGGCTCCACATACAAGGCCGTACTATCTAACCAGTGGTCTATTGGACGTATTCGTTCTTATTCTTAGTAATCACGTCGCAAGCTTTTTTTGCGTTCACACTGAAAGCTTACTCGCGTTTTACTTTCACGTCTAAATTCCCCCGGTTCAATGATGGAATTTGTTCTACAGTGCTATCTCGATACACTCGCAGCCACGCTAAATTCCGTCTGAGAAAACGCTAGTTGCCATGTACACTTTGCTACCATTTGGCTTGCTTTGATCGGCGCAATGACCTACATTCACAATTGTTCAGTCCACTTTATATCCAGAATCATGTCAATGTCCAAGTCGTCCGCTTTTCCCGGAAGTCACCGTTCAGCCTGGCTAGAACAGTCGAGCATTGGAATCAATGGCTTGTGGCTGGATACGCTCATGCACCTGCCTAGGCTGCGCCCCATGTCACAAATACGCACGATCAAGCGCTCTATCAAAAGTTCACGTCATAACCGCTTGAATGATCTCGGAATCACCGGCAAAGGGAACTTTCTTGCAGGAATATATCAGTGCACTGGGAACGACGACGTGACACTTCTGTCCGACACGGAGGCCTTCTCGAAACCGTAACGGTAATCCTTCGAACACTATGAAAGCCACCTTTGTTACGCTATTCTTCGCCGCCGGCGCTTTCGCTCAGACAATACCCACTCTACCCGTGCCTAAGACACAGTCGACAGCTTTCGACTCCTCATTCAAGTTCTCCCCGGAGCAAATTGAGCTTGGGCAAATCTGGCCTGAGTTAGCAGGAAGCCTGGAAACGATTTTAAATTTCGACCGCTCTCAACTTGCACATGGAGGACCTAGCCAGGACAGTTTCTACAAACTAAACAACCAACCCAATTCTTCCCAACCTCGCAGTCCTGGTCAGGTGCTGAAAGTCGAGCATGTCACAGATCCTGCATCCTGGAATATCCCGGCGAAGACAGCTCTCTCCCGGTTCATCTATACCACGACTAATGCTAATGGGACGTTGATTCCTGCCTCTGCTTACATCCTGTGGCCCTGGACAGCTAAAGAGATCAACGGGACGACTGAAGGGAAGGCTCCCGCCCTGCTTTGGTCACATGGCACCTCGGGCTTCTTTGCTGACGGCTCGCCTTCAGCACATCGATCTCTGTTCTATGGCAACATCATGCCGTTCACTCGCTCAGGCTGGCTACGCGGTGATCGCCTCGGACTACGCCGGCCTAGGCGTCAATACATCTTGGGATGGCAGCTATGTTCCGCATCAGTATCAGAACAGGCTGGCCAACGCGTTCGACAGCCTGTTCGCTCTCCGAGCCGCCCGAAGCATATTTCCCGACTTGATCACTGATGAGTACGTCAATGTTGGCCACAGTCAGGGTGGCTCCACCGCGTGGGGGGTTTCAGAATTGCTTGCCGAGAACTCGCTCAACATGTTTCAGGACTTGGAGAATGGCTATCTGGGCAGTGTCATATTTGCACCCGGCATCAACACACTCTACTCGGCGCCTGAAGTCATTGGCGCCTGGGTTGCGAAGGACTTGGCTTTGATGTATCTAGACTTCAAGTTGTCCGACTGGCTCTCGCCACTTGGCATCGATCGCACAGAGCTACTTACCCAGGTCCAGGGTGGGCAGTTCGTCAATGAAGTTCTCTTTTTGGCCAATATCACCGAGGTACTCAATCCTGCATGGAATGATTCATGGTACGCAGCGGCATACACAGAGTACACGAATCCTGGCAACCGTCCTTACAAGGCTCCAATGATCCTGTTCCAAGGAGACGAAGACCAGGGCACTGGTCCACACATGCTTGCTTTATCGACATTCGAGTCAACCTGTGAGAAGCATTACAGTGGATCCTTCGAATTCGTCACCCTCGCAGGGGTTGCCCATTTCCCTAGCATGGATTCCTCGAGACGACTGTGGTTACAGTGGATCGAGGATCGCTTCAATGCGAAGCCTGTTAGCTCGGACCAGTGCACAAACACTACCCTGAACAGTTTTCTGCCAACGAGTTCTTATCAAAAATACAGCACGTCGTTCTCATAGTGGGCCGGCGCCCCGGATGAGTTTTTTGAGCTTATGGCTGGAGGATTTTGAATATTTGTCACTGCTTCCGGAACAGACTTCTGACCTGCGAAGATTGGTTTTCTTCCTAGGTTGTCTCACCAGCGATGTTGCTGGTAACCAGGTCAAGGTCATGGCTGTGCGAATAAGTAGTTGAGGCGAGCAGAACTTGTGTTAATCCCTCCGCGGGCGCAACACTGTAGTTAACCGTGTGAAATCTAATCCCTCGACTGTTGAGTGTTGCGCAACCCAATATCTCGCTATCCTCCCATCTCATGTCGCAAGCCGCTCCTGTTATCATCCGCCGCCTGGGGAACACCAGATATCTCTCCTCGACACGACTGGGCAGCGGTACGATCAAACTGTGTACCACAGAGCAATGGCGATTGACTGCTACTTTTGTCGGAGCTACCATGGTCAAAAGCCATTCCAGAGACTTGACCATCGAGTTTGAGGACTATTGTTCTAACGCGGACGGCGACGATGATTCGAGCGCTTCTTTCAGCATTCGGCACGAGTCCTCCGAAGACGGATCGGAATCTCGAATTTAGGGCACCAGGAGAGGTGGCTGGGAGAAAGAAGAGGATAAGGAATTGACGAGGTGTAGGCGTCGTGGCGCAACGCGGCTTTGGGTCGTAAAACAATTTCCCGATCGCATGCTTTCTGCTGCTATTCACAGTGGCTCATCGTCATGAAATCCGAAGGGTGACGCGAACCACCACAAAGGGGGCGAACACTGTGGACTCAAGGTCAATACGGAACGGAGGGTAAACCATGAACTTAGACATCGATCAGCTCATGTTGAATCCAGCTTCGAGCTACCCATGCCGAATTTCAACTTGCGGTCGGCAGAGTGTCGGCCGAGACTCAAGCCTGTACATCGTAATTGTAGATCTAGGGGCGATATTGTGTCAGACAGCCTGACCTAGTAAAGACAATGACGGAGTCCAGGCCCGAATGGGGAATTGGCCTCCTTCAATGATTCAAATCGCTACTCGTACGGGCTGATGTAAAGGAGATTGTCCTTCATATCCTTGTAGGGAGTGCTGCGAGCCTTCGGATGTATGGTTTCGGCTAAGACTAATGGGCCCTTGTACGTGCATGTGAAGGAATGGTGCTGGACAATTGGTGCGCCTAGGTCCACTGTCACAAGAGTTGACCCTGTGTAATAACTCTCGAGGGATGAGCAAGTGCCTCAAGTCTGTTCTCGGAAATAGGATGCCTGGCTCGCCTTGCGACACAAGAAGGAAGGTGCACTCCACGGGCATAAATGACCTTGCTTGGGGCCGACTCGTCCGCAATCCTATAGATCCCAGTCAGCAATGTGGATAGTAAGATTTTTCGCAATACTGTGGAGAGATGCGGACTCATCTGTAATCGATTTAGGAGCGCAGGCTTTCCCTGGCCCGAGCCGGCATACCTTTCGAGCGCACAGCACGAGGCCCCCTTCCCCAGGGTCCAACGTCAAAGAAGTTGCCTATCACACGGTGGTTCTCACTCTTGAAGTGTTTGATTGGACTCTAGATTCGCTCGTACAATCCGCCTGATGCTTCGGCGCAGGTGGAGTACCAGTATTCCTCGCGGAACAAGTTGCTAGGCTGCGATCTGGAGATTTCCGGCATTTGACTTCGTGGGCCTTGGCTTATTGATGTTGCATATCGAGAAGGAACGTCTGACGGCGGATAGACCAGCATAATGAACAAGGACTGTTTAAGAGAATAACCATGTTATCCTGGCCGTCGACGTCTGCTGTCTGGGAGCGATGGATGGCTTAGGTAAGATTCACCTGCACGGGAAGGGAAAGGGTAGTGCTTGGCGCGCGCTGGCGACTGCTGAACGTAGTGATTCAAGGCAAAGTATGGCGTAGCTCGCGAGGATGGATCGCTTGTACAGCTCGACTAGCCGGGTGAGACGACCGTGGTGGCCCGGCAAAAGACTGGATCCTCCCTCGCATCCGGAAACATGCCGTGGGGAAGCACAACATAGTAGGAAAGACAAGACTTACTGATCATTGGCCACATCAGCCCTGTGGACTTCTTGGTAAGCATTCTCTATTCAAGGAAGCTGAGGTCGTCCGGCGGCCCAGAAACGCCTTTTTCAATTTTCTTGCACGCGCACAGTCGATTAGATCCAGAAGCGGCGGTGCGAAAGGAGGTGCTGTTTGCCAGTTCAAGTCCCGAATGCGCAGAGAAGCATCGAACGTTGTAAGCGAGCTGGGAGACTAAATGAGGTGACGATAAAAGGTGGTGGTAACTCGTGTTCCTCAACTTGGAGGCTGGCTGAGCTTCTGCGCCTGTGACGGAAAACCGACATTGATAACGGTTTTGCAGCTCGTATTCTGTTCGTGGGGTCGCAGATCTTCATGTTCTCACCCAACCGTTTCGGGGTCTGCCAATAGATAGGCTCCGATGGTAGCATGCGAATGTGAATCCCCGGAGAAATACAAAAACGAGGACGAGTTGGTCTTGTACCTTTCCTCGAAGCGACTTGGCAGCTGGGACCCGACGAGCAGTCGTCTGCAGTTTCCTAATTGTGTCTGCTACCCCAATAGCCGAGACTTGGAAAGAGTATGCCGTCGCGATCTGTTGGCCGCAAGGAGATTGAAAGGCTCTAGTTGCAGGCAGGGCGGAAGCCAGAAGTGTCGGCTACCGTACCACAGTAACGTGGTTTGTGGCCCGTTGGTTTGGTAATGTACTGCTTTGCTGGTAGCAGCACCCTTGAAAACAACATTTATTTTTATTTACCATCACATAAGCCATCGGCGACTCGGAGGCTACCACTAAATTGCCCGGGGTCAACCTTTTGATTGGGCCTTGACAGAGGCTGAGAAACTCTTGACCGGCGCCATGAAGCGAGCACAAAAGGGGCATAAAGGATCAAAAGCCCTTGTCCTGACTCTCGTGCTCGTCTTTTGAAGAATAATTCGAATGTCAGACTTCAACTGCGAGAAATGGAATGTTCCACGCCGAGACTACGTTCATAGGACATGCGAAGTACGCACCTCCCCGCGTCTCATCGACAACAAAGTCGTCGTACGGACGTACAAGGACGCTATTTACCATCGAGGATAAGTTACGTGTGCACTTATTGGCCACTGAGTCCCTAACTCACCTCAGCATCTTTGGAGGCTCACCATGTGGATTTTTGGACCCCGTTTTGCGGCACGATGCATAAGGACGAGTGAAATTATCCGGTTGATGGCAAATTTGTACCAGATGAATAAGTGGGTAGACATGTTTAAGGATATCTTATGTGCGGTGGGCGTACGGAGTACACGAATGTGGAGAGATTCGCCCCTGGCGGGTTGGGTACGGAGTACTGCTGTGGCGTACCGTTGGCTCTTGATAGCCGCCCCAGATGCCGAGAATATCACCCGTAGGATAACCACAAGGCACAAGGCTGCACGGACACTGCAAGGACGCTGAAGCCCAGATATATTTGATGCCCAGCAGGCTTTCGATACCTGGATCACTGGTGTCCCGCGACTGTTTCTCATTCTGCCAGACTCTCCGTCGTGCCTGCACTGTCAATCTGCAACAAGAGGGTAGTCTAAGCTCCCAAGAAGAATTGCCAATGTATGATACCACTGATATTTGCATCGAGAAAGAGTTCCACAAGTCACCATTGGCTCTGGAGCCCTTTGCCACCAGCAGCGTGCTGCATGAGCTCACATGCACCTAGTTGTGGCTCTTGCATCTTGGACAGTATCGCGATAGGCACTCTTTTCAAAAGCAAGAGCTTGGCGTTGGGATGGCTCAGGACGAAGGAGCGAGGCAGTTGCTGACATGTAAGAGCTGGGCAGAAGAAATCACGTTATGTGTTCTCAGCCCCGCGATGTCTTGTCGTGATCATCCTCCATACAATCATGACGATATCCAGAAGGAAAAGGGGTTGCAGATCCTGGATTTTAAGTCCGGCATGTCTATGACACGCCTCCACGACCGAGGACTTGTCACCTGTCAGCGCAGTCGATCGAGCTGTCCTTTACCGACTTCGTCCAGACATTGAGCGCGGAGCCTCCTTTAAGAACACGGAAGTCGATTGGCCGCGATGCGTGGTGTGCACCACACGACCGGTCTGTGGCTCATCATAATGGGCGTTTTTGGTGGGAAAGCGTCAGCATCCATTGTGCAGTGGTGTGACAAGGCTGTCGGCTCCAAATATGCTCATCCGGATTTCGCATGCCAGAGTGACCGATGAAGGCGGGAGCAATCTGCAATGATGATGATTTTGGTGATTATCGAGACGATTACCGTCAGAAATAATCCACCGCGGACTCGGCACAAGCCAGCCATTCGCCCTGCAGGAAGCATGGTCAATTGTACTGCAACGTAAAGTTTGTACGAATGCCTCCACCTCATACCCATGAAGAGCGATGAAGCTGTGGCTGGCTCTACCACTGCCCACTGTGCTGGCTGCGAGTATATGGTACGACAGGTACGAAACGGATGTCCTTGTAGGACTCCTGCCCATCCTTCGGCATATTCGCCGTACTAAGGAGTGCGTTCCCTTGCACCTTCCTGCCAGCATGAACCCGTGCACGAGTGAGATTCTTTCATTGCCCCAAAGTCCGGGGCCAAGGCCTTGCCTGGAGCCTGGACTGGAGAATTCGTGAATTAGCTGAATTAGCCGTCTGACAGCCGCGACTTTTTCTGACAGAAGAACAAGCCCCCAGGCTAGCTAGACCGCTCACTGCTCTTTAGATCTCCAACGCAGCAACGCTAACAATCCCTGCTCCTGCATCTGATGAGCCCCCCTGCTGGCATCTTCTCCTTGTGCCGCGGAAAGGTCACTGTGCTGGCGCTGACTTACTATCACACAGCAGCTGCAACTGAGGGAACGAGATTGTGGCACTCAACAGCTCTATCCTTTTGCTTCCCACGCGGCGACGGTGTCCACTTGGACTCGTTGCGCTAGTTCCTCTATCAACCCCAAGGCCTGGCTCGCCTAGACATGCAAAGAAATGATAAAGCATCGGTTCCCTTCGTGATCTGCTCTCACATCACAAGCTTATTTTGAGTTCTCTATACAGCTCCATAAATCAATCTCCATTTTCGAGATCGTGTATTTATCACTTTAAGGCCCAATATCGGTTCAAAGCAGTCCTCCCACATACCTCTGCTGAGTCTCAAGGACGATTTTCGAGCCTGGGTATGTATATTGCATTCCCCACCTAAGACAACCTTGTTGACGGGAAGCAAGGGCGACGATAGCATCATCCATGGCGCCCTCGATTCCGTCTACTTCTTCAATGTCAAGCACACCTATGACCACTGGCGGTCAAGCTACCGAAGGTACCGCCAGTGCGCCCAAGGCAAAGCCCATCAAACTCCGCGCTGCTTGCAATCATTGCTTCTCCGCAAAAGTACGTTGCGACGGAAATAAAGAAGGCTGTCGCAGATGTTGCGAAAAGAAGCTTTCTTGCATATATAGCGAATCTAGAGTTGGGAAAGTCGTCGGCAAGCGGAGGAAGCGGCCTATTGACGACTCTATCGGGAGCATCAACTCGCCTTCCTGGTTCATCAACAACTCTGTGCCGATCCAGTCGATCCCCTCCCCGGCTGCCACCCACACTTCAGACGACGTCAGCAAAAGGCACTGCAATACACCTTGCTGGTCCCCTTACATCGTTGGTGGAGAGCAAGGTTTTTTGAGTTTCGAGGAAACCACAGAGTCGTTGAGTGCTCTCGATATGGCTGACAACCGGAGTTACTCGATGGCCAGCGATGCCAGCTTCTTCAGCAACAACGGCCTCCCGACACCGGGCCTTAGCCCCCCTCAGTTCACCCGGTATCTGTCTCCGGCACAGCTGGAAGCACGTCCGGTTTCCAGACAATCGCCATGTCCAACCGACTCTGCTCGATTGCACCCACAACAATATGGGACACTTTCACGAAGCGTCGAACCTGGGTTTGAAGATCAAGAGACAATCTGCATCAAATTATTGGGTCATCTGAAGAAACATTCTGCCGATGATATGCTGCCGCGGGAAGTGCAGTTAGACCTGCTCAAAAAAAGCAATGCCGCCGTACGGCGGCTATTGCGGAGCCAGACGGTCCGCAGTGACTACACATGTCACCTGCTGCTGTCGAGTATTATCAACCACTTAGTGCGAATGTGTGAGCGACTCTGCGAACAAAAATGGGACGACTCACAATACCTCCATGAACAAGTCCATTTCGAAGGCATGCCTGGCTTCTTCGACACCCCTGTCCCACAAAGCAGTGGTGGCCCTCTCGAGCACGATCTGGCCAACAGTCTCATTCAAGAAGTTATGGTGTTCACGACGATAGTAGGAGACTGTCTGAAGAGGAGACCCATATCTGGATTCCAGCACCTTGGCCGACACGAAACATTTCACGTGGAGTTGGAGCAGAGATTGAGGAGGGCAACTGTGTCGTTCCTGCCGTGAGGACTGGCACCAGTATGCGAAGAGGTCAATCGGTGTACTTGCGCATGTACTGTAGCGTAACGCTTCGGTCTTGGACTAGTCTGAATTTTCCTCATGCTGCGAGGAGATGTTGACACATCTCGTTCGCCCCAATGAATAGCCGTGCTATTGAATATTCGTGGACTATTGCTCGGAATGTGATTCCACACGGCGCAAATGCGACAAATAAGCCAAGAACGAGCTACGAGAAGCTCGACCCCATTTGCCGCGTCGTCAGCATCAAGTCGGGCAAGAGCCGCAATCGAGGCAATGAGTCGTCTTGATTGGCGGCTTTTGCGGCCAAAATTTGGCTGCAGGGAGTCCACTCAAATCCTTTGGTCATCCTCATCAATCCATCAGCTGTCTTCAGCGCAGGTTGGGAGGTGATCCTGTCAGAATGGCGACTGCTTCTTTTCGACGTTGATTACCGACCCCCAGCCCGCGGTCTGTCCTCCTAGATTATTGCGTTTCCTCCCCACCCTTCTACCTAGACAGGATATACGAGCTGCTGGTGCGACTCCGCTGCTTAGCTGGGTGGCTTATTACTATTAACAGCGCACCTCGTACGTTGACATTTCCAAGCAGGGTCGACTGCGCATGTTTGGTCAAATGCGGGCTGTGTCACCTGAAACCCGAACTCCAAGCTCAATCGCACGGGCCCCTGTTCGTTGAGCCATCAGAGCGATGATGCGCCTCCGCCGCTACCGGTTGTTCTTGGTGGTGGCCGTCTTTGCTATTGTCCTTGTGTACCACTTCAGCAAGGCCGATGCCTGGGATAGCTCGTTTGAATCCCTCGTGGGCTTGGGCACCCATCATTCCGAGAAGCTGACCCCGGCACAACAACTCGCCGTGCCAGCACCGGTCCCTGCACAAGACCAATTTGAAGAGCAGCGTGTACAGCCCCCACACCCCGCCCTCCCACCTCTCGAGTTCGGAAGCCCTGCTCCTTCACCTCCAGCGCCCGCAGAGTTCATCACGCCGGATGTACCACAGACAGTCAGTGGAGAGGAGTTACTCTCTGAACCAGCGGATATCGATGATGAGCTTGCTCTCTCCAGTGAAAGCAGGGTCGAAGTCAAGCTTCGCCCTGCGGAACAGGGCAGAGCATACTGGAAACAAAAAGCGGAACACTTTCCAATATCCTCACAAAGCCTGAAACTCTTGCCCACCGGCGAGGCGAGGACGCTCCCTCAAATTCAGTATAAATTTGGTGACGAGAGACCTGCAGCAAAGAAGGACCGGCTACAGAAACAAACGGCGGTACGTGAGGCATTCAAGCATGCATGGAACGGCTATAAACGTTATGGCCTTGGGCACGACGAAGTCAAGCCCATCTCCAAGGACGTGGGTGATCCTTTCAATGGCTGGGGCGCCACTTTGGTGGATTCTCTGGATACACTCTGGATCATGGAACTCTACGAAGAATTTGCGGATGCCGTAAAAGTCGTGGGCAAAATTGACTTCAAAACCTCCAGCCGAAAAGATATCCCTCTCTTCGAAACAGTAATCCGATACCTCGGCGGACTAATTGGGGCGTATGATCTCAGCTCCGGAAAGTATCCCGTCCTGCTAGACAAGGCAGTTGAACTGGCCGAGATCTTAATGGGCACGTTTGACACGAAAAATCGCATGCCCGCTGTGTTTTACAATTGGGCCCCGTCTTACGCATCGCAACCGCACCGAGGAAGTCCGCACACTGTATTGGCCGAGATAGGTTCGCTCTCTCTGGAGTTTACACGACTGGCGCAAATCACGAAGGAGCACAAATACTACGACGCAATCGCGCGCATCACCGATGCTCTAGAGGAATGGCAGATGAAAACAACCTTCCCAGGACTATGGCCTCTGAGGTTGGATGCGTCTGGCTGCAAGAAGCCCGAGAAATCCGAACCTGTACTGGAATTTACAGCGAAGGACGAAAATTACAGCCCTCTGCCTGAATCCGTTACCTCCGAAGTGCTGGTCGAGGGTGTTGAAGATATGTACTCCTCGGGCAAGGATCATCCCACTCGGTTGGACAAGCGTCGGCAGCTGTCTGCTTCGCCGCCACAGGAAGAGCCTGTGCAGAAGGACGCCGAGAAAATAGAGAAGAAACCTCGAGTCAGATCGGAGTGGGCCGAAGAGGACTTTGACGACGTTGACTGTGAACCGCAAGGCCTCAGCACGGAGCCGAACTCGAAGTCCCACACATACGGCATTGGCTCGATGGCCGACTCAACTTACGAGTACTTTCCCAAGGAATATGCGTTGCTAGGAGGCCTCAACAAACAGTATAAAGAAATGTATCTTTCTGCTATGGAGGTTGTAAGAGAAGAATTGTTGTACCGACCGATGACCGAACAGAATCATGATATTCTTTTTCTGGCAAAGACCGTTCTGTCACCAAAGAACAATGATCCTAAGAAGAGGAAAGAAACTTTCTACGAGGGCACACATCTTGGGTGTTATGCCGGAGGGATGTTCGCTCTCGGCTCTAAGCTGTTTGGCATTCCTTCGGACATGGCCATCGCGGAGCGTCTCACTGATGGATGTGTCTGGGCTTACGGGTCCACACCTGCAGGTGTCATGCCAGAAGAGTTCGAGCTCGTGCCATGCGATAGTCGTACTGCATGCACCTGGGATGAGGCGAAATGGCATAAAGCACTGGATCCACGGCTGGAGGAAAGAATGCAGGCAGTCGAGGAGTTCAACAAGCAGCAGCAAAGATCGAACAAGGAGATTGCAACGGATCTCGACGAGGCAGATCTCGAAGGACGGCCTGTTCCTTATTCTGTTCTGACAGGCTCCGGCGTGACAAAGCGGGATGCGCTTGCAGATTTCGCAGAGACACCGACGAAGACATTCATCTCGGATGACAATGATGCCGCAGGGGACAGTCGGATGACTAAGAAAATAGCGTTGTCACACGCAGACTACGTCGCAGCGAAGATTCAGGAGCAACGACTGCCGCCTGGATACACCAAGATTTCAGCCCGGGATTACCGTCTGCGTCCGGAGGCCATTGAGTCGGTGTGGATTTTATACCGCCTGACAGGCGACGAGACATGGCAACAGAAGGGTTGGGCCATGTTTGATGCGGTCAACAAGGCCACGAAGACCGAGGTTGCCAACGCAGGTGTCAAGGACGTCACCAGCCTGCTCGGAGAACAGCAGGATACAATGGAGAGCTTTTGGTTAGCGGAGACGCTCAAATATTACTACTTGTTGTTTAGTGAGCCGGATCTGATCAGTTTGGATGAGTGGGTGTTGAACACGGAGGCGCACCCTTTCAGAAGGCCAAAGGCTGTTGGATTATGAATGGCGTCTCTGTATAACCATTAGTACAGAAATATCATATTGTTAAAATCTGTAAATCAATATCGTTAATTTCTTGTATACAATTGAAATATTGGCATCCACCACAGTTAAAAGCATAGCAAATCCAGTGGGTCAATAGGCCGAGCTGTGATTCCATTATTTGTCGACCGTCATCAACCAGTGGCAACCACGTGCATTGTTTTCGTCAGGCAAAGGATATGGGAATCCCGGACCTTCCACTATTGCGCCCACCGGCGTCATGGTTTCGGGTGATCCCACAGCCACAACCTACCCTCACTCCACCCCCATCACAGCATGCACACACATTTCCTCTGCCCATACACCTTGCGACAGGTGATGTGGTCGTAACACTGTGGTGGCACTGTTCACTTACACATCTGTGCACTGTCGCGCCTCTTCTGTGTTGAAGTGCGTCTGATTCGCGACTGATCGACCTTGAAACCCGACCACATTCAGAAGGCCGATATGAAGCTCATAGTATGGAACACGAGGTTAATTATGGTTTCGAGGACGAAGAACAGTTCTGGATCGGTATGATAGTGAACAACTTGGACAGCTACTAAGTCTGACGCTCGTGCGCTTAGTTCTCGAGAAGACGGTCTCCAGAGAATGCGATACCCACGACAGTATCGACGATGCGTTGCGATCGTACCTCCAGGTGATTGGGAATTGTGTTGGTGTGTTTCACGAGGACTGAGAGATCCATGGACGGTGCTAACCACGAGACGCTCGAATAGAACGTTTCCTGCCCTCCGACCAGTTCCTCGGCCGATGCACGTTCAAGCTACAGAACTCCACACTGTTCGCCACGCATGCGGACTACATACGACGACAGTTCATCCATTGCCTAATCGAGGTGGGCCCATCAAGAGTCAGGAATATACAGATGCATTGGCTCACGATTGACACAGGATGACGACCCAAATGCGGTGCAGGTCGCGACGTCGCTGTTGATCGCGGATGCTCGCTCGAATGAGGCAACCTACCAGCTGCTGAACGAGGAGGGTGCTTTCTCTCGGCTGATCGATTTGATTTCGAGTCCGAAGCGACATGGCCACGAGCAAACCCACAGACTCCTCATGGAGCTGCTCTATGACATGTCACGCATTCAAAGGATCAAACTCAGCGACTTAGGTACGCGATTGGCTCAATGTTCTCGAGCCTTAGCTGATGTCATGACAGCGCATGTCAACGATGACTTCGTCAAGATGCTGTTCGAGATCATAGAGGAGGCGCAAGAGGATGTCAACGACCCCTACCACTACCCTACTATTCGTGTTCTGGTAAGTCTGGCCACCCTTCTTCGCGCTGTAGATCTGACCTCTCCATCAGCTTGTGCTTAACGAGCAGTTCATGGTTACTGCGCACGATCCTGCTGCGGGTCAGGATCCAGTCCCCCTTACGAACAAGGTGATCAAGGTTCTTTCTGCACATGGGAGCGCGTACCGGACATTTGGAGAGAATATCATTCTACTGCTTAATCGTGAAGGTGTGAATCTCGAAACCACCTCTCACTGAATGCGTTCTGACTCGGGTAGATGAGACTTCCCTGCAGCTGCTGACGCTCAAGCTACTCTATCTCCTGTTCACGACGCCGTAGGTTCTCCGTCTCTGCGAAAGACTGTTCCGTACTTACCGGAGCTATTTTGTTGTTCCGTCACCAATGTTACATGCTAATGGACGTCCATAGGCCTACTTACGAATACTTTTATACAAATGACTTGCGAGTCCTGGCAAGTCTTCCCTCCGCCGAAAAACTGTCCCATTCTTGACAGTCTTTTTTGTTATTATTCCATTAACAAGGGTACAAGCTAACGGTGATCCACAGGTGGATATTCTTATGCGCAACCTACTCGATCTTCCTGAAGAAGCCTCGTCTCTCCGCCACACGTATCTACGCGTACTGTACCCACTCCTCGAGAACACGCAGCTACAGCAACAGCACTACAAGAGAGACGAGATCCGGAAACTACTGCTTGTTCTAGGTGGAGGCCATCTTACGGAGCAGCCTGACGGTTCTGAAGTCTCGCATCAGTGGGGCCATTTCGATGCAGTTGATGATACTACGAAGAGGCTGGTCAAACGGTGCCGAGGAGTCAAATGGCTCGACCCCGAAACTGAACCGCCTGTTCAAGCAGAGTCTCCCACTTCCATGGAGGACGATGTGGCTTCTGAACTATCGTCCCCAACTTCCCCATCGAAGTCAATACCTCCAGCTCTTCCAGCACCCCGGAAATTGAAGAAAAGAAACTCTACAAAAGGATCAGTATTGACTATCGGTCAATATCTGACTCCGCAACTCGAGGGTGCCCGACAATCCAGTCTAAGCATGATGGAAGTAGCCGCGCAGACTGCGAAACCGGGAGCCATCACTCCAAGCCGTAATCCAGGCCTAAGGCAAAACATGCGGGCAGGCACAACGGATAAGGAGAAGGAGAAGCCTCCGCCGCCCCAGGCGAGGAGATCTGGGTTCATGAGAATGAAGGCTCAAAGAATGCAAACCGATTTGGAAATCGCAAAGGCAGAGATCACCAAAGATGAACCTCCGACGCATTCCCGCCCAAACGAAGACAGTTCCCCAACCAAACATCACCACCACCATCCTCCTATCCCCTTCCACCACCACCATCGTCACGAGAAGTCTCTCTCGGAATCATCGGACAAAGGCAAGGAGAAAGAAAAGAATAAGCCGCCTCCAGTCCCGACCCATCATCGGGGTCTTCCCTTCAGCAAGAAGCCTCCGCCGGCCCCGAAAGCGAGACGACGGAGAGGACGGGATGGTTCCGGCGACAGTACTAGGGAGCCAGGCAAGTTCAGTTCGAATTTGCCTTCTCTCGTGCCGACAAGCAGCCAAAAGATAATCGAACAAAGCCCGTTCTCCCCAGTGGAAAAAACATTGAGTCCTTCAGAGCCAGCATCAGCTTCGACGATCGACGGCCGTGTGAAGCTTTCGACCGGTGAGGCTCTGGAGAAGGCACAGGCTATAGCTCTCGATGAAATCGAGGAGACCTTGGAACATATTGAGCTTGCAGAGAATGGAGTTGACGACACAGGAGCCAAGAGGGATGCGACGATGACGAGTTTGCAAGAACACCCACCTAGAGAAGCCGAAGAGGACCAGACCCGTGGAGAGAACGACGGCAAGCAGAAACCTGATATCTCCCGCGCGCACTCCCAGGAAGAACTCGACCAGCCTTTCCATGATGCAGTCTCAATTCAATCACTCTCGCCCACCCCTTCGTACCCGGCGCAGTCTCAAACTTTGTCCGAGTATCAAACGAGCGAGGAAACAGTCACCCCACCCCGTCCAATTCTGCCGAGTATTACCACGACTCTCGCAACTGGCACGCAACTTCCAACCATCGACAAGACCCTTGAACAAGGCGAGATGTCTATACCAAGGATGGTTCTCACCCCGCCGGCGCAACAGCCCTCTAGAGGAGTACCTGGGCCACAATTCGCAATTCAGCGGTCTCCTTTCTTGACTGATGACGACTCGGAGGTCGAGGAGGAAACTGATCAGACTGAAGACGAGGGCGAGAGTCCGCACGAGAAGAGATGATACCTGCCGAATATAAGAAGGGGGCTTGTAGGCCCGATTAACTCACTATTCATTCGTCGGCGACGAGTCAATTGCCGAATTTGACGAGACTACGAAGACTGGCAAAGGATAAAGAGTGGATCATTGAGGATATTTGACGTACGACGAAACCGATAGATAACGATGCAGGGACAGCACGGGACGGGACTGGTCAACGGGGCAGAGAACTTGTGGTAGAATACGATGATGCGGGATTACCAGTCCCGCGTATATGCATCACCGTTCCCACATTCTCAGGCTAGCACAGGGAAATCACGGCCTACCATCTTATTGCCAAGTCGCAAGGGGCAGTACCTCGAAATTGTCGCTTCTGATTACATCGTCCTGGATCTTCTCATCCCGCCCCTCCCCTCTCCCCTCTGGCGCTGGATCTTTCCAAAGTCTACACGGCACGAACAAGACCCAGGTTTCGCCGTTGAGATCGAGACCAACGACTACAATGTCCGTCGCTAATGTGCCGTGGAGATTCGTATGTTTGCTACGACGAAGCAGAATAGTGTTCAGTGATCAAGGTCTTGGCTGGTATCGTCTTCTCCTCAAATATATCGATCTCAATTTTGAACCGCTGTTGCTTGACGATCAGTGTGGAAGACTTGACATGTCTGGAAGGCTGGAAGAGCAACAAAGGTGACCAGAAAGCAGTGTCAATAGACAAGGCAACTACGACGGGATTTGAGGAACAGAAAGAAGGAAGAGCAGGGCCTCTGTGTCCGGATTGCAAACGGTCTGACTGGGCCCAGCTAAACTCTATACAAAGTCTCTATGCGTACATTTGGCTCGACCCTTCGTGAGAAGTCATGTAGCTCATCTCATACCTCCCCACCAATGCCTCCCAATCCCCCGCCCCTCTCTTGCGTCTGCGCCTTTTGGAACTGCTTGATCAACCCCAACGGGCCCATCGGCGCCATGATAGCCTTCACATCGCGTTCGTTTTCTTCGTCGCTGTCCGCTTCCGAGGAGGAATCGACCTCGTAGTTCCATGAGCCCAGCTCGCCAGATCGTGAAGCTTGGTTCGGGTCTGTCCCGTTTTGCTGAGCTGTTGTGGCCTGCAGATCCTCCGGAGGCTGGTCTTCTTCTTCTGCGACGTCGTCGGGATGCAGGCCATGAGTACGATCCAACGTTGCGGCTCGTCGAGACTTAGCAAGAAGTGAACCGATTCCTCGAGGCCGTAGCGCCTGAGGGGAGGATGTTCCGAAACCACTCGCCGACGGCTGATGATGGGGATCAAGCAGGAGAGATTGGAGTGGTGATTGACCACTATGACCTTGGCTTGCGCCGTGATTCTGGCCGAGAGGGTTGAATCTCGGTGTGCCGAACGCACCACGCTGAGGAGGAGGAGATGCCAGAGAGCCAAGAAGAGGGCCTCCGCTGCTGCCATGTCGGTGCAGTTGAGGATGTCCGCCATGCTCTGCGGGTGGGAACGAGGGCGAAGGCAAGCCTGGGATCGGAGGCGGGAAGTTGAAACGACGTCTCGAGCTGTTGTACGGAAAGTGGACGTCTGTCTTCGGATTGCGTGCGTAGTCGTTCATAAAGCCCCAGTAGCTATGCTCCAGCTTATTGTCCTTGGAGGCAAAGTAGTCGTCTCTCAGGTTCGTGTTTGCGTTGGCATTAGCATTGACATTGTTGGCCGCACCGTTTGTCGTCGCTGTGGTTGTGCCATCTGCATTCGCCGTCACTCTCTCCTTAGGAAGTGGTCTGATCGCTTGACCCATAAAATGAAACTCCGCAAAGGTGCAAACATAGCCAATCCCGTCAACGTGGACTGTGAACTCCCTGAAGAAGTCGATTATCCGCTCGCTGCACCTCGGCAAGGTGACCCATAACATAAAAGGTGTGAAAAATATGCTCAACACTTCTTCCAGGAAGATCACCAACTTCATCTGGTAGAACTGCGAGAATTCTTCCTTGACCTCAACAGTGTGGAGTCGATTCGCCCAATGGTTCGGTTCGTAGTGGGTGAATTGGATGACTTCCTGTATCGAAAAGGCCGTGTCATAGACCATGTTGTCATCGGGCAACAAGCCTCGTGCCACCGCCCATATTGAACCGAAGATTCCAATGTAGAAGATTGTCGTACGCCCTTCTGTGACTTCGAAATTCAGGAAGTTGTCTTGATCAAGGATCGTGGCCAGTCCCAGGACTGACACCACCGCTCCAGAAAGCAAGCTTACAAACCGTGCGATCTGAATAGTCTTGTCCTTGGGAAATTGGTTGATATATCGGTCCGCAAAGGGATAGGACATATTGATCCGTCGCTTAAATAGATGGTGAAGCTCGTTGAATTCGCGGAATTTCCACTGCGCAAAGGGTGTATAATCTCGCATGCCAATCTGACCGGGATTCTTCTGGTAGTCGTTGAAATTCTGGAAGAAGTGTCGTAGCATGAAGAATGCCGCCAGGAAGGGAGCAAAAGCGAGGCTCGTGAACCCTGACATGATGAATCGCCTTCGAAGTGCAGCTGCCAAATCTTTCCTCTGCGTGTCCTTTAGGAAGAGCGGTCGAACTTGTCCTTTTCGGTTGAAGACAAAGTCCATGATAGCTAGCTCAATGTTCCACTCTAGAGTACGAGTTAAGAGCTTCCGATTGCGGAAGTAGGGAATGGGAAGAGTCAAATCGAGGATGTCCTTGTTGATCATGGCGATCATGTAGTTCTGTCTCCGCATGAGTCTGTTGGCAATGTCGTGGGCGTCCATCCGCTGCTTGTCCTGTGTCTTCACGAAAGCCCCAGCTCTGGTTGACTTGGATGTGATTCTCGGATTGGAGTCTCGCAAAGCCATGAGGCGACTGACAACTTCTTGCCACGATATGGACTGGATTTCTTGTTCCGGAATATCAAGGAGGTAGAGAAAGAAATCATGCATGTGGCTCAAACGAGGAATGTCGACCAGGTACACAGCGGCCTTCCAGATCCAGACGAAAGTGGTGCCCCAGAGCAATGCATTAGGAATGAACCCCATTCTCTTGGTGCATTGTGGTACAAGTATTTCCGACATCATAGTGCTGCCTCTGATCTTTCGATAATCAATGCACTGTGTCAGAAAGACGGAGAAGCCGACAACAAAGGCAACGTTGAGAAGGTTGAAGCAGCGCATAAGAAGTGTGGACCAGAAGCCGTGGTACAGGTAGTATGTGTAGACTTCAAGCAGGAAGTTGTCGAGATCAACGACGTTGACCCAGCGGAACATAGCCTTCTCTTTCGGATCTGCGCTCGCAAGATCTCCCCCAATAATGCCATTGATAGGTTTTGTTCTCGAGGGAGGTCCGCTGGTCGATTGCGAGGTAGGACGGCGTCTGGGTTGGGACCGTGTCGAAGGGCCTGCGTCATCTTGTCCGAGTAGACCGTCAGGCATTGAGCTCGGGGGAGGAGGTAGGGTTATAGAGTCCGCATCAATGTCCTGGGCGTGGTGGTCGATGAGTAGCGACGCTGGGACATCGTCATCGGCCTCCTCAACATCCAGGAGCTTGCTGTGTCTAACATGCCGCCGAGATCTGTTTTGAGTCCTGCTCTTATCTTTCCGTGGTATCTGGGACAGGCCTTGACCTCTTGCTGGAGCGGGAGCGTCGTTCCGACCGCCTCTGCGAAGTGGCTGCGGGTTGAACTCGTTCAATGCTTGGTCATTGAAACTGTCTCTTCGATTGGCAGCATCTGCGGCCATTCCTGCCGTCTCCTCGATATCCAAGCCTTCGGAATCCTCATCTTGTTCTCGAAGCTGCTCATAAATCGAGGCAGAAGGGTTGTTCGAACTCATGAGGCGGGACATGAAATTGGAAGCCATCGAGAATAATGGCGACTCTAGGTCGCCAATGTCGCGTGCTATGATTGCTCCGTTGCACGTAAGGACAGAGTGAAATCGAAGGAGATGAGCCAGAGGCAACGAATGAAGGTCAAGACATGGCCAACCCAGCGCGTTTGTGCCTGCAGGACTCCAGGCGCAGGCACATGACAATCTACCCCGAGAAGCTGGAGGTGTGGAGGGTTCCGGAATGTGACGTGCAGGTGACTAGAACGCGGTAGCAAAAGAGTCTACCGACGGTCTCATCTAGATTCGACAAAGCCCTCAGACAAACGATCTTTGCATGAGATGCTGTCTTCTCAACTCGATATCGTGAAAGTGAGTCGAGTTGGAGAAGACAACCTTTACGGACGCTGGTCCTTCCCCAGACTCAACGACGTCACATGCCGCCAGGCTGCACCCCTCATATCGACAAGGCTCTACCAAGGTAGAAATTAATCCTCAAGACGTATTATCATCTCGTGTTCCCCGTCGTTATCGTTGATCATGCATCATAAAATACAGTATTCTTGGTCTAGTAATCCTTTATTGCCAGGTCAGATCGCAATGTCGTTTCTCAACGCCGTGAACTAAGCATGAGAGCGTTGCCGCCCACCTTTCCCATTCTTTCTAAAAGAGTATCGCTGCCAGAAACGAAACACCAAAGCATGCAACAATCCATTGCTTATGCTGCTCAACTTGAGAGCCAGGCAACTTCTCCAGACTGCCTAACCCCGCAGCCAGAATTATGGTAAGTAAGATCAACCTGTTAAGGACTCCAGTCATGAATTTGAAGCAGAGGAGTGGGAGGAGCATCATGGTGAGAATACAGAGAGGTAGGATGTCGGGTATCGACTCAGTGACGGAGACGCATGGAGCATTGCTGGTTTCCGTCAACAATATCATGTCTTCGTCGTCGTCTAGGAACCTGGACTCCGGATATGCTAGTGGACTATGCTCTTTCAGCCATGCGCGGAACTCTTCGATGTCAGGCGTTGATGGTGTTGAGGAGAGCCTCTGCACCCTTTGGGACGCTGAAAGAACTTGATCTGGTCACGGTTAGCCTGTTTGATCTGCAGCGAATGTGAAAGCCACTGACAATACTGCTCGAGCTTCATTGATATGCGGCCCAAGATGTGCAACCTGTGCGCCTGCAAATCAGACTGATTCCACTGCCAGCTGAGCCTCCCAGACGCCGGCGAAGTACTCCCATCCGAGTTCAGACGGCTGTTGGTATCAGCATTATCCAAGGCAGCCAGCTGTTGTTCCATCTCCGATATTTCGTCCTGTAGTTGTAATAGAAGCCGGAATCTGACCTTCTTGAAACTCCGAAACACCGGTGAAAGCTCCCCACTCGCAAGTTTGTCCGCAACCAAATCGTACCCGGATAATGGATGAATAGAAGAAACGAAACTCCCGTCGAGGCTGTCAGGTGTCTGAGGGATGCGGATGCGAATTTCTTCCGGACTGGATGTCCTTCCAGCATAGGTCGGCATGTGATGCTTGTGAGTTGCTCGAGGTATCTCAGGCCACTTCCACTGTACACGCTTGGGGTGATTGGACAGATCTCGTTGAGGTCCGTAAGGATCTTGTTGTTCTTGGACATCCTCAAGCAGTGGAGGTAAGCGAGGGTCGACCACAGGATCATTGCTCAAATGAATGCTATCCCCCATCGAGATCCCAGAGTCCGAATGCATGCTCCGCACGACACTTTCATCGTCAGACTCGTCTCTGACCGAAGGGGTCTTCTCGGCGTGCGGAGCGTCGTTTTGATCCGACTTGAACGCAGCTGGTTCTTCATCTCTGACAAGAAAGGCGAAGACGTCCACTGACTCCCTTGACATGCTCTTCTCTTTGACAGATCTTTGCGAGTTGACCTTTGCTACTGAGACCTTCCTCTCCCGACTCTCCCGCTGGCCCTTTGGCCTGGACGACTTACTCCGCTTGCTTGAGTTTGAGGACGACTTGGAGTAGGACTCTTGGGTGATCGTGGACGAGCTGTCATTTGATCCACGGGAGTGGTGTGACCCAGTAGTGATGGCGGAAAGAAGGGACAGCTTCGAGGAGCGAGCAGCCTTGTTGACGCCGTAGGTCTGGCTGCGACGCCTGCGACCTTGTGGACGGTCCCGCACGGTGACGAACATTCAGGGTTGGAAACCTAGTGTCACTCTGAAAGGCTTTCATAAGAATAGCTTTGCTTAATGACAGGACAGTGGCTGGGCTTGGTAGTATCCAGTAGTAACAGTGAGTGATAAACCAGGACTGACGCCATCCATTATTTGGTAGTGTAGAGAATGGTGTATGAATGAAGCGCAGTGTCATCAAAGCAGGTTTCGGGTTGCTGGTTGGCATGAGTGTATCATGGTCACCCCTTACCGCGAGCACGGCCAACGAGGGAGGAGGTGACAGGTCGAGCAGGGAGGGGCACACACATGTAACAGGACAGCTCTGACCAAACGGCGGGACGTGTCTGTGTGCCCAGGGCAACCTCCCTTCTCCTGAGTGATACAAGAGGAGGAGAAGGGGCGGACTTGTGGTCGAGGGGAAGGACCTCCTGAGCCTTAAGGTCAAGAGTGGAAAGACGAACACGCCTGTCAGAGACGTCTCGTTAATGGGCCTGGGCGAATCTGGATTGCCCGATCAAAGATACTTCTGCCCAACGTTCTGCGTGAACGGGTGATTGCCAGCGAACAACAAGATGTGTGCCCAATTGCCACTGCCCACCAGCGGTAAATGCATCCAGGGGTTCCTGGCATTGGATGACGGCCTATGCAGGAGGGCGCGAGGCCCGCAAATTGTTGGTTTCTTGGATATCGGATCTAGCATTGAATTCCAGTAAGCTCTGGATTGAGCCAATGGACGAATGTTTCATTGTGCCGCGGAAGCAGCTGGCCGTTGCGATGCGCTGGTGCATGGCTCCTCCAATGCATCTTGCGGACCGAGATGCTTCGGATGCTCATCTTCAGCGAGACAGGTAAATATAGCCATTAGCACCTCGCTCTAGGACGTGGTAAGTTCATGTCAATGATTAGAACGCGAATCAAGAGAAAGAAAGGAGCTGCATTTGCGCCGGTAAGCGGAAATCTGGCAACTCAGATTGAGCCAGCACAGCCGTTTAGGCAAGGCACATGCAGCCGCCACCACACTCCTCTTGCCCAATTGCCCAGACCAGAATTACCATCGTCATCGCGAACCCGAGCGGTGTGATTTGCAAAGGCTGCAGGGCAACATGGGATATATAGTTCATCTGGCGGAACCTGAGTACAGCACTTGCTTATCAGCGGAGAGGAATGTGCGATGCAAAAATGCTTCGCATGATGATGTCTATAAATCCTTGTCAATCAAGGTGGACAGATCACTGAATAAATACCATCAAACAAGCGGCACACCCTACCATCGCTCAGTAGCGTCAGCTATACAAAACCCGCCAATGCAATATCAGACAGCGACGAACGCATTTATTTGCCCCAAAACTTCCAGTCAGAGGTCGCTGACGTTGCCTGGCACAGCTCAGGGTGTTTTGCTTTCCATCTTTCATCTGCATCTTCAGGAAACCGCTCCTTTCCTCTGGGCACGAAGCGGAGCGAGACATGCCCAGCTCTCATCTGCAAAGATATGATGACACTCAGACCGTTGAGCATCAAGTCTCTCGCGCGTTGCGCAGCTTTCTGCCACACTTCAACGCGAGCGTCTTCGTCCATCGCGATCACTTCTTCGTCCGTTGCCCATTGATCAACGGCCAGTTCCACCGAGTAGTTTTGCAGGATCACAGCAAGGGTCGCAAGCACTTCGACTTGTGCAAATCGCCGGCCGAGACAAGCACGATAACCGTCACTGAACGGAATGTAAGCCCCCTTTGGTGGACGGTAGAACTTGTCGGAGGTGTCCGCTGCCTCGTTGATGGCAAGATCATCTGTCGTTACAGTTTCGTTGGGCATTGCCTTCTTGCCGTTGGCGGCGGTGGCCGCCTCAACTTCCTCGTCCTCCAGTAGCCACCGCTCGGGATGGAATTCTTCCAAGTCATTGTCAAGGTTAGCTACTGGATGCCAGGGTCGTCCTCCAGCCAGAGATGGTTTGCTGTGTGGCCAATATTTCGGGTTCCGGTGAACATTTCCCGACGAAAGGCTGATGTAGATGCCACCAGGCACCGTGCAAGACTTTCCGTCAATAGTAATTGGCTGATCTGGGACGCCCCAAGTCGACTTCGGTATGCCTATGACAGGAGGGACCAGTCGTAGTTCTTCAGCCAGCACAGCTCCTACCATACCTCCAAACAGGGCAGGCAAATCGCGATCATAATCCCATTCCGAAGGTGGCTTTCCCTGGAATATCCGGTCTAGGTCACGTTGTGTTGCTCGTTGGCTCATCGGGTTCAGCGCAAGATAAAGCAGGGAGAAATGTATCGAGTTCGCAGCTGTTTCGTGGCCTGCGAGGATTAGGACGAACATATTCCCCAGCACTTCAGTATCGGTCAGAGGCACATCCTTGCCTCGGTCTTTGCTCTTCTCGGATGCGATCTGTCCCTTGACCAGCTGCGCCAATAGATCCATCTGATCTTTGCCCTCGTCACTGGACGCTTCCAGGTCCTTCTTCTTCGAGGCCACGGCTTCTTTCATGTAATTTCCCCATTCGTGGTAGGCTTCATTCGCCTTGCGGAAATTCGCTCTTGGGAAACGCTCGAGGAGCCATCTGGGCACGAGAAATTGGAAAAGAATATGATCCAGTAAGCAGTGAATGGCGTATGTGTAGCTCATGGAGTGTCCCTGGTCACGATCTGTTTGTTCGTTCAGGATTTTGGACTTGTCGACATAGTTGACATCGATATCGGCCTCGGCTCCAGCAGATGGCCAGTCCAACTTTCTTCCGAAGCCTGCTCGGCTTATAACGTACAGGCTCAGGCGCATAGTATCATCCATGACACGATCGACGGTGATGTTGCCGTTCCCATCAGGACCGACCCATGAGGCCAGCATATCAGAAGCTTGATCAAGACTTTCCGTCCATACAAGGTGATTGTTCTTCTCGGTGAATGGAGGGCTTGTAGCTTTGCGGTGTTGACGCCAGATAGATCCCTCGGTTGACACAACATTCTTGCCGTATATGTCCAATGACCGATAGATGGCCGTTGGCTTGGGAAAATCATTTCTTCGGGTAGTGATCTGGCTGATGACCGCTGGATCGGCAGTGTGCATGGTCATGCCATCCGGCGCAACAGTCAGAAATGTGTCTGAGCCAACCTTCTGGAAGACTTCGATGCTGCGGCGGTAGTAGAAGTCTGGTATACAAAAGTCGACCCATTGATTCCACTTGCGTGGCAATCTCGCCAGCAGTGGCAGCCATAGTGGATGGAGAATGAGCCACCAGGTCCTTAGATAGTACACTGGTACAATGACGTA
The DNA here is from genome assembly GCA_030247875.1 of Cladophialophora chaetospira. Taxonomy (NCBI): domain Eukaryota; kingdom Fungi; phylum Ascomycota; class Eurotiomycetes; order Chaetothyriales; family Herpotrichiellaceae; genus Cladophialophora; species Cladophialophora chaetospira. The sequence goes on along the minus strand of JAPDRK010000021.1, from coordinate 183,632 downwards.
TGGGATTCCCGATTGTTTTGCTTTGTTCAAGTTGCGGCGAAAGCTCAAGAATGAACTGACGATGTAATACAGCAGAGAGGCACCGAGGCCCAGCCCTATGATTGACCACATAGTGGTGCTTCAGAGTGAGGATCTCGAATTTCCTCAGACTTTCTCTTTTCGAAAACGGCGAAAGACGAAGTCGTGAAAAATAGAATTTGAACACAGATGCCTCTGTGTTCTTGAAGACAAAAGCGAGGGTTTCGTGTTTGAAGTGTATCAAAAAGGAATAGTGAACGAAGTCGTTCCTGGAGTGTGGAAGAGCGAAGGCAGTTCTGCAAATGAAAGCATCGTTTGACCTGTGAGCGGCGTCATCCACGTCTTAGTGACATGTCATTAGAGGTGGCGATATGGATGGTTACAATCGCAGAAGGTTCTGCTTGAGCCGGGAGTAATATGTCTTCACAAGCGACGAATCTTGCAACGGTCGCGGATTTCGAGTCCCCTGGCGGCTACCTTTCGAAACAGGAAGCTCAGAGGCATGCCTGGATTTGCTGGCCTCCATAATTGAGTTGAGTTGCGTCACCATGATTCGTTCTGGAAGCATGCCCGGCCCTTCGCCTGCTAGAGTCCGGCACTGCTCCGAAGCCTCGAAGTTTCGGCGGTGCGTCCATAGATGACTGCCGTTGACATGGACCAGGGCGAGAACGGCGAAGAGAAATGAAACGGGGTGTCGGTGGCACCTTGGGAGCACATCATGTCAGCACTTGAGAGGACGCAAGATCTCGAAGCGAGCCTTAGCCCTGCAGTCTTTGGGGTCGCTTATGGCGATGTCCCCAATGAAACTCGCCTGGGCAAATCCTTTTAAAGTGTGGCACATGTGTGCCCTCATTTCTTGCTGACTTTGCAAAGCGGTGCCGACGCAGCTGATGCATTGCTCCCTGACCACAGCCGATCACGGGGTTTCCCCTTTGAGCATTCGATCCTGCACTTCTGCAAGCTCCGAGATGTACAAGGTACTTCTCTGAATGGGCTTGATGGCGGAAATGAGTCCAGCGCTCAGATGACGCCAGTGGAGGGATGGGGACAACTTTCATCGTAAGATCCTGGATTTGCTACCGAACCAGTACTACTCCCGCTACTTCATCTCTATACCCTACCGCCGAAGACGATAGCCCAGGAACATCATTCATACGACCAATAACGAAACAAGGAAACCCCGGACACGCTCTCTGGCTCAAATCTGGATCACTTCACTTCCGTACGCTCATTCCCTCCTTTTCTCTACTAGAGAACGACGCATTCGAGCCATGCCCAGGCGTGCGCGGCGTGCGTGCTGTGTTCACAAGCGTCTCTTCCTCACTACTGTACCGGCCCGTTTTCTAAGCAGTTGCCTGCTCCAGATGAGTGCCTTGAGTCTCAGCAGCTGGCTTTGCGACCGGTTCTATTGGGGACACCACTGATTCAGGAGCCTCGGAGGTTGCGCGAGTACTGCGATCTTCCATCGGCATCAAGTTCGAGCCGAGGCCGCCGGCATTGGAGTGAATTGGTTCGAGGTTGGGCTCCCATCTCTGTAGCTCCTGTTCAGCGTCGGCAAGAACTTGTCTGGCCTCGTTGGCTTGAGCGAAGGGCTGGCGCACGTCGCCGGGCACGACGGGGGTGTCGTCGAGCAGGTTCACCAAGCGACGGCCGAACTTGGCGAGAATGATCTGTTTCTCAGCTCGCTCGATCGTGGCGGCAAAATGGAGATCATACGCCTCTTTGACCTTTTGACGTGTCTACAACACATGTGTTAGCTTATCTCTGCGCCAGTGAAGTGCGCCGACTTACGATGTTGGTGAGTTGAGCCTCTGCGACTAGGTTCTGAGCCTCGGCTCGCACCAGCTCCTGCTCGAGTGTGACCAGCTTAGGGCTGGAGGGCTCCTTGTACTTGAGCCTTTGGATCTCGTCGCTTATCTTAGTCTTCTGGTCTCTGCTCGGCTGTACGCTTGATTCGATGTTTCTGATCTGCTTCAAAACAGCCCTGTATTCCTCCAGATTCTGTGCAAAGAGATCCTCCTGTTCACCGATTTCCGATAGAATAACGCCAATCTTGTCCGAGATATCTGAGATGGAGTCGTCGTTGGTCGACTCACCCCAGTCGGACAGTTGAGATGCGATGGAGAGACGTTCACGACCTGCGGTCTCGTAGGCTCCGATGGCATGGTTCTCGGTCTTGATCAGCTTGAAGAGCTTCTTGGAGAGCTCAGCTTGCTGGATGCCACGCAAGGTGGAAATGGAGAAATGGTGCTTGGAAGCTTCTTTAGCATGGTCGTCCTTCTTGCGGGACCGGATGGAAAGGGCTCGATTCATGTCTGTAGATGAGCAGGGATGAGGCTTCTGTGGTCGGTTTCGTGTAAACTGTGCTTGCTAGGATGCAATCTAAAGTGAGTTCGAGCTTATAGGAGCTTCAATCATACACTGTTGAGGTAGAAAGGCAAGTGTTACAGGTCATTTGGATAAATAGGGTGGGCGCACAAGAGCCCAAGCCAGAGCCGACCTCGACCCCTCGAAGCCCAATGCAGGATCCGGGAATGCACCATCATCGAACAAGTTTGGCAATGACGTGAGTGGATGAGGCGGGGTGGGGTGATCTTCCACTGCAGCGCAGCTTCCCCCACCTGTCACAGCCGCACTTCGTCCTACCAACAGCTTGCAGGTCATGCAGGTGAAAACGAGGATCAAACGCAAAGCCAAGGTCATTGTCATAGGTACGCAAGCAATAACTCGTGAATATCCGCACTCAAACACCCAACGGACATGAATGAATTGAAGCTCTAATCAAGCTCACTTCCAATCATCAAACGGCCTCCCAAAGCAGAAATGATCTCGTCAAGGTGCTAGTATGCCCATCTTTCATTTCGTGGTCTCATTTTCACTAGTACTGATTGCGGCTCCTCCTCTCCTCGGTCACAATTCTGGTCCTGCTGCCACTGCGTCTTCGTGGGTCGTCGTAGAAATGATCAGACCGACGTTCGGAAAATCGGTCCTGACTTGGTCGGTGAGCAGAAGTTGATCTTCGAGTGACCGTTTCTCGACGGTAAGATGCAACCTCAGGCCGGGAAACATAGTCTCGGCTGGCTCTTGTTTGTCTCGTTTGTGATCTTGGGCGTTCGCGTTTTCTGATCATGACCACTTCATTGTCCCGGCCGCCACCACCGAAGCACATTCTGATGGGTTGTTTCTGTGCGAAGCCGATGGCCAAGTATTTGGATGCTCGTGTAGGGGTCAAACGCGCTGGTCGAGTTTACCCAGGTGTTGCTGCTTGTGGAGGACAGCGAAAAAGGATTTGTGCCGGGGTCGTGGATCTATATTGTTTTCCACCAAAAGACGAATGCGGCGTGGAGACAAGTGCGGCTTGATGCCTTTTCTCGCTGTCAGATGATCGGTCAGTGAGGCGCAAGGCGTTCACGGCAGAGGAGGGAGTTTTTAAGGCTGAAGAACACGACAACACCAGCCGGAGAAAGGAAACACTCCCAGGACGCCCTGTACATATACACCCATAAACACGAGAAAAGGCAAACATGTGTCTACGTCGTGATTCCTTGGTTGCAACCAGAATGTATGTTGCCCGGCCTTGGACTACATCATGTCGCGTGGCTGGGCAAGACATGGTGGATAAGACGCCGCAAGTGAGGGACGAGCAACCCAGTATCTCGGGTAAACACTCGCTTATGACCGGGATACTCACTCGAACACCAACCGGTCAAGGATGTTCTTCCATCAACTCTCGCCCGCAGCATGACACATTGGACACACCAGGGAGTGGAAGCTCGGCTGCCGGAAGAGCACCCCTGCCGCATGGTTGCTGCACCTTGTTGCCTTTCGCACCTCCAACCTCGCAACCTTTCAGGTGCTGCCCACAAGCAAGGCAGTATTGATCCTCGAGGCTTCATGCACCTACTGGAGCAAAGATCACTTGTCCTTGGTCATTGATACAGCCACCGCTCTTCAAACGCGTCCTCGTGCATGAAGCCGACCAAGGCGAGGCCACCTTGACCAACTTATGGTTATGCCATCTGCGTGCCAACCGCCAATGAGACTTGCGGCCGTTGTGCCACACCGGGGCAATAACCGAAAGCCAGAAACTTTAGATCGACCCGGGCTGACACCGGGAGACTCACACTCTCGTTACCTTGAAGAGTTAGAGTACCAAAGGCAAATGAAGTAGGAGAACACAAGTCGTGTCAAGCTCCAGCAAAATGTCTCCTGCTCACCCAACATCAACACTCCTATCCTTACCCGTCGAGATCAGGCTGAGGATATACAAACTCCTCTTCCACTGTGCCGAGACACTTCTGATTGAAACCGCACACCCACCGGGTCAGCAGAATCTTGAAGACGAGCACGCCTTCCCCCAAGAGAGAAGCCCACCAACATTGCGAATTTGTCCCCTTCGATTCTGCCGACCAGCTTACCTCACGCAACCCCATTCCAGCACAAACTACGGCCTAGGACTCTCCTCCCAGCTCCTTCTCACCTGCCGACAAATCTATACCGAAGCACTGCGCGTCCTCTATAGCCTCAACCGCTTCGGCTGCTCCATGCGTAATGCACCCACGGTTCTCTTCGGCGTCATCTCCACCACCAGCTTCGCGCACATCCGCTATTTAGTCCTTGACTGGCAACAGCTCCAGGACTTTGCCTGGTCGCTCGCCAAGGATGAACAGGTAACCGCCACACGCGGTCTCGAGATCCTCGAAATGAACCATCCCCGGACGCGCGTGCTCCGACTCCGCGCTCAGGATGAAAGGTTGGGCATCCTGCCCTACCCAGCACGACCGCGGGAGAGCTGGCGGTACCAAGACAGGAAATCGCACGAACGCCAACTCCACCAAGCGGCGCTGGAGATCTGTCAGAAACACGCTACGTTGAGGCACGTGCTTCAGGCTGTGCTGCAGAAGCCCATGCCCAGGGGGTATCAACACGAAGCGGTGCCTGCTGGCAATGACCACGGTCTGTCGCGGCCGATTCCGGAATTCAAGGTGACAGCACGGATCCGGTGGCGCTTTGTGACGGACAAGACGCTCAGGGACCGGAGGGACGATGAGCGCGTCTTGGATCTGATGAGCGAGCTAGCTCGAGGTGCTGAATGACCATGCTCGTTGAAGTCGAGAGTTTGGCAGTCGTGGCACCTTGACTCTTTGATAAGCGGGTGTTTAGGATAATTGCGCTTACTATGCAGGGCATCACATTGCTCGAGCGACGCCGATAATATGACCTAGGAAGAATAAAAGGACACTCGGCTTGTCGACGTCGTGAAGTGCACGCAGGAAGGAGGTCAGGAGGCCAAAGAAGAGAAAACCACATCAGTCAACCAGCTTGAGGATTAGGTCCAACTATTATTCTGTCCTGTGACCAGCGGAAGGAGCCAGTCTTTTGAATCTCACCTGGGAGACCATTATTCAGACCCCTATGGGTTCAAGAATCGAATCGGACTGAAGTAATCCCAACAGAAACCATACTGTTTACACAACTCATAAAAACGGGACTATTACCAGCCCTTCCATTTTGACCGGCAGTGCGCTTCTCGCCATTTTCGTTCCTCATACCGCTTCACCACTCCTGTTGTTCACCTCGAAACTTCGACCGTTTGTCCCTGCTGGTGTGCTTGTGGTGCCGCATTCTGAGCAGCTCGAGCGGGAGTCCCACCTGACTGCGCACTGGTTGGTCTATCCACTTGTCTATCCACTTGCCCATCATACCTTGCCGCCATGGTCGCCGGAGCGATTGGGGTGATTGGTGAGGTGGCACTCCCTTGTCGCGGATAAGTATACGACGCTGTCTGCTGAGTCTGGGCTGTCTGATTCGGCGCCTGATACTGTCGGGGAGTATAATGCTGGGCCGCACCATTGACTAGCGACTGCGGTTTCTGCGGGCTGGCAGATCGTGCCAATACAGCTGCGTTGTCCTGCGCCCGTTGTTGGTAGCCTGGCTGACTCGGTCGCTGGGCAAATCCTGTCCCGGGTGTTTGTGTTTGTGACTGCTGCTGGGGTGCCAAGGGTGTGCTATTCCCAAAGCTGCTGTAGCCGTTCTGCATGCCGGGACGCTGAAATTGTTGGATCGTCGGGCGGCTTGCTGAGTAGCTTTGTGTGGCGGTGGAGGCTTGGAAGGTAGGTGTTTGGGCATACGTTGGGCGAGTCACGCCGGGTGTCTGGTAGTTTTGGGTCGTGCGCATGCCGTATGATGTGGCCGGCACGCCGCTGCTGTAGTTCCTGTGTTGCGAGTTGTAATTCATTGTGTTGGCCTGAATGGAGGAGTAGTTTGGTCGGACAGGCTGCGGTGTTGCAGCAGGGCGAGCCACATTTTGCGCAGCCTGCTGGACGGTTCTCTGCCGCCGAGCACTCAGGTCGTCTGGCAGCCCGGTTCCTGGGTAGTCAGGCACCTCGACAACCACTCTGGTGGAGATGTTGAGTTCCTCGAGCTGATCGCCGTTGAGTTTGGCGACAGCGAAGGGAGGCAACCCAGCAACTAAAATGCTCAACTGGTCCTTCAGCATTTCGAAAACATCGAATTCGGCCTTTTCGGGCTTTCCCAGTTTGCCCGCCACAAGATGATCTAAGCTGCGGTTTCGTTGGTACGAGCTCAGTGTCTCGATCATCTCTGATACCTCTCCCAGTAGATCATCCACTTCCTTTTCTTCGTTGTCCGGCAAGGTGTTTGCTTCTTCTTCTTCAGGCTCAAAGTTGGCAGCCAAGTCGGCGAACTCGTCGCTATTGTTTGCCTCTCCCTCTGGTGAGGTTGCTTCGTAGTCGACGGCCTTGAACATTCTTGACACTTTTTGCTCCCCATGGTGGCTCCACCACCGGCTGCTCAGGTCTTCCTCGGAGACAAGAGAATACGCATTGTCTGAACTTGGCGCAAACGAAGAATAGACGGAAGTGTACAAATCCTCCTCGGCTGCATCTTTGACCTGACGCACATTGTTAGCAGCTAGCGCTGCTTTGAAGTCGGTACCAAAGGAAGACGACTGCGTCCTTTTTCGAGGCTGCTGCGACCGATGATACGAAAGCCAGGAGCCCGTCGAGAGTCTGGCAAACTTGTAGTCGTGCTTGTTGAGTGGAAGATTTTCCGCTCGACTCGAGTTGGGAACAAAATCGAGCGTGTTGCCTCTTACGACGTCCTTTGCCGCATGTGGTAGGTCCAAGGTTTTGAGGCGACGAGCTGTCGTGAAGACTTTCTCGAAGGTCCGTTTCTCTTGTGTCTTCGGCTCCACCTCCTTTGCACCCAGTGTGGAGAAGTCAGTGAGTTCGAACCCGGAAGGTAACGTCGGCTCAGCAGTATCCTGCAGTGCATCTGGCTCTCGCTTTTCAAATTCCTGTTGTACCTGAAGTCCGGAGAAAAGCATGTTCGCATTGCCGTTGACAACACTCCGGAGAGACAGAAACTGTTTCACTTTCTGTTGCACAGGGTCTGCCTTTGCGGTCATTGCACCTTTTGATTCGAATCTTTTGGGAGGTTCTGGGCTATACTGCTCCAGCACATCTAACATTCTCGACAACTGTCCTTCCACTTCGGGTCCTGTCGTGCCATTCAGCGCGGAATCGGACGCATCGATCAAAATCGCGTCATGGACGTTTTTCACATCGTCTTTCAGAGCGTGCAAAGAGTGATATGTGCCCGTCAGAATGCGGTCCTCGATAGTATCGGTGGTGGATTCTGCCTTGACAAGGCGGGCTCGCTTCAGTTCGGGCACGTCCGAATTAGCGGCTGGAAGGGGATATTTGAGAAGTGAAGGATTCGTGTCGTGTCTGTGGGCTTCGTGTTAGTTGAATGTTATATTCTACATGGATCAGAGGATACGCACTTGCGAAGTAATTGCAACACATCTTGCAGCGCAGTTTGTTGTTTAGAATTACCTGGTGCTTCGGGCTCCGGCGATGCATTGCGTTTTCGCTTGCCAAGGTGCGAGACCGAGACAGTATCTTCGTGCTTTGAGATGCCGTTGACTTCGGCCATGGTTACGCTGCCGAGCTGTCCTCGAATAATGTTCGCAGGGATTGTAGCGAAGGGTCAAGACCAGCAAAGGCCAAGCATGCTCGTGTCAACACAGTGTTGATTTGCGCCGCCTAGTTGCTGAACATGCCTCCAGCCCAACTCTCGCGCAATTCGCGTTGTTTTGCAGACTGTCACTCGGATTGGTCGAGGCCGACGCCGAAGGGAAAAGTGAAAGCGCCGCAGAGGATTGCCAGGGAGTAGCACGGAGTCTCCGCTCTGGCTAGGCGGGAATCGAATCAAGAACGAGTGGACGAATCGAAAGTGACTATTGAGAAGGAAGAAAAGTTGGGAGTATTCTCCCGATATCTGCGCCGGTGGAAGTGGTTGAATGCGAGGCTGCTGGTTTCTGAGAAGATGCTGTTGCGATTCCCGTGGTTTGCAACGCGGTGCAGAAATCGCTTGCTGATCCACCGCACTGCTCAAGGCTCAGTACGGCGGAGTGCTATCACGTGACTCAAAGCGGGCGTCAAGCTCGCAGCGCCTCGGCCGGCAACTCGAGTGACAGCCACGATTCCCATGCAGTGTTTGTAGATCTCCATGCCATGCCGCGCTCCCTGCTCCCGTAAAATAACTGGGTCGGGGGATTGGCCTAGGCTTTCGAACCCCCCGATTAGCCTTGAGTATTGTGCGAATCTACTCCTTGTCGAGGGTGCGAGGATCGAAGGCACCAAACTTAAAACCATGCCTGGAAGTCGAACTTGGACTCCAGCCACACTCCCGGGCCTGTGCTTGTCGTTTTCCTACCTGGACACAACTCTCACGCTCAAGGCGCAGTCTTCGCTGATGTGACCCATCCTGATCGACTTCACTGCGGACATGCTTGCGCTTTCTACCGTACCCTCAAGTCCGACACTATTTACCGTGGTTTGGAGTGTGCGCAGGGCGTGAGATCCCTAGACAAGCCACCGCCACTACTGGCGAAAGCCCCTAGCAGTCATGTCGTCTGGCACAGCACTTCCAAAGGCTTCAGAACAATTTAGAGAGCGCTTGGTCTCAAGGTACTTCTCGCGCGCGCTCCTGTGTTTGCAAGTGCGGTCGTTTTCTGACCGTCACTTGCCCACAGGTACTTCTCTGCTGTCAAGGATCTTGCTCGGCCAGACGCTGGCGTCGACATAACAGACTCGGAAAGTCGTGGCTCGGCCAATTTCACTCCCAAATCCTCACCCGACACCGCCCTCAATGCGTTTGCGCAGTTACTTCTCCTACGTCTCCACGCCTCCCATGCCTTGATATCTCTGCTCGACGCCAGGCACCAGTATGTTTTGGCAGAAGCTGCGAAATCGTCAGCAGGTCGGTCAAATGCTGTGCTGAAGGATGTCAATGGACTGTGGATCGGCAGCGTAGTCTTGCCCAGGGAAACCGGCATATGCTCGACGGTACTGCGCAATACCACCGAGTCGGCATCATACCACGTGCAAGATCATATTGCCGACCCAGATGTAGTAGTCATCAATGACTTGAAGGAGGATGCGCGATTTAGCAGCCGCCGCTTCGTGGCGGGTGGGCCTCAGATGCGCTGGTATGCCGGTGCTCCTATCCGATCACCGGACGGCACGAAGATCGGTGCAGTCTGTGTCTTCGACTCCCAGCCCAGGCAGGATTTCTCCGAAGACGAAAGACTTTTTCTCACAGATACCGCGAAGACGGTGATGAACCATCTGGAGGCAGTTAGGATCCAATCGGAGTTCCAACGTCGAGATCGACTTATTGAAGGCTTGGAGGCTTTTGTCGGCGGTCTCTCTGAATTGGCAAGCCTCAACCAACGTAAGGAGGTTGTCAATGGAGACATTGTAAGCAGAGATCCTAGGCCTCCTTACACTAGTCATGGAAGCGAGATCAGTTCGATAAGGTCGATGACAATGTGGGAGGGTGAGTGTTCCCAGAATCTTGGACTTTGTCACCCAGAACATCATACCTTCCCGTTTGTCCAAACATAGGTATCCAAGGCTGACCACAATAGCGGCCCTCCCTTCTGGCTGTAAATTGATGTTTGCGCGAGCAGCGAATGTAAGTTACCCTTGTCATCAAAATCAGTTTGTGTAGAGACTTGGCATATCTGCTGTTTTTGCGGCCATTGATTCAGCCTGCGTTATTGCTTAAAATCCACTGAGCAGACAAAAACATCTTCTGACGTGTTTGCAGATCGTCCGAGAGGCTGGAGGCTACGTGAGTTCTCCTCGAGTTGTACCATGTCAAGTGGAACACGTGCCTCTGGAGTCCTTCCTTGAATGTCCGGATTGCTAACACCCCTCTGGGGAGACTTTCAGGATGGTGCTGCCTTCTTCTACGTACCATCTACGGAATCATCCGGCAAATCTAGGTCGCGTCAAGACCGACAGGACGACCCGGGCTCTACTCTTCCTGGGGCGCGCCCTTCCACTACATCAGGCAGCTCTACCTGCTCGAGCGGAGAGGAAGAGTCAGTCAACTCCAGAGATTCACAGCTCGAGCAGGACGTTTCTAGCGGTGACGAAACCAGCTCGAATGCGATCTGCCCAATTCTAGGCTTCTCGATGAGTCAGGAAGAAGAAAAAATCCGTTCCAGCAATCAGCTCCAATTTCCTAGGTTTCTAGTACGCGACATGCGAAGACTTATGGGGTCTCGACCACGAGGTCGTGTCTACATGCTCGATACCCTTGGTGCGGCCTTACCGGGGGACACTTCGAGTTCTGGGGAGGGAGGGGAGCCTCGAGCGCCCAACAGTAATGGCACGACAAACGATGTATCTCCCGTCCCTCAGCCTAGGCACAAGAGGAATAGGGCTGTTCAACTCAAGGCATTGGTGAAACTCGAACCTAAGGCCCGAGCATTTATATGCCTTCCCCTATGGGACTACACTCGACAAAGGTGGTTTGCATTCAGCGTCTATTGGATTCTGAACCCTATTCGCGACCCAGCTGCCGATCGAGATCTGACGTTTCTGCAAGTGTTTGGCAACAGCATTACAAATGCGCTGGCGCACCTTGACTCGCTTGAAGAAAGTCGGGCGAAGGATACCTTTGTGTCATCGGTATCACATGAGCTTCGATCACCACTTCACGGCATTCTAGGAGCAACTAACTTTCTCTATGATAGCAACCTGGGACGGTTCCAGCATGAAATGGTGAATACCATCACGAGTTGTGGACGGACGCTCTTGGACTCCCTCGAACACGTATGTTTTCCATCCTTCCTAACTGCTAAGTGGTGAGTATACATTGCCGAAACAAGACGCTCGACTTCGGTCCTGCCTTCTGTCGCCATTATATATCAACTTCAACTTAGCATGTCGGTTCACTTTCTGACGGTTTCGCAGATTATGGACTTTGCCAAGATCAACAACTTCTCTAAAACCAACAACAATATTCTCAAAAAGATCAGGACCCCGAAAAAGCAGGAGACGGAGTCGCGAAGAAAGAGGGTTCTGGCCACGTCCAGCCTTACTTCGAGCGTCGACATGAACTTGGTTATTGAAGAGGTGGTTGAAGCTGTCGTCTTGGGTTTCACTGTTCAGCATGATTTTCTCCATTCGGAAGATGCGATTGCTGGAGTTGGAGTCCAGATTCCGAACTTCATCACCAAACCTCAAGACTTGTCAAAGAGCAGCAGGACTAGGTCGATTCGCGGCCGGGTTCGCATATGCCTGGATCTGCCTGCCGCAAACTCTCACTTTGAAACACAGCCAGGAGCCTGGAGAAGGATCGTCATGAATCTGGTGGGCAACGCCCTTAAATACACAGATGAAGGCTCCATCAGTATATCTCTCCGAGTACAGAATCCCGAGCACAGCGCAGAAGGTCAAGAGTCAGGAAAAGCCAATCAATCCAAGGTGGGAACGTGGCTAGTCTTGACTGTGAAAGACACCGGGATTGGCATGTCCAACGAGTTTATGCAGAACCACATCTTCAAGGCATTTGCGCAGGAGGATTCGTTGGCCGTCGGTACTGGACTCGGCCTGAACATCGTCGATCAGGTGGTTACCTTTATGGACGGTCACGTAAGTCTGCCCTTCCTCCGCGAAAAGCTGTTCCCTTTCTTCAAGAGCTCTTGTTATTGTTCTGTCACCAAGGCTATAGGCTCACGCGAGGTTCACAGGTGGATGTTTCAAGCGCGAAAGGATTTGGATCAACCTTCGGCATTAACGTGACGTTGAAGAGGGGTGAGGACAGACAGAGTGCGAAAACAAACCCTATCACTTCTCTGGGCGACCGCCTAAAAGGGCTGAGTATATGCATTCTGGAAGACATCGTAAGTCCTTTCCAAGATCGTATCGTGCCGGGTTGAAGAAATGTCCCGGAAGTCCCTTTGTTGAAAGAGCAGAAAGCTGACACGACTTCGTTAATGACTTCAGAACTCAAGAGCATCAGACAAGAACTCCGAAAGCATGTTAAGGGCCGAGGAGCTCTTTTCACGCAGTCTCATCCGAACTCTCCAGGAATGGTTTGGCATAAATGTTGTGGTTACATCGCAGTTCGAACCTGGAACTGCAGATGTTGTTATCTGCCTAGGTGAGTACCATGTCTCTGTGAAAGTCTCCCCTCTCTCCGAAAGCCTGTCCGGTTATTGATAGCCTCGTTTTTTATTCTGTCGACAGAATGATGCAAGCTAATGGTGAGTCACAGAACCGTCCTTCCGACAGCTGCAGTTGGTGCGCTCGTCATCTGTGGGGGGACCAATACCTCCAGTCCTATTCATCGCACATGACGCGCTCGAGGTGGCCGTTTTGCGAGACGACTCTCGAATTACGAGTCCTGAATCTTTTGTTGAGATAACCTGCCAACCGTGAGCCTACATCAAGTATCTTTCGTGCCTACTTCAGCCAGTACTGACAACATAACACAGTCTCGGCCCTCGCAAACTAGCCGCCGCATTGGTTCACTGCCTCGACCAGTCACGGTTGTATAGCCCTAAAGGTTCAGAGGAAGCCTCATTGTCGGGCGACTCGTGTCCCTCGCCTCTTCCCTCTTCTGGGACCGCTTCGGCCGATGCAAGCTTGGCGATTGGCGTGAGATTGCGACCAGATGGCTCAAGGTCGGGCGAACTGCAGGGAGATGACTCACTGCCGTCGAACAACAACAAAGTCCGCAAAGAGCGCAGTTTTGTGCTATGTGTGGATGATAACCCTCTCAATCTTAGAGTATGTTTCCCACATTCCTCAAAGTCGTTCATTCTGACCCTGTTTGATAGCTCCTCACCGCCTTTGTCGCAAAGAACAAGCTTCCCTTTGAGCAGGCTGCCAACGGCCAAGTAGCACTTGATATGTACATGGCGGCGCCTACTTCGTTCCGTTGCGTATTGATGGGTTCGTTCTCCCGACGCTGATGGTTCTGTCTATCAATGGCTGCTAACCATCCTCTTGCAGATATCTCCATGCCTGTCATGGATGGAATGACAGCGACTCGGCTCATGAGGGAGCATGAAACTAAGAATGCGCTACCTCGCGTTCCGATCTTTGCGTTGACAGGTCTTGCGTCCGGTATGTTCTCCTTGTCTTCGAAAAGCTTTGCCGTTGTTGGCGGATTTGACGTCCCCTTCATTTTCTTGACAAGAACGGTCCAGGCTGACATGCACCCACAGCGGCAGCAAGAAATGAGGCTATCGAAGCTGGCATCGATCGTCTTTTCACTAAGCCCGTCCCTTTCAGCGCGCTCAATGAGATTCTTTCTCAGTCGAAGCCTCCTCCGAAAGCCGATGGCGTCGGCACAGACTCACGAACTTGACGAGATGCTTAAACAGAGCTCAGAGCGCAGTTTCAACGATGGCCGAGCTGGTTCTCGTGAATGTTGCGAAACTAGTGGCAGCCGCTAATGATGTACTTGCCGCGCACAATCGAGTGGCACAGCGGCATCTTTACGCCCGATTTGTTGGAGGAAAGCTAGCTGTTAACAGGCCTTAGTACGCGTTGATGAAGCGTTATGAACAATGCCGAAGAGACACAAACCGGCGACAGATGTCTTCGCCATGATATTCCACATGGCATATCGTGCACAGGGAACATTCACAGCAACAGGTGTACAATATCCCTAGGCTGGTAGCACGAGACAAAGTTTCATATTTAGGGGCATCGACTCAACTGAGCACCCACATCACATGGCGAGCGATAACCTATGTGTCCATAAGAGAGCCAGCGAGACAGCAGGTCGCATGATCCACATTGGTAGACGAACCTCAGAGGCATATTTACGCGCACGTGCAACGCTGGAAAAATGCGCCTGCGCCTCTATGACCCACTGTAGGGTCGAGTTCCTGGCAATCGGCCTGCGCAAGGTATTCCTACGGCTACAACCTCTTTCTCGCAAATAATATTGACACTTTATCTTGCAACGCGGTGTTCTGGCGACAGACTTCTCCATCAAGCTTTCCTAACCTCTCTGTCCGTGTCAAACCCAATAGGTTCTCTTCTGAAGCATCAATGGATGCTCTGCGTCCATCGCGGCCGCATCTCCGCTGGACATGCAGTCGGGCCTTTCTTTCGATACAGATATCCCAGAGGGACTACTCTCCGTCAGAATCGATACCGACATGGTGATAGCCAACATGAGCGAAAAGCCACGGCGGCCACTCCTGCGAGCCCGCCTGCACCACATTCTCTAGTCCCCCAACAAGATCTTTTTCCTACCGAATTCTCTGAGTACATCCAACAAGATGCGCCCACATACCAAGCTGTTACGGCCGGAGAGAAACAAGGAAGTGGCGGCGACGCTACATGGTGGATGGATCCAGAGGCCAGTCCTGTCGAGGAAGAACAAGGTGGCCAGGAGAGAGCGACTGCTCGGAGCTTTCCCTTAAATGAAGCGCTGAACCAAATGCTCTCAGTGTTTCTTCCATCGCATGCTAAAGAGAACAAAGTTGACCTCTCTTACACCAATCCACTGTTGTGGGAGGTCAACACCCAAACATTTCACGAACCGGCAGCCGTGGATTTCAGAAGTGCCGATGGCCTGCGCAAGCTCTTGGCAGACTACCTCCTGAATGTTGAACCCCATCTGCACGAATCTCCTAGCGAAGAGAAGCTTCTCGATGCCCTCCAATCGACCTTCTGTCATGAGTCCTTGCAACTCTTGGAAAAGATCGGCCACGACGTCTCCGATGTTGTCAGTTGGGCATGGATTTTCAAGTCGGACAATCTGGACCTCGCGTTTGCGAGGTACATTAGTTTGGCTACACAAAAGCGCAAGACAAAAACTGGTCGAATACCAAAGTTCGTGCCCCTGCAGCTTCTGCGGGCCAGCGAAGTCGGCGCATATGCACTGAAGGGGTTCATAAAGAGTATTCTGACAGATCTGCAACTGTGTTCAGACGCTGGAGAGTACCATGGCTGGAATTGGATTACAAGAGTCTGCCTGGTCGTGAGACTTCTTCGACATGCTCGGCGCACAGCTCCCGAATGCTTTGAAGACGTCAGCTTGATCGTGAAGCATCTGTTTTTCGACTATTATACCGTCCAGCCCCGACAGATTGAAGAATCCGAACTGCGGCGCGTGTCTCATATCTTCAATCGCTTCTTGTCGCTGATATCGCTCCCAGCCCCGAGAACGCCTTACAGCGCCTATCTCTTTCAACAGAATGCACAACTAGCTCTTGTACGCCTGATGTTTGCGTCGAAGCCACAAGTACCAGTGACTCGAGAAGGCTACCGTGCTTTGATTGCGGTCCAGTTGCGGCATCCGAAAACCGCTCCCGAGCGCACGTGGGCCGAAGCGAAATCCCTATCCTGGCCACCATGGCGTCAGATAAAGATGGGAATCGAAGAAGACCTCGAGTATCCAGGTAAAGAGAGTCGGGCTATCAAATTACTCCGTCGAATGCAAGAAGCTGGGTACACTCTCGGTGCTTGGGAAAAGTCTGCAGCCATTCTGGCCGGCTGGGACACAGACAAGAGCCCAACCATACAGACTCGAGCCATTCTGATGCGACCACGCCAGCCCTGGCTTCTGAATCGGAGCAATCAGGCCATCGACAAAGCTGTGTCTGAGGACACGCCCGAAGTGTGGGCGGCACGCATTCGGGCCACAAGAACAGTGCGGGAGGCCTGGGCGTCTTTTCGCTCCTATGAGATGTCCCAGCAGGGGCCTGCGGATGTCCACTACTGGCCATATTTTACCATGATGGAAAGATTGCTCGCTGGGACGGTCCTACCAGAGTCGACTCGGGACTGGAAATATCTGCCGGGCGATCTCAAAGAAACCTTTGATGCCTCCAGCAACCCGCGGGAGGTGATTTACATCGATGCTGAAGTCCCTTCTGTCGATGAATTCTATCAGTCCATGTTACGCGCAGGTATAGAACCGGGAGGACCTCTCATGTCCAGTCTGCTTTACCACAGCCCCTCCATTGAGGCAGGGTTTGCCTATATCCAGGACAGTGGCTGGAACGAAGTCACTAAAGACGTTCTCCGGCATGCTGAAAAGTACCCGATACCAATCATCCGCGACAACTTGCAGAGACTTCGTCTCGACACTCTGGCGGCCTTCATTTCGCTCCTTTGCAGAAGCGGACCTCATGACACTCTGGTTTTCCGCGATATCTGTCACATAGACGCTAGCAGAGGTGACTTGGTTCCTGGCGATCTCTCCCGTGTCCCTGCGATTGCCTACGCTTCGCAGCTCTTGATAGCAGCAGGAGTTTCCAACATTCGAGTGTGGAATGCGCTTCTCGACGGGGCGTCTGTCGGAATCGGGAAATATCTCGGTAACAAATCACTGGAGCCGAAATTCAGACACCCACCGTGGGCCTATCTCAGGTCAATTCTCTGGCCTGAAACGAATCACGTCGTTCTTCAACCCGACTTGGACACTTTCCGGTCCCAAGCGAAAATACTGCACCGGATTCTGCCATGGGCGAAATCACCCAGTAGGTCAAAGCATCTCGGCAACCTTGCAAAGACAACCTTCAATCGTGCAGTGTACGGTCGTCGGTTGAAGACCTTTCTGCCTAACTATGGACACGCTCTTTTGGCTGTGCCCAAAATCAGTGACTTGATGCTCATGGTGCGGTCACTGGTGTCCGTCCATGACACAGAATGCTTGGTGGCGTTGGTAAGATGGCTCAACAATCATAGCGCGACGTTGAGGGCAACGGGGACTCCAGAGCTGAGCTCGCCGGGTGAAGCTGTGGAGGCGACGCTTCAGAACAACGAGACCATGCAATCTTCTCTTCGCGACGTTCTCTGTGCCATTCGGCTCTTCCTGGACAGCTCACGACCTGTTGAAGCAGATATCTCTGCGCAGTTCACCTCGCCCTTGTCTGAAGACCTGTCAATGGTGCAGCAAGCTCGAGACCATTGTCGACATGTTGCATGGCCGTCAGATGATGAGGTTGCGGTTTTCCTCTTGCACAATCGTGCTTGGGTGGACGTTGTCATTCATGCCGCGGCTGCGATGACTCGAGCCGGGCAGCAAGACGGCATTTGATGAAAGGGGTGTTGTTGGCGATTCAAGCCAAGGACAAGTGTAAGATGATAGATACGTTTCTGTGTATTTTAGAAATGTTCAGATGAGAGCATGCAAGGGCATGTGAGGTTTACCGGATTTATATTCATATGCTCCTTGAGCTGGCAAAGGGTGTGCATAGGTGTTTCACTGGGGACAACGGACAGTTAAGCTCGCCCAGAGTTTCCAATTCACAGTTAAGCCTCTAGGCAAGGCTTGGGGTTCCCCGGGCCCCGTTCAGGTGCCCAGGTTGACAAAGAGTTGCTAAGCTTTCACTTGGTACCTATACCCCGACTTCTGAACAACGGTTCTTTTCCACATCCCCCTCAGGCTGCGACAACACAGACAACACAGGCTACGTTCGTGATATCATGCAAGGCTGAGGATGTCGACAGGCCGTATTCCGCCTTACAGATCATCGGCGTACGCGTCTCCGCGTTGCAGCCGTGCAGTGGGCGATCGGGTCCCGTGTTGTCGACAACTGCTATTGGCAGGTGATGACATAGCTCGACCGGGGCGAGGCAGTGCTCGAAACGCAATCTCGCGAGGGTAGGCCGCTGGGCGCATGGGCATTGGTGGGGCCGGAAGGATGGGGTGGAGGCCAACTTTTCCAATGCACGCTCTGAGACATGGCCGGCCTGCCCAAACTAGGGAACGTTTGATGTTCCATGATTCAAACGCTTCTTTTTAGGGGGGCAGGGTCTGGTTCTTTCTTCTTTCCTTGGTATCCTTTCAACCGCGGTGAACCCCAGTCTTTCGCTCCCCGTTTTCATCATCACATCGATATATGCATCCATCGTGAGGACTTCGCCATTCGTTTTGAAGGGTACACACAGCTTGTGCGGGCACAGCGTAACCACAGTCTGTTCCGCGCGCAACCCGGTTGCCGGAGGGAGAGCGGTGTTTTTACGCGACGATTTCGACTTTTGGCCACAACCACGAATACCGAATATCTGAGCAACCGCTTTCGTTAAACGACCACTTTCACCATGAGGCTCTTGCCTCTGGCCCTCGTGCCTGGTGCACTGGCCATTACCATCGATCTCAGTGATGAAAATAGCGTCAAAACCGCTGCATCAACCATCGCCGCCGATATGACGAGTTATTACACAGGCAATCAACCCGGCCAAGTCCCTGGATTACTGCCCGGAGGCCTGGCTTGCGATCCCAACAACCCCGCCATTTACTGTTGGTGGGAGGCCGGTGCTATGTTTGGCTCGCTCATCAATTACTGGCAGTACACGAATGATTCGCAGTATAATCCGGTGATACAGCAGGCCATGCAATTCCAACGCGGGCCGGACAGCAACTTCAACCCGCCCAACCAGTCCAAGAGTATGGGTATTGACGATCAAGCGTTTTGGGCTTTTACCGCCATGGATGCCGTCGAGGCCAACTTCCCCGAGTCGACCGAGGATGATGCTCCCTCGTGGCTGGCGCTGGCTCAGGCCGTGTACAATTTTCAGCGCAATTATTGGGACACCTCGACCTGCGGGGGAGGATTCCGGTGGCAGGTCTTCTCGTTCAACGCCGGCTACAATCTCAAAAACGCCGTGTCCAACGGAGGAAACTTCCAACTGTCGGCCCGGCTCGCGTACGTGACGCAGAATCAAAGCTACGCCGACTGGGCGACCACGGTCTACGAGTGGATGGAGAATAGTGCCCTGATGCAGACCGATCCTGCCACGGGCACGCTGTACATCTGGGACAACACGGACTCGAACAACAACTGCTCCGACCAGACGCGGTTCGTATGGACCTATAACTACGGAACCCTCCTCGTCGGCGCCGCGTACATGTATAACTTCACCAACGGCGACCAAGTGTGGCTCGACCGTGTCAACAACATTCTCAACAGCACATTCACGTTATTCTTCCCGGCCACGTACGGCGGCAATATTATGTCCGAGATCCAATGCGAGTCGACCATGCTGTGCGACCAGGACCAGAAGAGTTTCAAGGCGTATTTGTCGCGGTGGATGGCTGTGACGAGTCTGTTGGTTCCGCAGACCGCGCCGTTGATTCTTCCGAAATTGCAGGCGAGTGCTCAGGCTGCGGCGGGCCAGTGTGATGGAGGCACGGGCAATCAGTGCGGGATGCAGTGGTATACGACTACCTGGGATGGGTCGACGGGTGTTGGGCAGCAGGTATGAGCGATCCTTGCCAACCGCTCATCTACTTTCTCCGTCTCAAATACTGACAATTTATCCAGATGGCTGCTCTGTCCGTCATCGGCTCAACACTTAACAAGGACATCTTGGTGCCCAAGTCCAGCAACACGGGAGCAACATCCAAGGGTGACCCGAATGCCGGCTCCGAAGCACCCGCGAGTCCAACTGCTCTCCGGGACAAGATCACCACGGGCGACAAGGCCGGTGCCGCTATCCTGACATTACTTGCAGCTGCTATCGTCATTGGAGGCGCTGTTTGGATAGTCACCTAAATGAGAGAGAGATCGGGATTGCAAAGATGACATCGATTTATTTAGGGCGTACATGTGTGATGATGACATCTATGGCTTTGGGGATTGCGTGTTTGGACATATAAAATTGAATGATCGGCCTTTTTGGATGCATTGTGTCTATCGCGCTCGTTGGATATGGAGACCCTGTCTGTAGAAATATCTAGAGCACTTGTGCAAATACACTCTACTTGCAAGGATTTCGGATGAACTTTTTGCCTCAGTAGGACGGGCTGCGAAAGACCAAACCCTGAAACTTCCTTCAAGGCTTCGGAGGGTCAATATTGAACGGCCAGGGTGGAAACTTGCGCTTCGGCCAGGCGCTGGCATTATCCGGACACGCTTTGAAATCCCTCCCACACTGCTTCGAATAGTAACTGCTGAGGGCGAACCATACATAGTTGTCTGCGTTGTATATCGCCTCCCACTGAAGCATATCATTGTCCTTGTCAGTTGGTTGCAGCTCGTTGAGACGCTTGGCATTGTATGCACCATAACCGTCAGGAGGGTCCTTGCCAAACCAATCCGAAACGCAATGGTCGATCGGACCGGCCGCGGGAATCGTACCCTCGAGCTCTACCGCGATTGGCATTCTGGCATTGTAGTCCGGCACGTCTTCGAACAGGCCAGGGAAGTGAAAGAGCTCATGCAGCGTCACGGCACCGGTGCTCCACATCCAGTCGCTGTCAATGTCACCCAAGTTCTCGCATCCGAATCCGTCATAGTATTGCGGTCCTTTTGATTGATCCTTGGAGGGATCTATAGCCCAAGACGGCGGATTTAGGACGTCCGAAAGCATGAGTTCTCGGACGTAGACCTCGGGGCAAATTGACATGAGAGCTGACTTTCCGTTGTAGATTGGCACGTTGTAGGCTCTGGTAGGTGTCCCAGTTCTCGGATTGACGTCGACACAGTTCAGGTCTGGCGATATGCCGGGACCATTAGGAGGGTCCAGCCCCTTGTGATCCTGGAGAAATGCGATTGACAGCCGATTGAATTTCTTGCTGTAGGCGAATGGCTCTACGACCAATTTCTTCACGGTCGCTTCGTCGTTGAGATCCGCGTTGAAATCTATGCCCGCTATCTGTCGGAACATGTTCTTGACGAGTTCCGCATGCTCTGGTCTGAAATATCGCAGGAACCTCTACTCGCGTGAGGCGGTTAACATCACGACCGGCGAACAAGTGGATGGCTGTGGTCGCCACGCCCCAACTCACCTGATCTGTGGCGGCGTCGCAGGGCCAGTATATCGCGGTATGTCTGGCCAAGGTGATAGCGTCTCGAAAAGTCTGATGGAATATGCCAATGTTGTCGTCAGAAAGTCCCATCGGTCCAGAGATCGCTGGCTCGTTCTCGTAGAGGCTTTGATACCCTTGTGCGCGGACGACGTTGGCGGTGTAGAAGAAGATGACGAGCGCGAGCAGAAAATGCCTGATTGTAGTTATGATTCGAGTGAGAGCAAGATAGAGTACTGGAGACACCAGCACCAGCGAACCTGATCATCAGTGCGTACGAATTTGAAGATTCTGTTGACTCGTTGACATCATCGCGATAGAGAGTACCTTCACTTCCTGTCACTACAGGATCTTATTCACTCGACTAATCTCTCATCACCCCTTCCACCTTACCGTTCGAGCTCCCCCTTCATCACTCGGCATGTCTCTTAAGTAGGTTTGTAACAGCATTGTGAAGGATCTTGAGGCAAATATTGCCATAATTTGATTGCTTTGAGGGGATAGGCTGAAGTCCTGGTCGGTGAGGTTGTGAAGTTGGAGATTGACCAGAGTGAGGTTATAAAAGGTATATCATCGCGTGAGCAGCCGAATACTGATCTGGAGGACACCGTCTTCATCGAATGCAATATTTATGACACCAACATGATCATCAACATCTGATCCAGAACTTGGTGAAGCTGGTGTGACTGCCAGGCAATTGTAGAAAGGGACCGAACCGGTCTTAAGTTCTTCCGCTCCGCAAATACGGAGAAGGGCCCAAACTGCGCACATGAACTTTCGAGGGCGCAAAGGAATTTGTGCTCTCCGCCGCCCTCACAACGGAATATCTCTCTACAGGTTTCCATACTACCACGTCAGTCCACAAACCTCCCTCCCGAGTCTCACAAAATGGGCTACGCATTCGACAAGTGCAAAGAGCGACCGGCGCACATTGACGAGATCCTCAACGGCCTGAACCGATACAACCCAGAAACGACCACCATCTTCCAAGACTATGTCAACCAGCAATGCGAGGAGAAGTTCTTTGACGCATATGCATCGCTGGCGCTGCTGAAACTGTGAGATACCCCTCGTGGCGCAGCATGTTCGCATTGGTGTTTGCACTGTGATGAAGAGACTTTCTCAACCACGTTTCCTATTACCTGACTTGTCCTACGGGAATTATGGAGATGGAATTTATTAGCTCTATCTGAAAACCGACCTGGCTTTGGAACTGCGACTGCCATATCAACCATGACGAATCACGCTGACTCCGTCTGAACAGGTACCAATTCAACCCTCAACTCATCCATCCCGACACAGTCACCAGTGTCCTCGTCAAGGCACTGACCGTGTTCCCGTCTCCTTCCTTCTCCCTGTGCCTCGCACTGCTCCCTCCCTCTACGATACCCTACAGCCCAGGCAACACCTCGATCCCGACCACAGATCTCACCGAATCAATACAAAAGCTCACCCGGCTGAACACGCTCCTCGAGTCTGCTCAATATGATGCCTTCTGGTCTACATTAGAATCCGACGACCTCTACTCAGATCTCTACGCCGATGTCGTCGGCTTCGAGGATCTCGTCAGAATACGGATTGCGGGTGAAGTGGGGAAGACTTTCAGACAAATCGACTTAGGCGTTTTGAGCAGTTGGTTGGATTTGAGAGGAGATGCGTTGGTCAAGTTCGCACAAACAGCTTGCGGATGGAGAGTCACTGGGCAGCAAGTTGACATCCCGGCAAATGCAGAGAATGAGGCAAAGAGCGAGACAAAAGGCGAGAGGGTCGGTGTGGATATGTTCGGAAGGGTGTTTAGGAGAGGCTACGAGGCACCTGCTTGAGCAACACTAAGGAGCACGCGAGTGGCTTGGAATGGAAACGATCCTGTGATCCATATGAATCATGCTGAAACGAGTCTTATCAGCTACACGAGTTATCGAGACGTGGCGACAGGCGAAGCCGCTTTGCTGGAGAACAAGGCTCTGGCAAGATTGTGCCATGATTGTCAGAACTCACGACCATCGGAAGACTCGATGTCTGCTTTAGAAAGGCATGGCACAGTTCCAGGATATCTTGGCAGGCTCATGACTTTTGTCAGTGAGATGAACTGACAACCACTGAGACATGAGGAACAGCAGGAATTAGATACTGCGCGCCGTGCGATCTAGAAGAGGAAACGAAGACTCTATCCCTGCTGTTGTCTTCTTTGTAGAGGTCAACGCGTGCTCGATGCGCAAAGACACCGTGACCTCGAGTTCTTAGGATGTGTGACACAAAACACTTGCTTTTGAAATTGTCAACGAATAAGGAGATTCAGGAGTTTCGTTAGCTCAATTAAAACAAGTGGCCGAGCTAGCGAGCGGAATTCGCCAAATGACTGGCGTGGCGCGCCTGTGCTTTTAGCCCTCGATGACATCGTCGCTTCTGGCCACTCTCACTTGCTGGACCTCTTCATCAACAACAGGTGAATCTCATCGCCGCATTACCTCTTTCATACATGTCACAGATCAAATTCGCCAGCTATCACCACACTCACTGCCTTCAAAGGACCAAAGACCAAACTGTTTAGTAGCTGAGACGTTCCAATGCCAGCATTTTAACCTCGAGACCCGGCTATTGACACATCTCACCTCCGGCCAAAATGATCGCGCAAACCCCAACCGCCTTACTATTACTTCACCTCCCAGACGAGGTCCTGATCAATATCTTCAGCTTCCTGGACTTTAGGACGCTGTGCAACACCACTTATGTATGCAAACACTTTGCCGACCTGGCCGAACCGTTCCTGTATCACACCATTCGAGTCACAACCGGCGAGCAGGCCTCCGCCCTGTCAGCCAGCCTATATGCAAACCCCCGTCGTGCCACGTGGGTTCGGTCATTGCTCGTCTCCACTAAGTTTGAGGATGGTCATGGCTTGAACACACTGCCGCCTTATATTGCATTGATGCGGAACCTGCAGACGTTATGTCTTGAGACTCCAGATTGCAATACCAAATTTCCTGACGAAAGGGTTCCGTGGGTGAATTTGCAGGATCGATATGAGCGTATCTTCGAGGCGGCTTCGGCGGTAGTGCCAATCAGCATCGAGAGAGCGTTACCGCACTTGACCAACTGTGAGTTTCTTTTCGTTCTGTTGCTGTTCTTCGCTGACATGGTGCTAGGTACCTTACATTTCGTGGATGCGCAGAAGGAGATTTACTCGATGACGAAATACCCCATGCTCTTCCTACACCCTAGGCTAAAATCATTAACAATGTCTTGCGCCAGCACAGACCTTCCCGATCGACTACTTGCTCAGTTCCAAGACGACAAAACGCTTGTTGGCTCCACAAGCTTGGAGTACTTGCACCTCGAAGAGTGCGACATCCACTCGCCTTCCCTCGCCATCCTCTTAGGCTTTCCTCGCGCCTTGAAGTCGCTCAAGATCAGTGAAGGTATCAGGTACGATGGCATGTTCACCAGGAATAGTCGCATGCACGGCAACGTTACACCTGGCAGCTTCGTGGACTCGATAGCCAAGCACTGCGCCGAGTCGCTCGAGCACTTGTCGTTAAGCCTAGGATACTCAAGGCCATCTCATCAATCTTTGAACCACCCGGGCCAGCATCTCAACCTCTCCAGATTCTACGCCATGAAGCAACTCGACCTTGATGTTCGCACGGTCAACCTGGTCAGAATTCGAGCTCATTGCGATCATGCGACATGGCGCAGGCTACCACCAAATCTGGAAACTCTCAAGGTCTTTGGCATACCCTTAGGAAGCCGGTCACCCTTCCAGGCGAGACCCCACGTCTGGTTCCCATTCGACACTTGCATTGCCACTGAAAAAGCCAGGCACGGCGTTGGCCTGCTTAAGAACCTGATCTACTCCTATGAGTACTACCGTGAAGATGACGATTCCCGGTTGGTGATTGGAGAAGACGGAGATACTGTCGAACAGATCAATCAGGTCTTGATTGCACAGCGGCTTATGGTTGATAAGTGCAAAGACTTGCAGTCGGTGTTCAAGAAGGCGGCTGTAAGGCTGGAGATCGAGATGGTGGCATTGCCGACTGGGTTTATCCCCCCGTATCTATTCACAGAGAATAGCCCCAGGTCTTCAAGATTATGGGAATCCGCTCCACTGGCGAGGTGAACTTGGTGCTCATGATATGGTTGGTATGCACAACCGGCGGTACGACCAGGGAGTCACAGGGTTACGATTGCTGTTGATTAGCGCTGGACATGAATATTGGACCTTGGCTTGGTGTTCTACTGGTCCGACATGTGATATCAGAATCATCCGGGCACGAAGGGATTGCCCCAACCGCTAAATGGTTCTTGGAGGCGGTCCTTGATAGGTGTTGGGCAAGGTATCATTCTTTGTGCATGGATAACAGGCCGCGGGAATAGCGCCTCGGATTGCTCTCGGCGCGCACCAGACGCGTCTCGGTGTCACCTTGAAAAGCTAAGGCTTGTATTAAATCAACAAATCTTGACGGGGAAGACATTTCCAGGCCTACAAACAGATTCGTATATTGCTCTGATTCTGGCAACTTTGCCAAGTGGAAGCCACGATGCAACATGACGTCGGCCAAACATGCTGACTGAGCGCACTCAACCAACTACGACACTTAACGCCCGTACTCAACGGTCGAGGCACCGGCTGCCGATTGTCCCGACAGTTATGTAAGATCAGTAACATTCAAACAGCAACGTCGCAGAAACCTCATCCGACGAATCCGGGTGACATGTGCCGTGGATTTGTGCTTGCTGCTGGAACAGCGGCGCGTGAGTTGACTCATCTAGCCGCACAGCTTGTAAACGACTACTACTGACTTGGGCTTTGCCCAGACAACCGAGACTTACGCGAAGGCTTCTGATTCATCTGCAGCAGCCTCGTCTATGCTGGCCTCATCCTCACTCAAATCCGGTCACCGAGACCAATCACAGGGGGTTCTCCCTATGTGGTAGTAGTGGTCGAGCCACCACCAACAGACATTTTACCAAGCAGACTCGAAGCGAAAACATTCTAACAGGGTCTGTTGCTGACATTTTTGTCTCGTAAGGTGGAGCTGGGCGACGCCAGCTTGGGCTAACAAACACAGAAATGTGTGACTTGCCTGTTACGTGCGAGCTTCACCACGAGGCTAGCGCCTTGCGGGCGTATCAAATCCACCTTTTCCACGCCATGCAGCAACGTCGGAAATGCAACACAGGATGTATGAATAATCGCACGCCCTGATTCAAGATCCTTATAGAAGGAGCCCCTTTCCCCTGCAAGACTGATGAACCTGCTTTCCTCATTCTGTTCTGTGGCATAGCTTCTCTCACATTGCTTCTCACATACCTAATCTCCGGCAAGCAGGTCAAGATGGGTGGGGCAATCGCAGACTCGATTCAGGACGCACCTCTAGGACAATTCATCAACTGGATCAGTGGAGGCAAACTTTTCGCCTTCCCAGAGCATGATCCCAACTTCAAGATCCCGTGGGAACAAGCCACAGTCACCGAGAAGGAAAAGGAGATCGAAGCCGCTCAGAATGGCAGTACCGCTACCACTCCCAGCGCTCTGGCTGGCGACCACTCAGAGTCTTATGTGCAACGCGGGGATCTCGAGGCCCGGGCACCTCTCAGCACGATCCCTACATCCCATTCCTCTGCCCGAGGAGACTTCGGCGTTGTGACCACTCGCACAAGAACGAGAGAGCAGACCACCCAATACACGCGCGAACGTTTCGAAGTCGAGCAAGAGGAAGCCATCGAGCGGAAGCAGAGTAGCATCATTGCTCCCCAACGCACTTCCGATGGCGTCATCCTTATCGACTGGTATACCACTGATGACCCGGCGAACCCACAGAACTGGAACAGCTGGAAGAAAGTCTGGGTGTCGTTCATTATTTTCATGTACACCTTCTCTGTGTACTCGGCGTCGGCCATCTACACGTCGGCGGAACCGCAAATCATGGCCAAGTTCGGTGTCGGGCAGGCCAAAGCTAGCTTGGGCCTGAGTATGTATGTCCTGGGATACGGTGTTGGCCCGATGTAAGTTTTATTTCCTTCCCTGTCGCGAGATCAAGAATCTGACGGCTCTAGGTTCTTCTCACCCCTGTCAGAGATTCCTAGAGTAGGACGCAATATCCCCTACATCATCTCCTTCGGCCTCTTCGTCATCCTTTGCGTGCCGGCTGCTCTGGCAAACAGCTACGCCTCGCTCCTCGTCCTGCGATTCCTGACCGGCTTCATGGGCTCTCCTTGCTTGGCAACGGGCGCCGCCACGATGGGCGATATGTACGGCCTACTCAAGCTCCCCTACGCATTGACTGCCTGGGTCGCCGCCGCATTCTGCGCACCAGCAATTGGTCCCCTCCTCTCAGGTTTCTCTGTGGTCGTGAAAGGCTGGCGCTGGGCACTCTGGGAAGTTCTTTGGGGAGCTGCACCCATCTTCCTGCTCATGTTCTTCTCCATGCCTGAGACCTCCGCCAGCAATATCCTCCTCCGACGCGCCGAGCGATTGAGGAAGTTGACCGGCAATGCGAACTTGAAAAGCCAGGGTGAAATCGACCAAGGACAGATGAGCTTTGCCAAGGTCGCTGCCGAAGCTATGTTGAAGCCGATTTTGATCTTCATTAAGGATCCTGCTGTTTTCTTCACCAATGTGTATACCAGTCTTATCTATGGTACGTGCCACTCTGGTCTCCGAATATATATTAAAACTAACGCACACATCAGGTATCTACTACTCCTTCTTCGAAGCCTTTCCTCTCGTCTACATCGGCGTCTACGGCTTCAACATCGGCGAACTAAGCATCGTCTACCTGTGTATCGTCGTCGGCTGCGTCATCGGCATCTGCATCTACGTCTCCTACGTCTACTGGTACCTCGAGCCCGACATCAAGAAGAACGGTCTCCGCGCCCAGGAACACAGACTGGTCCCTGCCCTCTTCGCGACCATGTTACTCCCTGCCGGCATGTTCTGGTTCGGCTGGACCTCCGGTGGGGATATTCATTGGATCGTCTCTATCATTGGCATTACGCTCTACGCAGTTGGGGCTTTCATCTTGTTCCAGTGTATCTTTATGTACCTGCCGCTCACGTACCCGCAGTACGCGGCGAGTTTGTTCGCGGCGAATGATCTGTGTCGCAGCGCTTTGGCGGCGGGCAGTGTCATCTTTGCGCACCCGCTTTACGTCAACTTGGGCATCGGACGGGGCATTAGTGTCCTGGGTGGACTGCTTGTTGGTGGTGTTGCGGGTATTTGGGCATTGTGGTACTTTGGTGCAAGTCTGAGAGCCAGATCGAAGTTTGCCATGGGTTAAGTGGAGCGTCGTGGTAAAGGTGCTTTGAAATCGATATGAAGATATCGTGGACTGTTCTTCAGGGTTGATGTATAGCGTTGGGTGATGCTTACGGAGCAGGCCAGTTCGGATTATGAATGACCCCTAAAAACTTTGGGTGATGAAGCTTCTTATGCATCGATATCCGAGGGAGCTTTCAAAGCAAGGACTAGACTATTCGAGTATATCTCGATACTAATCAATAATTGTTATGACAATATCATGCCGATGTTTCCGAAACGCTGAGGTCGTCGTGTGAGAGAGCAGTGAAGGTAAAACAAGATTGAGAACCAAGCATCAAGAAAGTTCCATTGCAGTGCTGATCATCTGCTACTTGAGGAGAGACAGATCCGTCACACCAAGAGTGATTTGCGAGGCAGTGGAATGCGAGACAAGGATGAGAAAGCTAAAAGCGGCGTGGTCAGGGTGAGCAGCGTTGCCGAGCCCGAAACCTGGATGGAGCTCGCCACTCATCTCACTTCCTCCTTGCTGCTCCATTTCATCTCCATTACCGTAAACGCAATGCCTTTTCATCTCTCTCGCGGCCTCGCCAAATTCAGCTCCAGCTCTGTGCTAGGAGCACATCAGCCCCAACCACTCTCGTCATCCGCATTTCACTCCTATTCGTCTTCCTCAGCGCGAGCGCAGACAACCTTGGCGTTGATTGTATGGGCATTGATTGTGTGAGCGGTAACGACGTACGCTTTGACGGTGTGCGCGTCGAGGGACCGGACACGGAGCGCGAAGGCATCATCGTCCGGGAAATCGACCGTCTCAGGCTGTGTGGGCTGTAGGTTGACATTATCGGCTTTGATCTTGTTGACTTGAATAGTGTGGGCGTTGATATTGTGCACATTGAGGGTGTGGACTTTGAGTGTGTGCACATTGACGTTTTCTAGGGACGCATCAGCCAACGTCGTTCATGCGGAAGAGATAACCTTGGCTCACCTGGTGAGTGCTCTAATTCCTCGATCGCAGATGCACCAATACCGGTGTTATCATCATGCGAGTCCTTTTTTTTACCCGCATTGTGATCGTCGCGCATCTTTATGGCGACTTTGTCTGCATTACTTCCAATAGGAACACCACCGCGCTCGAAAATATCCGCCGCGACAACCGCCGACCATTTCTCGAGCGCTGGCTTGATTTTGTTCTGTATCTCCTTCCTTGAGGTCCCTCCTTTATCATCGAGCATGGCAAAAATCTTCCACATATCAAGCCTAACACCTAGGACGGCACGCTTCTCCCTGGTGTCCAATACAGGAGATGCAAGAAGAGCGAGGAGGCATTTGCCCGGGGTGAGATCGTAGTTGTCCATCATGTATTTGAAGGCACCATTCTTGAAAGACGCAAAGGCCGAAACCATGGTGTTCTTGACGTCCCACTCGAAATCTTCGAAGTCTCGATAAATAGTGATCCAGATTGCCTTCTTCATTTCGAGGGCATCCAAAAGGTTGGGGATGTTTGTATTGTTGGCGTTCCTGGTGGTCTTCATGTCCTCAGTCGTCGCGTTGACTTCGTCATTCTCAACGTGCACGACGGTCTTCATGGTGTCGAACGGATCTGTCTTGCAATGAGGAGATTTCGTTCTATGGGAGTTTCCATGCTTTGACTGCACAAATTCAAAGATACAAATCGCCGGTATCTGTAAGTGAAGTGCCACAGAGAGCAGGCACATGAGTGTTGCCCACCAGGGCAGGTTGAGGTACCTGAGGGTTGTCGTCAAGAGTAGGCCCATGAGAATTACCCACAAGAGCAACAACATGATGGCTACCACGGCAGGTACAAGAGGTTTAGCGACACGATAAAGAAGACATTCAGGGTGCGCAAGAAGCTCTGATGCTGGATGAGAATGCCGCGATCGAAATTGAGGTCAAGCTCGGCGCGGGAAAAGGACGACGTGCATGCTCAAAAGTGAAAGATCTATGTGCGCTATCACTGCCTGGGCGCGGCATCACAGGCGGCGACTGACTTGTCCTAAGTGCTCGACTTCACTCAAAAGACATTTTGCTGCCTCTAGTGTGGACTGAAGCCGAATAATCGACCGACAGTCAATGGAATCAAAGCTGAAGATGGCAGCGTGAACAGCATCTGAACTCCAAGCATCCCGGTACCGAATTTCTCTGAGATATATAAGCTGGAAAAGCTCACAATGTGAGGGAGGCGTTGCAGGAGATGTGCCAGCATGAAAGCGTGACAAAGGACGACACCAATGCCACCACCGGGGACTGCTGGAGTCGTGGAAGAAGCATGATGTAAGGACTAAACAGAACCTGCTTGTAAAATTGATTCAACTACGGGACTGTTCCGGTCGCAACGAACGGCCCAAGATGAGTAGCTCCTGCCCTTTGGCTGTCATGTCGTATCCTGACTTGGAATGCTCTTACAGACTCCATCGATCCAGCATGAAAGCACTCTTTCCAACACTCCCAGGTCTAATGGGACGCCGCTGCCTCTGTCGCAGTCTCACCACGCTCATTGGCATGGTGAGACCCAAGAGGTGTTCCTCGCTTCCCATCGAATGGCTGGCTGGAGCCTACATGAATGCACGTCGCATGTTCTTCTTGAACGCATCACCCAATTCACTCCATTTGCTCTTTTGGTTGGCCTTGGGAGACGACCTCGTTTTTTTCATGTTCGCTCTGTCTTCCTTCGTTTGGTCAGAAGTGGGAGTGTCTGTCGAGCGCTTAGTGTTTGGTCGTCCCTCCCATGCAAAAGTTGTTTTTACTCAGACCATCTGCACCTGCAATCTTTCCGTCACTGACGCCTTCAGAAGGTTGAGTGGTCTCAGCTGCAACTCTGTCAATGCGGCCAGCGCGACCTGAGTTGTCTCCTGGTTTGTTCTCCGGCTTCTTGAGTGAGATCCGCTTTCCCGCAGGGGTATCAACAAGCTCGAAATGTTCTCCCTCTTTCTTGCCCTCGAGCTGAAGGGTCTTGACTGCGTCCCCAATTCGGTCAATACCACGACTCTTTGCGTCTGCCTCAATCATAGCCTCCCAGTGCCAATTGATCTCACTGTTCTTCCAAATGATATCATTGTAGGTCAACTTCTCACCACGCTTCAGCGCTGCGTGGATCTCCTTGATGCGGACTGCGGTCGCGTAAACCAGGGTTCTCTCTTTCTGGTTTAGCAGTGGAGAGTTGAGCAGGATGTTGAAGCAGTTCATGATATCGACATTCCAGTGGATTTTGTCCTTGAAAGCGCCTCCCTTGAAGTCTTCGGAGATGTTGACGAGCCCGGACATGGTGAGCCAGACGTAGCGCTCAAGAGGGTGGTCTTCTGATGGCTCAGGAGGAGCTGACATGGTGCTGGAGAAGCTCTTTTCGCTGATAAGGTGCCGCTAGATTTGTAAGATGTTCGCAGACTTGGAGGGGTTAAAGAGACCTTTGGTAATGTGGAAGCAGAGAGGAAAAATTGAACAAGACCCCAGCGCAGACTCTCTTTGGACGCGCGGAAAATTAATGAGGCGGCGACGACGACAAGATGAGTAACTCTGCTCATTCACTACCATGTACTAACATTCATTCTAGCCTCAACCAGCCTAGAGATGCTACCAGGAATCGGTCCATCGACGGTTCTGGCTCCCGAAGACAGCTTGAGCAGCAGCGTTATTTTGGTCTCACAAGGCGACCTCCCACAGAGTAGCTCGTCATCGCTTTCTCAACGTCCCACGCCAATATCTCCGAGGGAAAGCTGCTCATCTACCTGGGTCTGAGCTCTTCCAACCCTCTGACAACGTGCCATCCTGTGTTCCAGATTACATGAATGCGCCTCGCACATTCTTCTTAAACGCTTCGCCGAGACCATCCCGCTTCAAGTTGGCGTTGACCGTACCCTCGGCTTTCGTGCTAGACGTCGAGTCAGTCGACGAAGCTCCTTGTTCTCTGGCATAATCGAACCAAGCAGCACCTGCTACTTGATCAGCATTTAATCGCTTCCAACATGCAAGGCAACACATATACCTTCTTCTTTGTTCCACTTCTCGAAGTTGTTGCCAGTCACAGTCTTGGTGTTATTCTTCTTCTCAGCCTCCGTCTTCGGTCTCTTTGGTTCATGGTTGTCTACGATGAACATCGTTTCTGGAGGAAACCTAGAAAGGTCGTCGAGGTTGTCCTTCCTGATGATGATGACTTTGTCACTTGCAACCACAGGACGACACTCCGTCCCGTTCGGAGCCGACAACATGAAGTTTCGAATCCGGCTGATACGATCCTGACCACGAGAAACTCTGTCCTTGTCAACCATCATGGCGAAAGCGGTACTGGCATCATAGTTGCTGAGCGCGAGCTGTTCGATGGTCATATGTTTCCCAGACGTGAATTCGATCACTAGGCCGAAGACGTTGTGTGCCTGTGCCGTCACGATGTCTTTCTCCGCGGCAGTCAGAAGTGGCGATTCGCGCAAGAAGTTGAAGCACTTCCAGATTGTCATCGACTTTTCCATTTTGTCTTTGAAGGCACCGTTCTTGAAGTCGACCATCCATTGAAAGAGATCGTGTCGAATCTCCCATAAGAACTGCTCGAGAGGTTCGCTGTCGGGCGGTCGAGGTGGATCTTGCATATCCATTGGATGGGATGAGTCGCTTTGGCTGGTTGAGGGACCAGGATGCGCTGGTTATGGGAGGTTGATGAAGGCGGACAGGCGCAGAATGAGATTGCAACGGTAGGAGTGGTCGACGAAGAATTGTCAGACGCCTCGAATAAGATAAGAGCCGTTTGCACATCTGCCTCTGTTGTTACCAAGAGAAGTAGCTTCAACTTGCAGTGAAGGACAAGGCAGTGACACTTCACTCTCAAAGACAGGTCCCGCTAACCACTTCATCCACAGTCAGGAACACGATACTGCCACAAGCCAGTGCCTAGAGGCTGTTGTTCGAAGATCTGCTGCCCACAGCTAGGCACCCTATCGGTGCTCAATCTCCTCAACATCAACTGGCCGCGCCGCTTGGTCAACGATTACTCGTACGTGCTCCCTTCAATCTGCCTTGTGCCCCAAGTTGCAGCATTCAACCCGCCACCCTCACAACCATGCACCTCGAAGATTCTTCTTGAAGGCTCCACCAAATTCGGCATCTTGGTTGACATTTCCCGCATTGGACTGCGCATTTTTGACCGCGGTGGTCTGAGCTCCTATATCAGTTGCATCTACTCGATTGATAGTCAGCTGTGGTTACTACTGACGAAGTAGAGGGGACTTACCGCACGTGGATTTCTGCTCAGCAGCATCGGACACATTTGACATCACCGCAGCCTCACCTCTAGTATCGGTTTTCGTAATCTTCGCCTCAGCTGCAGACCCTCCAGGCTCGTGGTCATCTTCGTACCCACGCTCCCAATATTGTCTTTCCCGTGGCTTCATAACCTCCTCAGCCACATCCGAAATGTTAGACATCACGATCTTGTCCCCCTCAAGGTTGTAAACTTCGCCCGTGAGCTTGTCAATCGCCTTCATTTTCTTGCCATAGAAAGGTGAACCCTCTAAAATACTCATGCGCTTCATCAACTTCGTGAGGAAGTCTTGCTGAATAGCCTCCGGGGTTGGGCCATCACCAATGATGCCGAACATGATGTGGTTGTAGTCCTTTGTTCGCTCAACCATTTGTTCATAGGTGACATCCTTGCCATCCATCACGTCCTTGATAATACCCCAGATGAGCTTGATTTTGCTAGTCAAGACTTTCTTCTCGTCTGAGGAGAAGAGTGGCGACGAAATGAGCACCATGTACGCCTCAGCTAACTCCATAGACAGCATGATCTTGTTCTTGAAGGCGCCATTGCGAAGGGTTCGGGTCCAGTCGAGGAGTTCTGCTTTCTTCTCCCATAGGAAGCGATCGAGAGCTTCGCTTTTTCGAGGAGTGGGAGAGGCTTGCATGACGATGGCACACTTTGATTTTGGAGGGCTTGAGATGGGCGATGGTACCGAGGATAGACTCGAACGAGCTGGTCAGGTTGCCTCAAGAGACTGAATCGGCCGCTGGAGTTTGACAAGGTGAGAGAGCTGTGAGGAACAAGTGAAGTGGAAGAGGTGTTCAGAATGAGCATTCGATGTACAAAACCGACACTGCGAGGAAGAAGGTGACGAAGGGATGAGCAAGAGCTAAACGTGAGGAAGGCCGCTTAGAAAAGATGCGATGAAACACGGAACATCATCTCACCTGCTGCTCAGTGCATCGTGCTCCGTCCTTGCTTGATGCACTTTCATTCACTCGTACCTCCCAGGTCCCGATGCTCACTCTACCCTGAAATCGGACTTCTAAATCCTGTCACTCCTGGCTTCATCTGTACATTCAATCGGAAACTCAACAATCAAGAAACAGTCAACCACAGGCCAGACCACATGACTCATACCCGCAGCTTGTTCTCTTTGCGCACAATATCAATCTCCCCTTCCAGTATCGCTTGTAGCCTTCCTCCTCGTCAATGTGTCCGACATTGACAGCCGACCTCAACACACTGGCAACCACACACTGAATCTATCGCTCGCTGTGCCACTTCGAATCGGGGTACTCTGGTTCCTCACGTACTATGCGCATGTTGCCTCAGTTCGGCTGCTCCGGCGATGGCCAAGCCTTTCTCATAGCTGACTGGACACGCGACTCGTCACCCTGCGATGGGTCTTGTCCCCAGCCTGACGGTCCCGCCTCCGTATCGTCCATGTATTGCATCGCAGTATCACCGGAGTTTTGGCTCTGAATGTTCATGGATCCGATCCCTGTGGTGGTCTGTGGCGTTTGACGGTATGCATTGACAGGGGCCGGTTGTTGGAAGCTGCCAGACGTTGTATGTGCAGTGCCACCGAACTGTGGAGTCTGCACAGGTGCGACGCCAGAAGGGGCTCGAGGCTGGATATTGCCAGATGCTGCGTGTGGGAGACCGGGCATTTGTGTTTGACTCATGG
This sequence comes from Cladophialophora chaetospira, assembly GCA_030247875.1. NCBI lineage: Eukaryota > Fungi > Ascomycota > Eurotiomycetes > Chaetothyriales > Herpotrichiellaceae > Cladophialophora > Cladophialophora chaetospira. The sequence continues at coordinate 148,310 of JAPDRK010000021.1, read as the reverse complement.
GTCGGTGGATTAATGCTGCAGGTTCAAGAAAATCGCCTATATCTCATTGTCAGAAGCATAGATCGAAACTTCGACGTTGGAATTCACCAGTGGTCGATGTTTTGCACTCTTACCAAGGTTCTGCTCCGTCTTCGCAGGCTGGGCCGGACTACACCCGTTGAAGTCTACCTCAAAGCTCAATGTGTCCAGCCCAACTTCTCTCAGCCACCCGTTCTGAACGTTGTGACCGCGTGCGGCACACTCAACTGCTACCGTGGCTCGAAGAAGCTGCATGGTCCGATGACTCTCAAGAAGGCTCTCATGAAACTTCCAATGGTCCACGTTTGGGGCCTCCTTTATGGGTCGAACTTGTTCAGCCACTCTCGCTAGATGAGTCTTCTCGCCTTTGTTGAGATCCGGTGATGCCAGAACGATGTCGAAAATGTCCACCAACTTGGCCTTCCAAGTGATTCTGTCTCTGAACAAGCCAGCTTTGAAGACCTGCATGATTGCAATGAGGCCTTCTTTGATGTCGTAGATTGCTGCATCTTGCGGATCTTCGGGTCGTTCTGGCGGGCCGATCAGTAGGGATGGTAGAGGCGGTGCTGCTGGAGTGGCAGGCGGAGGAATGTTCATCTTGACTTCGCGATGCTGACTGCTGCCTCTATGTCCATCTCTCGTCAGTAAGCAGGTCAAATATGGTGAGTGACAGCTCACCTGATTTTTTTCCCGAAGAGACCAGAGAGTCAAGCTACACTGGTTCAGAGGAACAGACACTGAAATCCTGTTCACGATGAAAATGAAGAGAGCGGATGGGCTGAAGACGAACAGGAGTAGGAACAGCATCTTGTAGTTACAGTTGAGCGTTTGCTAACAAGCAGTTTGATACTGCTCTGTTGATTGTCTTCAAGGTTTGTTGAAATCGTCGTCCAGCAAGCAGTTTGATGATTGTGGGTGGAATCTTGGTATGGCGAGAAAGGCTGTGAGGGTTAGCTCTAGGGACGGTCTTTGTCAGAATCCCGGGTCGCCTCACACTTCTTGAAGACGCGTTGCAGCCTGCACTGTTCATATGGCTTTCCTTCCATAAAGGCGGACAATCGTGGGAAGAAGGACATAGCCAGGAGGCTTGAGAGACGTTGTGGTACAGGCGAGAAGTGTTTACCAACTGCTGACTGGAAGTAGTGCCCCTTTTCAAACGATTCCCTCAACTTACCTCCCTACCATGCCAACAGACTAGTCCCATGCCTGCGTGGTATCCTGCAATACCTTGGATGTCCCATCTCTTGAACCATGCCAGAGACAGATCCAAGGGGCTCTTGCACATAAAGCTATCGACCTGCCGCGCAGATAGCGATTCAAGGGAGTAGGCAGCAACGAGAGAAAAAAAGGGAGAATGTCTAGAGCGAAGAGAGTTCTCAAGTACTCAACATAGGTTCGCAACCATGGCGCGATGATGGCATCTTGCATGCCAGTCAACACCGAGCAACTGCGAACTTGGTGATGATCAAAATGTGCGGACATGTGCCAGTCGTTTCCGCAACAAGTGGCATGACTGAAACAACTGATGACCGCTGTGCTCGGACTTGATGGAACGGCGGCTGCCGACACGAGGCTCTGCTGACTATAACGAGGCATTTCTGCGCCGCGTTGGACTCGGTATCGAACAAGCCTCCTTCAGCAGAAATTGTGCAACAACAACTAGGCAATGTGAGTCAAGGTGTACTTGTTGCCTTTCGACACTGCTAGGTGCTATGGAGGTCGTCAATCGTGAAGGACCGCTCATCAATGTGCTCGCTCGCGCTAATGATACAAATGTTCGTCAACAGGGCCAATGCCAGGTCGCCGTTACCAGCCGGCTTGTCGTTGTCTTCTAGGACCTCACCATCATCACTCAACGCTTAGTTTGAGGGTAATACCCTTGCCAAGCTGCATGGACGGTGGGCTCACCACATCTCTGCCACCTTGATCGTGTTCCTTCGGTGCAGGACTCGGCGACCGTGGTGTTCTGGACCCGGTCGGGGTCCGAGCTTGTGGAGTATGCAAGTTTGACCTTGAGGAGGACTTTGAAGGCGTCTTGTCATGCTCAGTCTGACACTACACGCTGAGCATACTGCCAAGCATGCCTGCATGCGCAACGCCGGCGACGTGTTTGAGATGGTCTGCCAGCTCTGTCGGATCGACAAAGACTCTCCACACATTGTCGGGAACGTCCTTGAACGCATCTCGAAACCTTTGAGGCTTGTTCTTGGCCTCCATGTTGGGAGCATCAGTAACTTTCCGGATGTATATTGCTTTGATCCAATCTGGGTATTTCGTGAAGATCTCGGCGTAGGCTTCTGGATCTGACTGAGTGGAATCGCCTATGCAGATGAACTTTCGTCGTGGCAACCAGGAATGGATCTTTTCAATGCGGTCTGTCTTGTATGCTTTGACACCGATAGTGAGAGACTGTGTCAGACCAGCGAAGCTCATCCAGGAGGCATCTCTCAGGATCATCGTTCCCAGGGGGTAGTGCTCGCCGAGGAAGCCATGGAGGAATGGGTAGAGATTATAAGGAGAAGCTGATAAGTAGAACCAAGCAGGCTTCTTCAAAGACTCGTCCAGGACCTTGTAAAAGTCCGGCATACCAGGGGTGGTCTTGGGAATATCAGCAAAAGTGGATTGTAAGATGCCAGTGGGGGCGGTCGTCATGGTCACTTTGACGGTGTCGTCAACGTCGGATATGACACCCCAGCCTTCAGGACCCGCAAAATGAGTGTTGGCCTTTAGGTTGGGGAAGATGTTGTCCTCATTGGTACAGACAACCGTCTTTCCATCTGCATCATTGGCACCGCCGGTGAGCAAGTTTTGACTGCTTATCCCGTTGGAGTTGGAGGGGCCTAGCAGACGCTTGTGAGGCGTGCCGCTTGGGCTGGGGCAAGGAATCTTGATGTCAACTGTGCGGGCTGGAGAAATGGCCATGATGAAGGGCTGGAGGCGTTCCTCGATTCTCTTCCTGGCTGCCTCGTCTTTTCCGGCCTTTCCATCCAGGCCAATCAGATCCGCAATGGCGCTCACACTTTTGGAGATGTCCTTCCGGCCTTTGTGGAAGAAGCAAGCAACGAATTCGGCTTCCCATGGCTGAGGGGCATCTGTTGAAGGCTTGATGGGTCGGTAGGCGGTATTGTCCAGGAGCCAAACGACGTTGTCCTTGGCGGTCGCCTTCTTGCCAAAGGGGTTCTTGGAGCCCAAGAGAGCAGCTTCAAAGAGTCAGTAACTAGTCGTCATTGAAAGATGGGACAGCATACAGGTGCCCTTGTCAATCAAGCCCAATTCAGTCCTGCCATAGCGTTTCGGCAATCGTGACTCGACATCAATAAAGTTGCCGTCCTTGCGGGCTTCGGCTTCAAATGGGGTCTCAGTGAAGTTTTGTTCCATGGTAGCAGCAGGAGATGACTTGTCCTTGGTCTTGAGGCCTTTCATTGACAGGGTGCTGAAGGTCTTGGAACAAGTTGGTGCAGGTAATTGCGTGAGGTAATAAGGTCGTGATGCGCGCCAGATGCAACGATAATAATAACCTGCAAAAATCCGAATGAATGGTGGCTTGCCAATCCTGTGATGTGGAATGGAGGATATGGAAGAGGAAGAAGATGGGAAGAGGAGGGAGAGTGACTGCTTCATAGCAGCTGATGTGCTGGAGGAAGGTGCCGCCGCAGATGCTCGACAGGAAAGCACTGCGGACACTGCTTGTCCTGTGGTCAGCGGAAGGAAGCACACGAGCCAAGCGTCAGCCTTCTATGAGGCAGCCCATCAGAGGCTCCGAGTCAAGAACTTCCAAGCATGATGGGCAGCAGGAGGAGCAAATCATGTCTGAGGCGGATGCTGGGCGCTCATTCGAGCGGTGTAGGCCCGTCGTTTGGCCGCGTGAACTTGTGATGTGTGATGAACATGACAATGCTGGATGATGTGGTTTTGAAGGGGGCGGCGTGCTTAAAACTGCGGGGATGCCTGGAGTTGCGGCTGAAGCCCGAGGGGCCTAGGTTAGGGTGTGGCGTGGGCTGCGAGATCCCAAGCAAATCCCCGCACCGTCTTATTTAAGCGCGAGACTTTCGTGTCCCTCTCTACGCGTGATATTCCAGCGCGTTTTTCTGCTTCAAGACATGTCAATGTGACCTCGTCGTAGTCCGCTGCAAGTCGAGCTACGCAAAGATGGCGTCAAGACCGGAACTGAAGGTACATTCGCCGCCATCACAGCCATTGTGTATTTGCTAATGTTGAAGAAAGGTTGACGACGAGAATGGCTTCATCCGCGCATTTCGCTCACTGCCATCGAAACCGGACGGCGACAATACCATTCGTGTCTTCGATCGATCCGAATTCTACACGGCACATGGTGAAGATGCAGACTTCATCGCCAGAGCCGTGTACAAAACCACCGCAGTCATCAAGAACCTTGGGCGCAGTGAAAATGCTTTGCCTAGCGTCACACTTTCCATGACTATGTTCCGAAACCTGCTGCGGGAAGCACTTTTCAAACTGGGCAAGAGAGTGGAAATCTGGGAAGCCAGTGGGAAGGGACAATGGAAACTCGCTCGACAAGCCAGCCCGGGCAACCTGCAGGCCGTCGAGGAAGAATTGGGTAACAGCCTAGACAGTCAAGGCGACAGTGCACCGATTATTCTTGCTGTCAAGCTCAGTGCAAAAGCAGGAGAGGCAAGAAGCATCGGAGTGTGCTTCGCTGATGCCAGCGTCCGAGAGTTGGGCGTTAGCGAATTTCTCGACAACGATCTCTATTCCAATTTCGAGAGTCTGCTTATCCAGCTGGGTGTCAAAGAATGCATCGTTGCAGGTGGTTTCCAAAAGAAGGATCCGGAGCTTGCCAAGATCAAACAGATCGCCGACTCGTGCAACATTGCTGTGTCCGAGAGGGCTGCGGCGGACTGGACTACCAAGGACATTGAGCAAGATCTGGCCAGGCTTTTGAAGGGCGACAACGCGATGGGACTTCTTCCTCAGACAGACCTCAAACTCGCAATGGGTAGTGCTGCCGCACTGATCAAGTATCTAGGCGTATTGACAGATCCCAGCAACTTCGGCCAATACAGACTATATCAGCACGACCTGGGTGGATATATGAAGCTCGATGCAGCTGCACTCAGGGCTCTCAACCTCATGCCTGGCCCGAGAGACGGTGCGAAGAGCATGAGCCTCTTTGGCCTTCTCAATCACTGCAAGACTCCAATTGGAGGTCGCCTTCTTGCTCAGTGGCTGAAACAGCCATTGATGAAGTTGTCAGAGATTGAGAAGAGACAGCAGCTTATTGAAGCATTCGTCACAGACACCGAACTTCGACAGACGATGCAGGAAGAACATCTGCGATCGATCCCGGACCTATACCGCTTGGCGAAGAAGTTTCAGCGGAAGCTGGCGAATCTCGAGGACGTGGTGCGGGCATACCAAGTCGTCATTAGGCTACCAGGCTTTATTGAGGCACTTGAAACAGTCGTCGATGAGCAATATCAGGTTTCTTTGGAAGAACAATACACCTCAAAGCTAAAAGAGTTGTCTAGCTTCCTGGGCAAACTTGCTGAGATGGTGGAGACGACTGTCGATCTCGAAGCTCTTGACCGACACGAATTCGTCATCAAACCAGAATTCGACGAGAAGCTCAAAGTCCTCCGGACTAAGCTCGATAACGTGAAACGTGCCATGGATGTCGAGTACCGACGAGTCGGCAAGGACCTCAATCAGGAACTTGACAAGAAACTTTTCCTGGAGAACCACAGAGTCCACGGACACGTCTTCAGGCTGACTCGCACTGAAGCGGGCTGCATACGAAACAAGAAGGACTACAAGGAAGTCTCGACACAAAAGAATGGCGTTTTCTTCACGACTACAGCTATGCAAGATTTGAGGAGAGAGCACGATAAGATGGCCTCATCGTATACTCATCACCAAAGCTCGCTAGTCTCTGAGGTCGTGGGAGTGGCTTCATCATATGTGCCCGTCATCGAACAGCTCGCGGCCATCATTGCTCATCTGGACGTGGTGGTGAGCCTAGCTCACGCCTCAGTCCATGCACCGACCGCGTATGTTCGCCCCAAAATGCATGAACGAGGCACAGGAGATACAATCTTGAAGGAGGCACGGCACCCATGCATGGAAGCTCAAGATGATATAAACTTTATCACCAACGATGTCGAGCTCAAGCGGGATAGTTCAAGGTTCCTGATCATCACCGGTCCAAACATGGGTGGCAAGTCGACCTATATTCGTACCATCGGATGCATTGCTTTGATGGCCCAGATTGGCTGTTTTGTGCCCTGCTCGGAGGCAGAGCTGACGATCTTTGATTGTGTCCTTGCCCGAGTGGGAGCATCGGATTCTCAACTGAAAGGCGTGTCGACATTTATGGCCGAAATGCTCGAAACTGCAAATATCCTAAAGAGCGCCACGCAAGACTCCCTAATCATCATCGACGAACTCGGTCGAGGGACAAGCACATATGATGGCTTCGGTCTAGCATGGGCAATCAGCGAGGAAATCGTCTCCCAGATCGGTGCTTTTGGGTGTTTCGCAACGCATTTTCACGAGCTGACTGCATTGGCGGACAAATTTCCCAAAGCGGTGAAAAATCTTCACGTTGTCGCATTTGTTGGTGACCAGGACACTAACATGACAAACGGGCATGAGACATCGTCGAACAAGCGGAGAGAGGTCACCTTACTTTACAGAGTCGAACCCGGCATCAGTGACCAAAGTTTCGGCATCCACGTCGCGGAGCTGGTTCGCTTTCCAGAAAAGGTTGTCAACATGGCCCGCCGAAAGGCAGAAGAACTCGAGGATTTCACGACTGCGACTGGTGACGAGAAGAAAGAGACCGAATACTCGAAAGACGACGCAGATGAAGCCAGCAAGTTGCTCAAAGAGATGCTAAAGAACTGGAAGGAGCGGGTAGCGGAAAAAGGTGATATGACTAAAGATGAGAAACTCCAGCTAATGCGGGAGATGGTCAAGGGCGACGAGAGACTGATGGGCAATCCGTTCTTTCAATCTGTACAAACACTGTAAGATATGGGCGGTGCAGGGAAGGTATTCGTGATCAAAAGCTTGGTGTTCAGGAAGTTCTCACTCGACTTGAGTGCGAATGAGTATTGATGTATAACTACACAGCTTTTCTCTTTCCTTTAGGAGCGGAGTCCATGGCTCCTGGACCGGAACCTTTGCTCATATGCATATCTTTGATCGCATTGCGTCTGCCGTTGTCAACGTATCGATCAGCAGGATGTCTTGGGCATGTCCACACACACAGACCTCTATGCCTCCTTGTTTTTAATGTTACTCCTCACATCATCATTGCCGCCTTGATCTTGCGCATATCGTTCCCTCACATGTTCCGGTCCTTCTCCTGCCTCACCCTTATCAAAATCTCCTGCCTTCGTCGCCCGTCCAGTTCCTTTCTGAATGTCACCACCCTCCTCAACAGGGATCTCGCGATTGTCTCCTGCTCCGGAGACTTTGCTGCCATATTCGGCTGTGCTGCCTGGGAACTTTTTGGTTACACCTTGGTCGATGCCAGATTCCTCGGCTAAGAATTTGTGTTAGTCGGGTAGATTGAGGACAGGGGATGTTGATATCGTACCGCTTAGACTTGTGGGATTGCCTTGCTTGGCTGCATTCGAGTTCAAGTCACGCTCGGCGGCTTTGGCAATGTCAATAGGGTCTTGGTCCTTGTATTCTGCAGACATTGTGATGGTATATTATGGTTGGGGATTTCAAGGTGTGGAAATTAACGAGATCGAGGAGTTCAAGAAACGCAGGTACAGAAGATCATGTAGGATGTCCACACAGAGACTTTGTACCTGCTTTTCATGTGACCATAGGAAATTCATCGAAGCGTTACTACTGATGTCATTGGGAAACGTCATAGAAATCCCAGCTACAGGCGGCGGAAAACAGTTCCGCTGTTTGTTGGCCCGAGGCTGAGATTCTCCCCTTTTATAAAGCCTCGTGCAATGTGACCAGACCTTGACTTCTTCACTTCACCTTCACCAATAATTTCGGCAAAATTGAGAACATATATATTGCAAATTCGGAAAATTGTCCAACTTCCAGTGACCCCTACAAAAAGTGGCTGTTCCCTCCGTACCCAGGAGATGTCGTGCACAAGGGTGTTCCACAAATCTTCCAGATTGAAGTACTTGCTAAAAATCTCCTACCAAGTATGCTATGGCGTAAGTTGACCCTGGTAGTCTTCCCCCCATAGAGGAAAGGGCTCGGTGTAGAGGTGCGACTCTGCTGAGTTTAGGAGTTTTCACGAGGGTTCGAAACCTGGGTCTTGAGGTTGCGAATTTGATTTTTGCACTTTGTGTGTTCACTATGCGACCTGTAACAACGGTTTCGGTGTGAGAGAGGGTGTGATGCCTCGCGAAGCGGTGAAGACTGCAGTGAGAGGGGAAAGTTGTCGGGTCAGGCAGTGGACACTAAACTTATCATTCATATTCAGGTAGGCAGGGAAGCAAAGGCAGCGTGAAAAACATGCGGGCGAATGCAGTTTACACCTTCGGCGACTTCCGGTGTTCAATTCGAAGTGGTCCTTTCCATGCTACCACTTCGGTAATCTGGTCGATAAGAGGCAGGTGGCACCAAAGAGATGAATTCGTACATCGAGTTCGCAACGCTCCTGCCTCAGGATGGCTCCTGCGAACCGCTGCCTCATCACTCCGGCTTGTCTTTCTTTCGCTCGTCACCAAAAGTGAAGCGGTCTCCATTGTCCATTCGTCCTGTCGAGCTATCACATCGAATGATCATGTCTGATTCCCAAGCTGTGGTCGATCCTCGATCCATCAGTGCGAGAAGCCGTCGCACTTCCGTCTCTGCGATACCCCGTCCAGTATCTGGCACCTCTCGTCACGCAACGCCCACCATCTCTCGCGCAGGCACAAGAGATTCATCAGCAGGTCCAACCATCTTGGAAGATGCTCACAAGCACAGAAAATCATGGCATCCCAACGAGGGTTTCGCGCCCTCTTCGTTTCGAACGCCTCCTCTTCACTTATCGCTTCCAACTGAACACGCTCCCCATTACAAGCAGCAGTCTCGACAGAGTCTGCCAGGCACTCAGCACAAGGTCTACGGTCGAAATCTTTCCACGCATTCATTGAACGCACCTGGTACCAACATCGCGCTTCACAATCTCAAGCAGGCTTCAAGTACCAACGCTCTTCCCAAATCCAGGACTCTAAACAGTTTGCTGTCTCATCCTCGTGAAACCACACCCGGAAGACGTCTCCTACGTCCAATCGATCCACCACTACCTCGCACGCAGACTCTAGCAAATCTATCATGCTTCAGTCCTTCCGATCAGACATCTCCACCGAGGAAGGCCAAATCGATATCCATTTCTCTGCAACAACAGAACTCCATCAACAGCAGCAAGTTGAACATTGCTGACGTGCTTGGGGAAAGTAGAATGACCCAGAAAGAGATGAACCTGATGAAACAAGTCCAGAGAGAAGCTGCAGCCAATCGTGCCCGGCTCCGGTCCTCACATCAACTGCATAATGTCGGGCAGGACTCTCGCTTGGACGCATCCACTCCGGGGAGGGAAGCCTCGACTCTGAACTTGTCGCTGCATGACGCAGCCAACACACAGCGGCTCGAGGGCATGAAGAGAAGGACTTTGCCTGGACGACCGCTGTTCATAAACTCCACTCTCGCCAACCAAAACTGGCAGGAAGCCGACCTCCCTACCGACACCACCGTGACCAGCATTGGCACCATGACCAGCTCCGAGCCGAGCCGCGGTGATGAAAATGACCCAAGAAGCGTGAGCGAAATATCCAAATAAGCAGACGATGTAGTCACACTAACACCCACGTAGGTCTATGTTGCAGAGCCCACCTCCTACTGGACCGGTCGATACGTGTCACTGTGCGATCGCCTCCAATTGGCAGAGCTCAATAGACCAAAGCCATCACCGTCCGAGTCGAATGAGAAGCAGATTGATCGTCTGTTCGAAACGAGCGCGAGGGTTAGGATGTATTCTGCTCTAATTGAATTGCGAGACCATTGCAAGACCACTGAAGCACTGAGGAGCTTTGAAGAGTTTGAAGGTTCGTTGTTGAAGAGAATGGGAGTCTCTCGCCAAAGCCTGCATCGAGCAGGTGCTCTCGCATACAGCAAAGACGGGGGAAAGACTTTGACAACTTCTCGTACGATGCCCTTGGCCATGAAGGTGCCAAGTTCGCCTGGTACTCCTTCTTCAGCAACAAGCCGAGTCTCGAGTGTCAATGCTGAAGCTGTCATGACTGGAACTTCCAAGTCTGTCCATGGCGAGGGCAGTTTGGCTAAGAGCAAGACGACCGGCAATTTAACATCCCTCATTCCAATGATACCAAAGCGACGGTATGTTGTGAAGACCGGCCCAGCACCCAAGTCGAAAAGCAACCGGCAAGACGGCCATCGGCGCAAGACGTCCTACTTTGACCGCTCTCCTGAGACGCTAGTAAAGGCTATGAAAGAACACGAGCAACGTGCGGCGCGCAGGGCTACAACAGTGCATCGACGCTCAACGTCACAAGGCTTTTCTCCAAATGGGCCGAGCAATCTTCAAAGTGCTGGTAAGGCGACAATGACTGCTGAGCAGTGTCGACCTCAACCATGCTCATCCCAGGCAACAGTCGGACCCTTCCATGAGATCAGCCCATCTCTGACCATAACTTCTTTGGAAAGTGGACATGGGCTCCCGCCTTCCCAACCACCAACCCGCATTGGCGTTTCGCGTATAGAGATGGTCAGGGTGGCTTCAGGTGGGAATGAGAAGGTGATCAGGTCAATCCGGAAGCCAGAGAAACAATTCAGTGGGGACAGGGTGAAGAACCTGCTAGGAGCTGGAGTGCGGGAAGTCAAGAAGATGGGCCGCCGAGTCAGTGGAATGAGCTGGCCAGGCAGTGGTGAGGAATAGCTGATCTCTGGAAGCAGAGACATATCAGAATGCGCTGTTTGTTTGCTGTTCAACGAACATGGGGCTTGTTGGCATCGGTGTATTGAGGTATCCTCGGAATGGTGTGTGAACGAAGTTGTATGGTGTATCCAAGTCATCCAGAAGTTATACAGCAACCCAGTGAATTTCCACCTGTATATCTCTTTGCCCATCGCCATCATTGGCATATAAGTCCACCTTCTCAAACCGCCCAGGTATCTTGTCCGTATAGAAAATGCTCTGATTCCGATACGCCAAAACGTGCTCGTCTTCCACACTACTCGAAAAGATGCCCTGCACGGAAGCTGCTTTCGTGCATTCAAATTTCGCGGTAGTAGGATTGACCAGGCAAGGCGAGTAAGATGACGAGAGTGAGAACAGAGGTGCATGGCCCGGGTCAACCACATCGCGCTTTGAGCGAAATGTGGCGCAACTGCCACTCGCGTACCACTCGCCATGACGGATCAAGCAGCCCTTCCTTTCTGAGGGGGATTGATCGGAAAGGACGTGGATTTCGAGGTCGCCTTTCCCTGTGAACGGCGCGGACGTGCTCGTTGAGGAGGGTGCCGTGCTCGAATGTGTTCGTGTCGGTGAGTGCGCAGGGGGGTCTGAAGGAGAGTGTTTCGGAAGGTATTTGATGCCCTGGCGCGGGCAGTTTGAGAGGATCCCGTCCGGTGGGGCGGGGATGAAGTGTTTGCGGACCGTTGTGGCGTTCAAGAATATCGAGGTGTCGGAATTGTTGATGGTACTTGAGGCGCTGTGGGATGGCGTACTGTTCCGGAGCGAACCCATTACGCTGAAGTGAAACCACACCTCATTCAGCTCGCCGCGATGATTACACCGGAATGTGACCGGTTGGCCATGTTTCGACGAGGAGACCGCGCCCTCTAGCTCGGTGAGGGTGTAGCGCTTGTCGTGAGCCGGGAGAATACCCGCCTCAGCGAGGATAGAGAACGTATCTAAAGTACGATACAGCGATGTTGTGTGGACGAAATAGTCCAAGACATCGAGATGATGATGTCTCATAACCGTCGACGAATCACGCTCTGGATAACACGACGGCTCGAGCGTAGAAATGCACGTCCCGTGCTTGTTCCACTCGTGCGACCAGAAGTTCTCGTCGTTCCCATCGTACGCGAGCCAGTACGTGGACATGAAGTCCAATAGCTCATGGACGCTTTGAGCATCTGAGGCGCTATCATTTAACGCGCGGGAGAGCACGCCGCGGATATCAGAGTGAGAGCGCGCGGCGTCGCAGAATTGATCGAAGCCGCCGGAGCAGAGGTCGGGCCATAAGCCGTGGATCGTCCAGGATGTGTTGGGGCCAAGGGAGGGAGAAGTGTCCCAGAACTGGGTTTGCAGAAAGTGGCCTGATGGGTGGTTGACGCAACATGTGTTTATTGAGTCTGCGGGTGGGGAGGTGGGGCAGGAGAGGGAAGGTGGATTTGGACATGCATGATGAACATTTGTGACGGGGATGTTGTTGTTGGTGTGTTGGAAGGGGGTTTGAGGGGTGAGGAGGGATGAAAGAATAGGGATTTGGGATAAGAGCTGGGATAGAGGAAGCATTTTAGCGTCCTTAAAAAAGACTAAATGTCAAGGGATGCTGATGCTTCGAAATTAATGATGTTGAAGCACGACTATTTTGTTGTTCAAGGAGGTCTACACTTGGAGTCGAGGTTGACTTCGGGGGACGCGTCGGCGTCGCCTGACCGAGAAATATGACGTCAGCAAGGCTGCGATAGAGCCTCGCTACCAGGCCGATCCTCTTTCGCTCAACCATCTATATGATGTTCTGTTATCACGGACCTATGCCTGATCCTGAGGATATTTCGTGCCTCCTTGCTTTCTGATCTCATCCATGATCTCCATCACACGAATCGTCTCGCCCCATGGCATGATCGCGCTCTCCTTCCGGCCAGCTGCAATGTCGACTGCTGTGTTATCAGCCTCATAGATGAACCCGCGGCCAATCTTAGGATAATCGTATTTTTTGGTCTCGAAATCATCCTTCGTGTCACTTTTCGTGCCTGGCTTTCGTCGATAGACCGTGAAAGACAGCGGAGCTGCTGCTGCTGCTCCTTCCACGTCGACATGTCCTTTGGTTCCTTGAATCCGACAGACCACGGGATCGCGGAGTCCGGACATTGTGGTTGACGTGACGACACCTTGTCTGCCAGTTGAGGGGTATTGTAGCAGGATGCTTGAGGTCACTTCCACACCGTCGATATGTGTCTGGGTAGCGAAAACATTTGGCTTCTCCGAAGCACCCGGTTTATTAGGATCCAGTGCAAGGAATGACCATGTCAATGGGTATATTCCAAGATCCAATAACGTCCCAGCGCCCAGATTGAGATCCTTGTAACGTGAGGTATCTGGCAGATTGGGAATGTCAATGAGGAGACTGAAATCGGAGGACATTCGAAAGACATCTCCAATGACTTTGTCGTCGAAAAGCAGACTTCTCAACTCGACCACCAGCGGCCGATGTCGTAACCACATTGCCTCGTGAACATAGACGCCCTTCTTCTCAGCTGCATCAAATACTTCCTTCGCTTCTGCCGCGTTGATGGTAAAGGCTTTCTCACAGAGAACGTTCTTGCCCGCTGCGATGGCATCCAGGCAATTCTGTTTGTGGAACGAATGGGGCGTGCCGATGTACACACAGTCAACATCGAGATTATTGTAGACTTCCTGGTATGTGCCGTAGATTGTCGGGCTGGCATTGGGGCAGTGTTTCTTCGCAAATTCCTTGCCCTTATCGAGGGACGAGGAGCCAATGCATTGGATAATGTGCTTTGCTTTCGCGTCTGGCCGATCAAGGACCAGGTCTTCCACGAACCAAGATGATATCAGACCCGTCGCTAGAGGTAAAGAGTCAGCTTCTTACCTTGCTCTGGAATGAGTTGGTGGTTGTGATTTGGTGGTTGTGACGTACAAACTATCCCCCATCTACAGGTTGGAACGTTGGAAGCCATCGTGAGTGCTGGGTAAGGTAAGTATTTCTATCAGACCTACCGTTATAATGAAGAGATGAAGCCATTGTTCATCCTCAGCACCGGTCATGGCCGTCGGCTAATGAACCGGTTGACCTCCGTCTACAGCGAGACTTTGGGAACGACCCGGCTAAATCGTGGGCGGCGATGAGGAGAATTTTCAGGTGACGGACGTCGTTTCCGAGGATCCTGTTTTTCTCCAGCCCCCACATCCGAACGGCCAACTCCAACGGGGGCACGAACCACTCTTTCAATCGTCTTGTTGTTTTCCTTTCGAGGTCGCGTTTGCATGTCCAGTATCACCAGAGCGACACAAGGTAGCAAAGGCAGTAGCGCATCAGACTCACGCTTGGAATCTCTTCGTTTGCCGAGGATAGTTCACGCCACAACACGTTTGCCACCTTATCGTCAACGTCGCATTCTCCTCGCCGGCTATCACTCCACCCTCCACCAAGGCTTGCCGACATCATCTTGCAGCAGTTTTCTTGACCTCTTCCGAACCCGCACGTGAGAGTCTCTATCTCGTTCGGTGCAGTCCCTCGGTCCTCTTCCTTCACCTCACATACACGTCTATATGACAATCAATTATTCTTAGCGTCCACCTCCTATCTGCCTCGAGCCCCCTTGCATGCCGACCACAGCCTTGGTCCTCTACCTCGATACCTCACCCCAGAAGCAAGCCGTAAGCATGGGACGCTTCATGACCACCATGCTCTCGTGCATACACAACCTCCTCATCCAATTGCCGCAGAACGGCTACCACAACATTTCACGCGTCGTGCAGCCTCAGATGAGAAACATCTCCGATAGTTTCGTTGCTTCCTCCTCTGTACGCGCCGCGGCTGGAATGAAGAAGTCAGATTTTGAGATGCAGTCCCTGAAGCCGAAGAGGCCGGCGTTGGCTGCTAGTGCGTCGAAGGCCCAACGCGGGACGGTGCCGGTTCGGTGAGGTAGTCGATAATAGCCGATGAGAGAAAGAGAGAAAGATCACACAGCCTCAGGAAGGCAGGTCCCGAACAATTGCACTGAGAAATGGAGAAGAAGGACTCCGGCTCTCTGAACAACGGTACTGATACACCGCGAGAAAGAAACATTTATATCAACCGATCTGCGGTATAGCAGGCACGACAAAACCAGTCAGCGCTGTCCGCTCTGGCCGAATCGATGGGTCAAATATTGAACGCCAGCATTGTCTGATAGCGCTCGTCGGCTGTGGAGAAAGCACGCCTTCTGACGATGGCATCATTAGAGCTTCACGACGCGTGCTCACAACTATGGATTAAGGCGAGCGTGACCGCCGGTATCGAGGCATCTGGTTACTTGAGCAATCGCAGTTCCTGCAGTGGACTTAGAAGAGGCCACGCACGAGATGCTTCGACGACGGGCAGGCTGGCGACGGAATGAGGTAACTCCTCGAGCTTCAGATGCGTCGCTTCAAGCACTGAAGTCACTTTCGTGGAAAGTCTAGAGGGTGCTACGAATTGGGAAGGCTGAAGCAGCGGAGAAGCGAGATATTTGCCTTCAGGCCATCGACCTGGCCTGGCTTGAAGGATATTGACATTCAGAAATAGTTTGAGGTCCTGGTCCTGGTTCCGATGCACCCGCACGGACAGCATCTGGTTCGGCGAGCCTATCAGTGCTCAAACCACAGTTCAATTCAAAGTTTCATATCCACAAACCCACTGCCTCACAAGCAGCAGCGCTTCCACATCCTCAAAACATAGCCTCGCCTTCTCAGTGAGGCAATCCAGCTCGCAACTTCGTGACACAACAAGTCCAGATGTTCATGGTATATATACACGCCATTTTCCCACCTTTTCCACCCTTCATCCTCAAGCTTCGCCGACATCACGTGACTATCGCCGACGCTCCCACGAAATGGGGATGGCGAGCCCGTCGCAGGCAAACATAGGTGGTATTCACCCCTGAAGACAGGCCGTTGCGGGTGGCCAGCATTACGCTCGATGGCGTCGAGGCGCCCGCAGTGTTCAACGACCCGTTATAATAGGCGGGCACCGCCTATAAACGAGTGGCATTCCGACCGAATGACAGGCCGTCTCGAAGTGCCAGCAGCACGCTCGATGGCGATGGGGCGCCCACCGTATCCACCGGCGCCTGCTACAAATAGACCAAAAACAGGCCGTTCGGAGTGTCAGCATCGCGCTCGATAGGCACTGGGGCGGCCGCCATGTCTATAGGCACCTCTTGTACAAGGGGACTGGTCAGATTATGTCACTTGTTTCTCACTAGCTTGTCACTTAGCTGACAATCTGCCTCGCCTCACTTTGACCTCACTTTCTTGCAGTGACTGCATTTTTCATTTGCAACTATCCTGATGGTATTGACTAGCTGATTAACTAGTATCCAAGAACTCTTGAGCTCTGAGCTCTCGAGGTGCGCTCTCCGCGCTTTGTGGTATCCATACAAAAATGTCATTTCCACTTCACTTTTCGCTTATTTGAGCCTCACTTCCTTCTATGCTCTTCTTCACCGCATTCCACCAGCAAGATCGGACCTAACCACGAATGTGCTTGCCACCCGCGTGGTACATCTGGGCGACTGTCTTTGGCTCCGAATCCTCAGAGCGGTATCCGGCAGACGATCCAGTGCTGGCGTAGCTCTCACGAGCACGGGTTCTGAGTCGTCGCTCTCGGATAGACTCGCCGCTGAGTTCGCGACGGTACTGACTGCGACCGGGAGAGCGCTCTTGGCCAATCACACCAGCACGAGAGAAAGAGGGCGAGTCGTCGAGGATGCCGTCGTGTGTGCCGCCAGCGCGTCGCAGGTTGTGGGATCCTGGGCGTAGATGCAAAACGCGAGCGACGCCAGTCTCAGCTTCCTCCTCATTCTGACCATCCGTGTACACGATGTTGCCGTAAGTGGCGGCAGGATGGCGGCTGCGGCTTCGAGGCGGTGGGCTGACGATGGGAGGACTGATTTCAGATCCAGCACCACGCATGATGCGCTCGATGGAGGTCTCGGTCTCACTGTAAGGCAAGCCAGTGGAAGAGTTGAGGGCATCCAAGGCTGATATGCTCTTGCGATACACTTCACGGTCACTGCTGGCGACGCTGTGGTCAGAGCTGTCGACACGCTCCAATCTAGCACCTCCGTCTTCGTCTTCAGAGCGA
Organism: Cladophialophora chaetospira; assembly: GCA_030247875.1. Classification (NCBI taxonomy): domain Eukaryota; kingdom Fungi; phylum Ascomycota; class Eurotiomycetes; order Chaetothyriales; family Herpotrichiellaceae; genus Cladophialophora; species Cladophialophora chaetospira. Next base: position 131,241 of record JAPDRK010000021.1, on the reverse strand, counting down.
GGCGACGTTGCGTCCGATACTTCGGTGATCTTGCTCAGAACGCGACGAGCGGACTGCGCGGTTTGACCCATAATGCCGTGGCTCAAGTAGTCAGCAGTGATTTGTGCTTGGAGTGGACTCTCAAGTCGGTCAATTGGGGCAGTCAAGCCAGCAAGTCTAGCTGTAGCCATTTGTGGTCTGGTGAATGGGCGTTCTGGCAGAGGCTTGTCTCTATTGGCAGTAGAGATTGGAGATGTAGGATTGCTGCCATATCCGAGGGAGTCAGCTCGAGGCGGAATAGAGGGACTTGGGCTTGGTCGAGACGGCATCGGGGCAAATGAAACCGACCGAGTGCGGGTTCCCGAATGAGGAGCAGGACGGTAATCGTTGAATGGGCTGCTGGGCACACTCTGAACTGGACGAGTATCTGTGCGAGTCTGTAGCGAAGGCCGATAATGAAGAACATCCTTGTCGGAAGCCGGAACTAACTCTTTGGTAGAGTAGTAAGGATCGTACGTCGAGAGCCCCATGGTGCTGTGGCTGGCAGGCAGATTGGGTTTATTGTATTTGTCCTTCTCCATGCCGAAGAACCTCAAGGCCTTAGAGTTCTTGTTGCTCTTGGCAGCTGTGGCTTGCGCATCTCGCTGTGACTGAAGTATCGCTGTGTTTCGAGCGAGGGCGTTCTTAACATCCTCGCGTCTTGCGAAGTTCTCCTCACGTGCACTACCGAGCTTCTGTCGAAGATTGGCGATCTCGGCATCTCTCTGATCGAGCTCCAGCTCGTGTGCAGCCTTTAAGCTGTCCATGTTCCCTCGAAGCTCTTGATATCTCCGGTCAGCCGTCTCGGCTTCCTCAGCATAAGCGCGATTATCTGCTAGGACAGCTCGGTTGTCTTGTAGCTGCTTAGTCAGAGTATCATTCTGCTGGACAAGAAGAATTATCTCGTGGTCTCGTTCCATGACAGACTTGACGGCTCTCTCGTACTTGACTTCCTGCGCTTCTGCTTCTTGACCTAAGCGTTGGATCTGTGCCAAGTAATCACGAAGTGTCTCTTGAAACTCGGCGATGCGATCTTCGAACTCGCGGAGGCGGGCTGCATTCTGATCGAGGGTTTCCACGGGGACTCGCAGATAGTCGACTGCATTAGGATTGCCATTGAGGACGTAGTCGGTCATGATCCGTAGGACGTCAAGAGTGCGCGGTTCGTTGTTCGGGTTATCCATCCAGTCGGGAATGCGGGTCTGAATGAAGGTGCCCAAAAGGCGTGTGACTTCATGAAGAGTGTTCTGCAGCTCTGTCTGACGGGCCTTGTATTCAGCAACAATTCTGTCTTTGGCCTTCAGCAACTGCGTAGCGTCGATGACTTGTTTTTCGAGCCCTTTAATGCGCTCATTGGTGGCTTTTGAGTCGCGCTCCGCAAGCGACTCGGCTTGTTCGACGATTCTCTGGTAATTTGTGGCGATCATGTGCAGTTGGGTTTGGAAGTTGGTCAAGGCCTTGTAGATATTAGCAAAGCGAAGATATATTGAGGAATTGCGATACCTACATTGGTGAGATTTAACTGGTGGATGCTGCTTTCGGTCTGTGGACCGCCCGCTTGGTTGAGAAGTTTGACCACGTTATCCAGGTGCACGCGCATTGCAGGAACCCAGTGCTGAGCTAATGTGGCGGAGTCGCAGGTATGGACGATGCCAAGGAGTTCCTCGACGCTCATGGCGGCGATGGGTTTGGTGATGGCTGCGCGGTTACCGCGAGATCCACTGGCGTCGGAAGGCATGTCGTTTCTGGGTCGGTCATGTTTTCGCGAGGTCAACTGCCGAAGGGCGTCCATCGTGTCTTCTTCTGTGGACACTGACGTGCACAGAGAAGGTACAGAACTCACGGCCGACTCCGCAGTATCCCTGCGCAGCAGCTGAAGCGACGGAGGTGGGGATATTGGGTAAGTCTGTGGGAAACCCTGGCTTGCGAGGAGAAGCGAGCCCGGCAACTCAGCAAGTGAAGGCTGCCTCGGAGTAATTGGTGTCTCCGGTGGTGAAATTGGGGCTTTGGTGGGTTCGGCAGAGTTGAAGCGTGAGGAAGTTGGTGACTCTACAACTCCCACGTCACAAGTTCCAGGCAGTGAATGCTTCCACCTGTCGATCGGTGTCTTTGGAGTCCAGAGCCCACCAAGGCCCAAGCTTGAGGCCGCAGAGAACTGAGCCGGCGATGTCGCTGAGTTTCCACAGCCATTTGATATTCGAAGTGGCGGAGGCCGAGAATGATGTTTCCTGCAAGTCTTCATGTTGAAGATGTCGTTTGCTGGTTCAATGCACTCGCCTCCTGGTGATACAAATCCCCCGAGTCCCCCGTTGGGGACCAGCTTCGCCGTTTGAGTCGGTCCTTTCGAAGTAAAGAATGATGCCATACTATAGATCAAAATGATGGTAGCAAACGAAATTTGATCTGAAAGGACGAGCCAGGCAGCTGGATCTGACTTCCGCGCGTCGATACATATCTCGAAGTAGCCATGTTGTCGTGTGGGCAGCAAAAGGACAGACACGGGGTCCGTGCATATAACGCAGGGGTATGAGGCAGATAGAGTGCCAGATACATGCGGATTAAGCTTGTGCGGAGGAGGATGTAAGAGATGAGCCAATGAAGGAGTGCAACGTATGAACTAAAGCTTTCGACAAGGTAGCTTCGAGCGAGCAAGCCTCCGTAGGCTCGCTTGACGCGGTGCAGGAAGGCGCTTAAAGCAGGCCATCACGGGGCCAGAACACGACGTCGAGCGGTGTCAGGTAGCTGGCCGGGTATCATGATGACACGGCCGACGGTCGCGCTGGGATGAAAATCCTTCGTTTCAGAGTGACAAAGCGAGAGTAGCTGCAATGCGTTGCTCAAGCCAGAAGAAGAGGAAGATAGAAAGGAAAGAAAGAAGGGAAGGTGAGCGTCGAAGTTGGAAGGGTTGATGATGCGCATGTGCTAGTCAATTCTCGGCCGCCGCCGTGGCCGCGCCCAGCCGTTGGTGTCCACTTTTCTCTCGACGTTTTGGACGTCAACCTTCTCCAAATCCTCGACCGCGTTCCCAGTCCCCCGAAATAACCCTCTGAGCTCATCGAGTATACCTCTAGCTAAGCAGACAGTCTTAGCAGCAAGACTCGAGGCATAACTCCCTCCAGGGAGCCCGTAACCGGTGCTTCAGGGGCCAAGCCAACCATGAGTCTTCCAGATGCCGAGATCCGCCCTTTAAAGCGGATAAAGATGGACAACAACAACAGCAACACCTCAGGGGGTCCAGCTTCACAGAAAGCGAAACAGAGAAAGAACAAATATCGAGCGCAGAAAGCGCGAGATCCAAACCAGTCGCGTAGCAAACCTGGTCACCGGCAGCAACCGATGTTCAGTGCGTCCGGAATCCACAATGACGACGTTGGAATCTTTGTGACCAGCGACAAAGGCCAGGAAAAGAAGTGCCTGCAAGAGCTATCTGACTTACTCGGGGAGGTATGTGCCTGCCGTTCACGCGTATTGACGACATCGGCGACTGACTGCTGGAAGTTCTTTGACGAAGACTTGGCTCAACGTCGTTCGGAGACAGTTGAGGACAAAACGGCGGTTGAAGCAGAGGAGGAAGTGGACATAGAAGCTGATATTGCTGCCGAGCTAGACGCCCTGCGGCCCCACGCTGCGGAAGGCGACGGCGTCGGACAGAAACTATCTCTGGTGACGCTGGACATACCCTGCGTCTCATTTGTCCGGTTTCCTATCCGGTCTGCCGTGGATCCTGTTGAGGTGGTACGCAAGCTGTGTCTTACGGCTTCAGAGAGAGACGCCAAAGGACCACGAAGCAGGTACATCAAGAGACTTACGCCCGTCAGTCTACTTCGAAAGACGCTGAATGACGGGCTCGACACCCTTTGCAGCCAGATCCTGCCCAACCACTTTTCAAACGACGCCGAGCCCCAAAACGGTGACACTCACTCCACGACCGACCAACATCTTACTCCAAAGCCTTACAAGTTTGCTATCCGCCCAACCATCCGCAACAACAACAAGATCGATCGAGATGTGGTTATCCGCACTGTGGCAGACAAGGTGGCCGAGCTGGGGAAGCACACGGTCGATCTAAAGGGCTACGACAAGCTCATTCTGGTTGACGTGTATCGCAACGTGGTTGGGATGAGCGTTGTAGGGAGCGAGTACGAGACAATGAAGAAGTACAATCTAGCTGAGATCCATGCGAGTCACCTGGGCGACGGCGAAGAAAAGCAATGACCATGGGCTGAGATTCAGATTCAGAAAGTCGCAATCGACTAATCAGCGCAAGATTAGGATGGCAGTCAAGTCGATGGGATGTATCCAACACGCTCTCCAGCTCTCGCGAACTCCTCGATGCCCTTCAACATGCTCAACCTGGCTGATGTCCCGCTTCGACGCACGCTGTTTTTCACTCTACTGAAAAGCAGACGTGAACTTCCAGTGTCATCTGTTGACTTTGTTGGCTCCTTTTCCTGCACTGTCTCCTCCGAACTGCTGTCAGGCTGGTGCTGCACCAAACCTTTCAGTGTTCCTCGAGCCAGCCAATAGCCTTGCAGATTGTACCGGCCTCTCTTCTTCACAGGCTGCTTCCCTTCAATGCATTGGCTCAAGTAACCGTTCCGATATGTTTGGCTGAGTTCGACAGAGCTGGCTGGAAGACTTGAGGGCGGGCCTGAAGTCCATGGCGCGATCGCTTCGTACGACATGGCGTTCGGCATTTCACAGATGGGCAGCAGCGGGAGCGGACCATTCGGTGGTGGCGACGGCGGTGAGCAAGCTGCTGTCAACACTGGGTGAATGCTCTGTGGCGGAGAAGGTGCAGGCCTGGGGCAAGTGTATGCTGCTGTGTTCTCGAAGCCGACTAAGAACCCTCGGTCGTCGTATCGAGCATCCTTCAGGGCCGCTTCGACGTTGGCCGGCCAATCGTCGATCCCGAATTCTTCATTGCCATAGGTGCTGCTGTATACGCTTGAAGGTGTGTTTGGCCGCTTCGGTAATGTGTCAGAGCAGCTCGAAGCCTCTTTTGCTGCTGTGTCTATCATCATGAGAGATTGAGAAATGTCGTTCGATTATACTGGACGCCAGCGAGGATGATGGTAAGACAAATGGAAAAGAAGATTTTTGAACGAACGGATTGTAAGAAAGATACTGTCCTGGTGATTCTGTGATACTGGTGCAGGCGTCACTGTTCAGGCAGGGCAACAAGATTTCGAGGTGAGATGAAGAGTGAAACTGCCTCGCACGTGCAGCAATTACACCTGCCATCAATCGTGCCACAAAGCATACACTTCAAGTGAAGAACATATGAAAGAGGCAGTGTATGTGCCTTGCGACTTCTCTCTTTCAAGCCTTTGTCCAACCTCATGTCGTCCCTTCCAGCACTTGGTGAGCCGTGAATAAAGGACAATCTGATGGGGTAATGCTGGGCATACAACTGCCTTTATCTGGTAGTGTCTTGTGAGCCTAGTGAAAGGTGCACCCATGTCTCATGGCTCGAACTCTGTTCGATCGTTACGGCTCAATTTTCAGTGTCATGGTGCTCGGCTCCTACGCAACGTTATACGGATGGATGCCCCATTATCCCTTAAACTCAGAGTTCAACTCAGAGTACAGTTACATGTCTCACCGCCCAGCTTACTTCTCATTACTTCTCACACTGCCCATCCCAAGCATATTTCAAGTAATGAGATCAAGTGGGTGGGACTTCGACTCGTTCCATCGTGAAGCTCGGATGAGCCATCTCGCAACTTGCATTGTCCAACATGTCGACACCGTTGTTAAGGACAGGCCCGCAGGGATGGGGCGAGAAGCACGCAACAAGGACGACAAGAGGTGTCAAGCGCAGAGTTGGGCACAATCTCGTTCTGCGTGGCACGAGATATCTGGAAGGTTACAGATCAAAGCGAGAAGAGTCAGGTAACACCACATGGGTGATGCCTAACTGTTTCAGGCTGCCACAGACAGCCTAGAGGCCCGAGAGACGTGGTGCGAAGAAGGTGTAATGGGCTGCCGGTTTAGGTAAAGAAGCTCGACAGCAGCTGCTTCTTTGCGACAAGCGACAAGCTTCCAGCTCCACCTCTCGGCTCTTGCTCTTCCCTTTCAAGATGAACGACCTCCACCCACACCTTGACCTCCGAGTCTCTCTGTTGCCACTCGAAACCACCATTTTCCTTCTTTGATCATTTTTCACCAATAATCTTCTCGAAAAGGAATCCCATTTTCTTGGAAATCGGTATTGGCAATCATGTTCTCCTTTTCTTCGGAAAGCTTATCTCTGACTGTGCTTTGCACTGCGCCTGCCCACCCTGTGAACAATCACTCACGATTCCCATGCTGGGAGTTTGCAGTGCTCTCGAACGATGGGGCGCGCCAGCCTCGTCTTTCGTGCCTTAGCGCAGAGAGATAAGAAAACTGCCGGGGCACTGTGACAGCAATCAAGTCGAAGTTCTCAGCTTCACTTCGCAGATGGGTAAGTGAGCAGAAAGACTAGCGATTCGCCTGTTCTCGCTGCAGGAGAAGAGAGACAGGATTGAAGAAGGTATGGTGATGCGAGTCAAGGCATTATTGTGAACCTTGCCTTTTTATCCTTTCGTGCACGATTGATTGTCTTGACATACGTCCCGAACAGACTATGTACGACATCTCGGCCGGAAACCAGTAAAAACCTTATCATGGGGCCAGACCACCACTCGCTGCCTGTATTTGCAGGCGCGATGTCTTCGGCTTCTTGTTTGTGCTTGATTCGCTTGCAAGCCGGGCTCCGTGGACAGTTCACGAGACGTCTTTGTGGCGTCAAGCACCTGTGCTGAACAACACCACCCCTCCTCGAATCCGGGCTCCCAAGAGGATCCAACAGCGCAATCTAATCTTCGACCCCGGGACAGCGAAACGAGACGAGTTTGGAGTTTCAAGACCCACCCTTCTGTATTGGGGCCTTACCATCGCCGTCGACTATATGCAATACTTCTTGTCGTCCGATTCATTCGATCTCATTCCCCAGCGTTCAAAAGCCATGCAAAGACAATAACATCCCCTTCACGGACTTCGAACCCGACAGACTACGGGATCAGCCTGCTGCATCCTCAGATTCTAGATACCATGGCCCCCTCCGAACCGTTAGGAGTGATATCAGACTCAGACCAATCTGGTCTGATCTTGATATTGACAGCACTGGCATTATCTTTTGTCCTGGTGTCCTTTGCGATTCGCCTCTACATCCGAGTGCCCCAGAGATTGTGGAAGAATGACGATAACGTCCTGACTGCTGCAACAGTAAGTTTGCCCCTTGGGTACAGGAGATGGTACTCGACGCTTTAACACGCTTCCAGTTCTTTTCAATTATCCAGACTTCGCTGGTCTTTTACGAAGTCCACCTAGGATACGGAAAGCAGGACGTATTCCGTGGTGACTCACCAAATAGCGAGCCGGTCAAGAAGGTACGAACGCGCTTCCAACCACGATACCGAGACTCTTTCGGCTGATATCGCCCAGTACCACTTTGCAAACGACTTCCTGTACCTCGTCGTCTTGCTTTTCTCGAAGCTGACGGTTTGTTTCCTGTTCTTGCGCTTAACTCGTCGGAAAGAACATATACTCGGGATTTACTCTATCATTGGATGCTGTGGTGGTTGGTTCTTGCTGTCGATACTCTTGATCAGTATCGGGTCTTCATGGCAGAACGCATATTCTATCCCGGTAAGACATCACTGAAGCGTCTGCTTGTCAGGGATGACATACTGATCTCTGCGAAACAGTTCGGTAGATGGCTCGGTGTGGGTATTACGGACTCTATTACCGAGATTGTGTTCGTAGTCTTCGCGGGTTACTTGGTCGGCGACTTAAGAATGACCAAGGTTCAGAAGGGCACTGTTGTGTTCGCGTTTGGGCTTCGTCTGTTGTAGGTCACGTCGACTATTGGAGCTCTATCCACGTTTACTGACTTGTGCTACCTTGTAGGGCTATTCCCGCCTGTGTGATCCGTCTCTACTACCTCCACCGCTCCACGCTGCCGGACAACCGCAGCATCGCCAGTTCACTCGCGGTCGTCTGTGCACAGATCCAACTCGGCTACGGCATCATGGCTGCATCAGTCACAGTCCTGAAACCTTTTATGGTCGTCTACGAAAAGCCTCTCGGCTATAGTGGCTACTCAAACTCAAACCATCCAGCCAAACAATATGGAACAAACAATAGCGATCATGTCTCCTTCAAAATGAAGCCTGTTGTGCGTTCGACTGAGGTCGTGCCTGACGGATTGGCCTCACATGCTCCAGGCATCGACCCAAATCAACCGACTTATTCGTCGAGAAGTCCAGCTCCGCCCAGAGAGAAGATGGGGAGTGGCGGGGAGCGAGGGAGGAGCGATAGTATTCACAGCCATGATAGTCGGAGGTTGATCATCGAGCGCAAGACGGCCTGGTCCATCCGGTATGAAGAGGCGGAGAGTCACAAGAGTAATGCGAGTGAGACTGGAGGGTCGGTATGATTATGTGGGATACTTGCGCTCAAAGGACAGAGCAGGTATCAGGGAAGCACATTATTGACGACATCACCTTGTACGATTTATATATCAGGAATCTGGGAAACAGGTAGATTGAAAACAGGGCAACCCGGAGGATCGACTCACAGAACATCAAGGACACGTCCTTGTTGCGATGATGCTACAGTGTCATTTCTCGAGCACATGGACAGCACGCCGTTACGAGAACGGTGCCTTTCATCCCCACGCTGCACGTGTACTTCACAAGGCCAATACCTCCACGCCACAGACTCCCTTCTTCGTCCCCTTCCTTCGTACTGTAATCACTTAGTCTCAGGGGCTTCCATAAATATTCTCCCGCGAGCTCAAATGTGATCATTTATCCGAACGTGCATGATCACGTCAAGTTCGTGGAGCCCCGTTTGCCGGTTTTATGTCAACCGTCAAACCTGTCACTCCACATGTTTGGGACTAGAGCTCGTGCCTGGACAAGAGTGGAGGTTGAACCACGGTTAGACGGAACCGAAGAAGCTCCACTATCACGATGGGCTTAGCAAGGATTAGGAAGGAGGAAGGAACCGGCAATCTTGCTCTCTCATCTTCGCCTCACCTCACCTAACCGTCTTATCGATCTCAGCTCAGCTAGACTGTTTGCCTTTTGTGTGTAGACAATCTCGCCTCTGCAGGTGAGGATGGCTTGTCACGCAAGTGCTGTGACTGAATCGACTGCATGCATGAAAAGATAGGCGAACATAATCCTCCGGCCGAAGAGTGAAACTTAGGGAGTACCGGTACCGGACTTCTGAGCGACCACAGCTCGGGTAAGGTATGTGTAAGTTTACCTGCACAAGTGACATGCCCGGCTTGCACCGAGAAGCTCGCATCAATTTTCCAGGCGCGATTTCCAGGCACGAACACTTCTGGCTGTGGATTTTTGGGTTCTTACCCTTACTGTCCCCGTGCCCCAGAAAGCCAGCACGCCTGTTTGACGTGCTCGTTGGCGTCCTCGATCGCACGTGTCCATGGCTTCCAAAGTTCCAGGTACGTAAAGTCAAGGAGCGCCCAAAGTCTCTTCCACGTGGTGGCAGAGTGATGTATCTTTTACGTTTGTCATGCCTTCCATTTGTGGCTGTTTCAGCCATGCTTGGAAGGTCGAGGGGCCGAGATAGGGAAAGGACACGGATCAGGGACAGAATGGGTATCTCGAGCTTTGTTAGTGTTCAGGAAGATCTATTTCTTGCTGAGCGCTTTGGTGTGTGGCAGGCACAATGAGTTCTGGAATTGCTGTTCGAGCACGTTTTGGCATAGTTGCCCAACACAGGGACTGCTATTCAATGTTCGAGGTGTTTTAGAGGGTCACATGTAACAGAGGAGGTGGCATCCGCGTCTAGACAGTAAATGTTATGTGTTGACGGCAATTCAAACGACAATGAACGCCGGTCTTTTCCCATTAAGCATTTTTAGCGTAGATCTTCCACCTTCCCTCAGCTGCCGACAGGAAACTCAAGCCTTCAATTCCTGCCTTCAACGGTGCTGACTGGCCCACTGTAGACCTTCCTTCCTTGCACGAGGTAAAATATCCCCGAAATGATCATAACCCCAAAGAACAGCACGATGGACCAGTTGAACGACTCGGCATCCACGGGCGTGGCATTGGGCCAGAGACTCCAGAAGAACGCGAACAGCGAATACAGAATGCTGAATATGTTGATGGGCACACCCCATTTGCCGAGACTCCAGCGCGCTTTGGGCAGAAGCTCAGGATGGTAAATGCGGCGATAAAGCACGCAGCTGATCGAGATGCAGTAGGAGAACATCAGAGCGCAGACCTGCACGGAGATGATTGCGTTGAATGCGGCGGAAGAGCCAATGTTGATGAGTGCAAGCAGACAGCTGATGACACAGGTCAAGGCCACTGCGTTTGCAGGGATGTGTAGTCTCGGGTGAACGGCGCCGATCCAGCGAGAGAATGGAAGGCCCTTGTCGCGGGCGAAAGCGAAGGTCTGACGAGACGTAGATGCGTTGAAGGAGATGTTGGATGCGATGACCAAAATTAGGATCAAGATGGTTAGGGTATTGACGCCGCCCGTGGACACAGCTTGGCGGAAGACCCAAATGAAGGGATAGTATGTCGGATCGTTGAGAGCTGCATCGACGTCCGTGAGCGCGAAGTTGTAGGTGATGATGAGGATGAGACCGAGGAAGCCATTTGAAACGTAGGCCCAGAACATGGCATTGGGCACATTTCGGCCCGCGTCTTTCACCTCTTCCGCCATATGCGCCGTGCAATCGGAACAAAGTGAGCCGTAAATGGCTGAGATCTGGCCGACCATAAGTGCTACGCCCATGCTCGACCAGCCTCCTTCGTTCGTGAACTCGGTGAAGACGACCTTTGCTGAGTTGCGCGGCGCCATCACCCACAAGACGATGATGACGGCGATGAAGCCAAAGACGTGGACGATAAGGAGGACGTTCTGAATCATTGGCAGGTCTCGTGCCCCCCAGGTGTTGGCGACAAACAGGACTAGGACCATTGCGAACACCAACAAAGTTCCTTGCCATGCGGTTGGTTCGTAGTCGGGGTTGTTGATCTGAATCAAAGCTTGAATGATTGTTCCGGTCAAGAAAGACCCAGACGCGGTTCCAGCTTGCCATGATAGTGTCTGTTGAAGCGAGTTAGCTGATGCCATTCTTGGGAGAAGAATGGTCAATATCGTTGCAGCGTTTGCAAAGGTGTCCAAATGGCCGGCTGAACTTACCGACATCCATCCAGTCAAGTAGCTGAGGCTTTTCTGATATTTCGGCGGAGCAAATTCGGACACCCAGTGGTACTGACCACCGCTAGTTGGAGCCCTGCACAAGTCAGATGGAGCGAATGAGGTTTGGCGAGGCACATTGCATACATGGAGGCCATCTCAGCAAGAGAAGTCATGACAATACCGAATCCCAAGAACGTCCACACATAGGTCCAGAAGAATCCAGCGAGGCCCCCATCGACAAGTACTTGGGTATTTGCGCTAGAAGTTGTTTAGCGAAACGAATTGATTTGATGTAGAAGCGTCTCGTTGTAGTTTGAACTCACATTAACAGGAATTCCCAAGTCGCCTGCAGTAAAGCAGTAAAGGCCAGCGCTGAAAGAGGACGAAAGTTGCGAATAAGTTCTTGTCGTTTTCCCAGACGTTGCATTTCACGTTGATCTTTGGTTGTGTAACCCTTATCGAGTATACCAACATCGTTGTAGCACCCGCCATCGTCAACCACGTCGAAGGAGGCCATTTCTCGAGCCGTAAACGACTCTTGACCCTTGTCGGCCGACATCGTTGCAAGCTATCTGTCGAAGATGGCCAGATCAAAGCAAAATCGCACAGAAGTGGACTATACCAATGGTATTCGAAATGTAGGATAGCTTTGGGACATGGAAAGGAAGAAGAAGGTTCAACAGCGCATCGACATGTGGAAGCCACCAAGACGTGCCTGGATTCCTGACAGCGTTGACCGTTCCTCAAATCCGACGCTTGCACTGAGCTGGCAACCGCAAGAACGGCCAAGCGTGGATTTGAGTGAGCTAGGAGTGTCGGTAGAGCACCGGGGTCCACCGCTCAGGAACGCAGGGTTTGAATTGCTTGACGCCACAAATTCGAACAGACACCTGAGTTATGGTGCCATTCGGCCCCTGGAAGAACATCACTCTCAATCGACATCGGATGCAGGCGCTCGGAAGCGCGTGCATGACTTTCTCAGCATCCGAAACCATGAGTGGTGAGCAATGCCGTCTGGTGGAGATTGAACTGGTTCCCCGCTGCTAGACATGCTTGGACATGGCGCGCCAAAGCTTGCCCTCCAGCTTATCAAAAGCTTCAATTGATGCTGATGGAGGCCCGCAGTCGAGACTTATCCTTACAGGACTGCTGATATTGCGCCACTGTGTTGAAACGAGCAAGCTGGCTCCCACCTCACACAACAATCGATGAGACCTCAAGGGATAAAGAAAGCAAACCCTGCACTCTGATGCTTTCGCTGCCTTTGTCAAGCTGCACAGCAAGATATCAGATCCGTTGAACAGGGGCAGGGTGGGGGTGGTCAACGAATACGAGCTGGGAGGCTGCCGAGGATGGCGCAAGCTTATCGCAAATCGCAAAGGACGCAGGTGTTGTTTGCGACGTTGGAATTGGTTGTTGCTCGAGAGCATTGGAAGCCCTCGTGGAGATGAGCCGGTCTCGACCAACTGGATGCCGATTAGAGAAGTTTAGGCAGACCTAAGCTTGGCGCGGTTGGCACCAGGCTTCGCCCAGGGGTGCTCCACTGAAACTTTGCCTCGGCCTCCACCTAATTTTTTGGAGATTCAACATCTGTGGGCGCAAAAAAATTACCAGTGCAGAAATCACTGCACTGCGGCCATCTCTCACGTATTTGCTCCGATCATCCTCGTCCCAAAGATGGCTCAAGGCCTCGTCAAGAAACCTTCGAAGCCCGTTTCCACCAAGGCCACCTCTGGAGGAATTACAAAGAAGGGCTCCCGCACCATCACGCCTAAGAAAGCCAAACTCGTGAAACAAGCGAAGCTGAACAAGAAGTTCACTGCGGGCTTGACGGCCAAGACCGAAGCAATGTTGGGCGCGAGGGCAGGACATTTAGAGCTGCTGGGACAGGGCAAGAAGAAGGGAGACAAGAAAGGAAAAGAAGCAGGAAAGGGAGGGAAAAAGCCCTGAATTGGACGACGGAGAAACCAGCATTCGACCTTCCCACGATACTTCATTCTTCGTGCCTACCCACCTCGCAAGGGCCGATACTCGATCCTGTAGAACTAGGGAAGGCGATGTCCACAAGAGGATGCAGCGGTTGGCTTGTTTGCACCTGGCAGCGAATGCGCCAACCGTCAGGGTTCTCGATGGCGCACCAGCTGCCCATGTTCAGAATGTCGGGCACCTGAAATTGATCGCATGGCTACACATGCGGCAGCAATGGCTGATGGTGGAACTATTTCATGATGCTAGCTAGGTTTCTGAATGCTGCAATTGGTGGTGAGGTGTCAGTGGGAGCACGCCAGATGTCAGCTGCGATTCCACAAATTCCAACCTTCTCGAACGCCATATCCTGGTATATCGTCTTCACAGCAACGGGAATATGGCCATTACATGGCCCCTGCTCGAGCAGCTTCGCCACCACCGCTCTCGACCATGGCTTCCTGGCTCAAATCGGCTCTCAGTTTGCCCTTGCCAGCTCCGCCTTCACCAACACCCATCCTCCGGGCGACGTAGCGCTGAGATACTACGCCCGCCACCAGGCTCAGTGTCTCCTCCACCCATTCGCTGACCCATTCTCTGGGATCAATGCCACCACTGGAGATGATCTCCTCAATGCTCTCGGGCAAGGTTCCTTCTCCGCCACTGGGTGCGTCAAGCCATTCGATCCACTGCGCAGGCACGGCTTGAGAGATGGCTTGAAAAGCAATCCCGTGGATAGGATCGTGCAAGTACACAGCAAACAAAATCTCTTCGTTGTTGTCATCTTCCACCTCCTTGACTTGTCCCTCCTTTTCAGACGTTGGTGCCGCAGCAAACATTTCCTTCGGCACAAGCTGCGTGATTGCTTGGATGGCGAGAAATATGTCGCTGTCTCTGGTGGGATTCGAGATGGAGAGCGTTTCTGTTGCTCGCTTGGCCGCTTCTTCGACACCGCCTTTGGTAGAGAAGTATTCTTCGGCATAGCCTTCTGCGGCTGCTCGAACCAGATTGCTGCCTTCAATCGTGCCTCGGACCGCGTTGATACTCCTACGCTCTCCGCTTCTCCACCATGGTCCATCGTGCCATGAACCCAGCGGTCGTGTTGTCTCTGATGAGCCTCTCTTCGGTCCTGCCTCATGTCCCCTTTGTACCACCATCAAGTCTCCGCCCTCTACCTGCGCCATGACTCGGCTAAAGACTTGGTAAATGAGAGGATCTAGCGTGGGGTAGTTACTCAGGTCGTGGGTAATGTGGATTTGTAGGCGTTCGTGTGAGGAGATGGGAGGAGCGATGGTCTGCAGGATATTCTGGAATGTTGGCATTGCCATGTTCTTGATGTCGCCGCCTATTATACGTTAGTGCTCTGCCGGTCAACCATCCATGGTTCGGTGCCTATACCAAAACCTCGTAGCGCCCCGACGTTGCCTTTGAATTGCTCGGCCCATTTCTGCGCCTCTTCATTCTTCTGTATCTCTTTGACCGCCGCTTGTGCTTGGCTCACAGCTGCAGTCGCGGTTGACAGAAGTCCTCCCCACCACCCTCCCCCGCTGCTCTTAGCAGGCGCTGGTGCAGGCTCTGGCTGAGGCTCATTTTCCGTGGACACCCCGCTCGAAGAGGTTGCTGGCGTGAAGGCCTGGTGGAATGAACGGGCGCTATCTCCTGACTTGCGTTGGCCACTGCTTGATTTCTCCTCGCTCGTTCGGCCAGGGGGTGGAGTTGCAGTTGAGGTGCGACCTGGCGACCTACTGCCAGTAGTCGAGGGAGCGTTGGGTTTCAGAGATGGTGTCGCGGGACGACTTGCTGGTCGTTGGGCAAGATTTCCTAGCTCAGCGAGAAGATCTTGTTCGTTCTGCGATGTTTGAGCGGGTTGTCCTGGCCTGGGAGTGCGTGATGTCTTCGAAGGGCGGGTGGGGGCTTGAGTGCTGAGGTCGTCGAGCTGAGCCAGCAGCTCGTCATCGGTAGGGGCTGATTTCTTCGTGGCCATTGTCATTGCAACACCACGTACAGGAAGAGAAGAGGCAGCCGATTGAGTTGGAGCAGCGCGAGGATGTCCCGCATCAATTGACGTTGCAAATCCGGGGTTGGTGCTGGTTGTCCCTGGGAACAAAGCCGGAGTCCACTTCTGGGCATGAGTGTTGCTGCCCTAAGCAAGACAGCAAGCCTGGAGAGTTACCTTCCCCTCAATTCAAAAAGTACACCATTCAAAATGGCCATTTGTATTTCATCAAAAAGGCTCGCTGTACAGATTGTCTAGCCTAGCCATCACTGCTGCCTTATCCGCATACATCTCCCTCATCGTCTCGTTCCGTTGCTTGCACGCCTCTTCCCCAGAGACCACACGCAGTTGACCCATCGCCCTTGCGCCCTGCACCAGTGCCGCTGTTCGTGGCTGCCGCTGTTCGGCATATCTTTGAAAAGCCTTCCCTAGTGCTACAACATCTAGGTCTTCCTCTCCGTTGGCGTCGGGTAGCATTTGGCTCAGGCACCAGCAGTCTTCCAAGCCTTGGTTCGCTCCCTGTCCCAGGTGTGGACTCGTCGGATGAGCCGCGTCGCCCACTAATACGCATCGTCCATGATACCAATGCTCAGGTAAAAGACTTGGGCGATCATAGAGCCCAATCTTCCCTAGTATGCTGTCTGTCGAAGCAACCATTTCACGAATCACTGCGGGCCAGTCCTCCAGGTCTTTGAGTATCTTCACTTTCTCCCGCTCCACGTCCTCAGCATCTCGCCAACGCTCCCTTCGATCTTCTCCTGCCATGGTCAATGCCCACACTGAGGTCGTATCATCCACCTCATAAGTCACAATATACTTGCCATCACCGTACCATCCGCACGGGCTAGCTGGGGGGAGATCACCTGAGGTAGGACAGAACCCTCCAATCTGCAAAATCAGCGCTTGCGTGGTCGTCCATGGCAAGACACTCACCGTCACAAGCCCTGTGTAATCCGGTGTTGGTTCGGCGACCCCATGCTTCGTACAAATCCACTTCCTTGTTGCTGAATGCAATCCATCGCACCCAACAATGAAAGATGCTTCGATCTCACGGCCATCTTTGGCAATCGCAAGTACTCCATAGTCAAGCTCGCGTATTTCCGCAAGCTCCCAGTCTTCATGCACTGTTATACCTTCCTGCACCGCACAATCCACCAGCTTGTGGCGTAACTCTGCCCGACGGACTCCGAACGAGGGAAAACCATATCTCTCACGGAAGTAACTCTGGTCGAAGCCTCCGAGGTGCTCCCCGTCAGAAGTGAACTCGAGGCCTTCCCGCCACGCTCTTGGAGTGTGTGCTTGGCCAATAGTCGAAAGGACTTTCAAACTGAAATATGCGTTAGAGAGAAATGAAAAGACTTGAAAGTGTTACCCATTCGGCCAGAGAGCGAGACTGAGGCCAACTGGCTCAATCTCCTGAACTCGCTCAACAATGATCGGATCATAGCCCTTTCTTTTGAGCATGATGGCCATCACTGGGCCGACAATACCGGCTCCAACAATGATAACTTTCGGCATTGTGACAATACACAGACTGGCTGTGCTTTACTTTGGAGTTTTAAAGAATCTGGGGCAAACCTCGTATATTTGAACGACTTACCGGCTCTCAGGCGTGCTGTTCGGATGAGGCTGGCGACCTCCAAACGAGATGACGCTGTGTCATAACGCAGGATCAGTGGCTCAAGTACGCCTTAGCAACGTAGTACATGTATTCCGGGCGATCAGCTCAGCTCCGCGCTTCAAGTTTGAAGGTGCAAGAGTTGGAAAATCCAGCCACCCAAGTTAAGCTGGAAGTCCGCCAAGGCCGCCAGCCATTCTGCCGCCAATAAGAGCGTGAAGTACAAAGCCTACGCGACCTTGATTGCGTGCTCGCGCTCATCTTCATTTCGACAGGTCTTCAAGTTCTATAGGTGTCGATATGGCCTAGGTACTTGCAAGACACCTGTCAACGCAGCAGCCTTGGATCTTGCCCATCGACATAGGTCATCAAGGCAGGAAATGATGGGTCGCACCTAGAGCCTTCCTTACCAGATGCACAGCCCATGTCATAATCGAGGAAGCTCACGTTCTCGAGACTTCGAAACACTTGGACTCTCTCCGAGAGATTGTCTTCTTCACAGACATGTTGATCCTATAGCGACTATGTTGGATCAGTGATGTTGGTAGGGATCCAACTTTGCGAGTGTCATTGAACCCTTTTGTGGGCAACATTGGCGCAGAGTTTGTGGCGCCAGCGCCCGCCCTCGTCAACATGGCGGACAAGTCCAGGGCCGCCCGAGCCTGTGCCTCGTGTCGAAAACTCAAGACCCGTTGCTACGAGGCGAGGACTCCCGGGGCATCATGTCTCCGTTGCGAGAAACTGGGAACGGAGTGCTCTCTTGCAGCGATTGACAGGGGGCGGCCGTTTATAAACGGCGCCCAACACAACACCTCAGAAGAGGCCTCATCGAGCAGTGCAACAGATGCAAGGTCTGTCGAACACTCCCGCAGGAGGCCGTCGAATTCAACTGACAGAGACAGGCTGGCCCGCCTGGAGAAGGCGATGGGCACCATAGCAGCTCGATTCGGCATTGATATAGATGTTGAAACCGCCTCTACCATCACACCATCGCGTCCACCAGGAAAGCAACGCTCCCAACTATTAGACAACACAGCTTCATCAAACATTTCACCACCACGTCCGCCAGCGAGCCAGCCCTCCGAGCCTTCTGTCGATCTAATGGACACAGCGTCCGCTCCAGTCTTCATCATTCGGGATCTGGCTACTGAAATGGGCGTTGAATCTCCCAATGAGGCCCGGAGCGCGCGGTCCAAAGTTACAGATTTCGATTTGATCGAGGAGGGCGCCTTAACAAAGGGGCAGGCGGCAGAATTCCTCGCCATATTTCATGAACACTACGGCCGATGGGTTTTCTTCGACACGTTCAGTTCCTCAGAGCACATGTTGAACGAGGTGAGGAAATCCCCTATGTTGCTGAACGCTTGTTGCTTGATAGCCGTCCGACACACCAACTTGGATCTTGCGGCTCGGTTGGCACCAGAATTATTCGAGAGTTCGAAGTCTCTGGTGTCAGCCGCTTTGCTCTCGACGCCCCAGACACTAGATTTCTTCCAGGCGGCTCTCATACTCAGCATGTGGTCCACCACGGTGGGACAGGTGCCTGTCAGTATCGATAGCTGGCTATTGAGTGGCTTCGCTATTCAGCATTGCCTTTCTAGCGACTTGTTTTCAAATATCTCCGATGGCGGCCGCTCCCAGGGCATCAAGGCCGATGGTGACTTAGGAACATTGAAGCTTTGGAATCATCTTTGCTTGGTGCACTTACAGTAAGCGTAATTATTGTACAGGAGGCCGCCCTGCCCATTCACTGACTCGAGAAAGCTATTCTGTAGGTACCCGGCGCAAGGCGGTTATTGGGCGTGCTCAAGTCGATCATTGTCGAGACATCATGGCTTCCGAACAAGCTACCAATTTCGAAATGCGAATGGTTGCGGAAGTAAATCTATACTGGATTCTTTATGAGAACTGCTGTCTGACTGAGGTCGATCTCTCTAAGGCCCAGTCTGCCTTGAACGAGTGGAAGCAAACGTGGAAGCTAGTCCTAGGTACGTCGCAAGCCAGTTGAAAGGACAAGTGGCGTACCTGACCAGTCCCCTGTTGCAAGGGGCGGGTGGGTATGGCGGGCACCTTAGTGCCTATCGAGCGTGCTGCTGGTAATCCAAGCCGGCCTGACTTTTGGTCTTGACTGCCACTTGTCTTTGCGACGGTAGTTCCCTGAGGCAACGGCTTTGGGCGTTGCTAACAAAACTTGCTCTAGATCAACCCCGATCACAATTCCTTGAAATGGGATACAACTTCGCCCAGTTGCTCGTTTACGATCAGTCACTCAAAACTCGCTCTACACAAGTTCAAGAAGGCCTGCTATCCGAAATGGTCCGTCTTTCTGCGGCGATTATATCTTTAGCAATGACAACCACAGATGAGCGTACGAAGCACCTGTCGGACCACATCTATCACATGATCACATTTGCAGCAATCACGCTCTGCAGGCTTTTACACATGTATGATGAACAACTGGCGCACTCCCGAGACATCCCAGAGCTAGATTCGTTGATCATCAACCTTGTGTCCTGGCTTAAAACAATCGGCCTGCCCTGCCATGCTGCGTTCACGCTCGGCGATGTTGTTGATGCCTTCCACAAGAAGCTCCGGGCGACTGCCCGACCGCCAGCGCTCGAACAGGGTACCAACTGGGAGGACAACTCTTTCTGGGCCAACCTCCCAGATCTTCTTGGGCCTGAAGTTATGGGCACTGGGGACTGGGACTTTATGCCTAATTGGGAACCATTTGATGCTAGCAGCTTCTGAAGCAAAGGTGCGTTTTTAGACGCTATTTTGCAGCCCTGGTGGGCTCCGCATTCATCTACAACAAATGTGCGCCTTTTCCAGACAGCGAAACGCCACTCCTCACATCGCACTGCGTGCCCTCGCAACGCTGGTGCGCCCCGTCGCTATTTCCCGCCGTTGTACTTCTTCTCCAAATGCCGAACTATTGGAAAAGCAATCGCAGAAAAAGCAAAAGTCAACTCATGACCGATATTGCCGCCACGTTGGCCAATCAACCCAGCAATCGAAGCTGTGTACCAAGCAGTCTTCATCCCGAGCGCGGCACCCATGAAGCCGAAAGCAAAGGCTGCAATGGCTGCCCATCCAAAAGGGAGAAGATCAGGCTTGTCCCATGCGTGCAAGTCGTAGTTGCTCCAGCGGCGCGCTCTGAAGATGATATGCTCTTCCGCCACCACAATGAGATGGATTATGGTCCAATAGCCTATGATACTCAAGAAAGTCTGCAGAGTATCATCGAAGAACTCCGCCGCACATGCGCCGACAATGATCGCAACAACAAATCCAAATGTCACCAACACTATCCGTGGAATCCTCGCAGCCCATGGCCCGAAATTCTGTGCATGCATGGCGAAGGAATAGTTATTGGGAATGTTGTTCTGCGATCCATCAGTCTTTGCGTACGCCGGAGAGCATGGCTGAAAACTTACCGGAATGGCACTCAATCCTGCGAGGACCAAAAGAAACTTCCCAAAACCTCCGGCTGGCTCCAAGGCGAGCTTCAGCGGACCACCAATACCGGCCTCCTTGAATGCGAGTTTCCACTCTGGGTTGATTGCCGTGCCACTGTAGAGTGCTGCTCCCAGAGTTTGAACGAGAATTGTGGGGATGGCGATTCCTGCATAAGTCGCGATGAAGATCTGTGGGCGAGAGGTATTGACTGGCATCCTGACGTTATAGTCGGCAGCACAGTTGATCCAGGAGACGGCAAAGGAGAAGACAACAGCAATGAACGACAGTGCAGCCGCTACTCCATTGGCGCCAGAGGGCGTTTTGATTGAATCGCCTGAAAAGTGGGAGGCACCGCATCCGGCGGTGACACACCAAACGATGAGCGGCGGAATCCATAGCCAGGCATCGAGTTGATGGATCCAATGAATCCCAAGAGCACAGACGATCCAGACTGAGGTGCAGATGATCACCACACCGAGCCAAGTTGGGCACTTGCCATCGGAGAGTGCGTTAAGGACAGATGCGCCCGAAATGGAATTGACTGCGTTCCAGCCTGTTGTGGACACCATTGAGAAGATGACCACGAGAAGGTTGCCCCAGTATCCGAAGGAATATCGCCTGTACAGGTCAGTATTTTGTGTACAGGAAGCTGTATGATGCTTACGAAAAGGAGGTCATTCGCAGCCCGGTCAGACCAAACCCTGCAGTCCAAGCTGGGATCATGCAGCTCACGAGGTTGACAGTCAGGATGATGATGAAGCAATCCCAGAACGACAACCCCATGGCACCGCCAACGGAGCCAACATTGAGTGTGGCAACGGCCATATTCGCACTCAGCCTGGATACGTCAGATACCGATCGCGTCAAAGGTGCAAATACCATACCAGAAGGTGCAAGCATTCCAGACTTTGCTCGTATTTTGCGTCCTCTCCTCTTCTGTCACTCGCTGGATGCCGCTTGTCTCCACGGTCAAGAGAATGGAGCTGAGCCATGCTCTGGAGAAAGCCTTTGGTGGGAGTGCTTTGCCCTCGACGGGCTCCTCAACCACATCGTCATATAACTGGTTCTTGTTATCAATGGCTTTATCGCTAGTGTACTTGTCCATGGTTAGTCGATTGTACTTGGTATTTGGCTTACGGAAGACAATGGAGATGTGTTGCTGTCCGAGATTGTATTCTACATGGACACCAGTCTATTTTATGCATCATCCTCGACATCACTTCACTCTTCTCAGTCCTAGGCTCATCCGAGGTATGCCTTAGGCGTTTGAGGTTCACGGGTATTAATGGTGGCAGAGGCGGAGACCATCGCCTTGCTTGATGCAGGTTGTGTTCGTGGTCCATTGGCTTTCGATGATGGCGCAATCACAGCCTTATCTGGCTACTCCAATACGAGCACTTCCAACCTGTCAGCCTGTCCACCGTTATCATCTAAAGCGATCACTTCCCAATTCGCCATGGTCTATTCAATCGTCTGAACGCTTGGCATCATCTCCTGCGGCATTGCCTTCGGTCTCTGCCGCGGCTTGTCTCCGGGTATTCATCAAGCCATGAGTTCAAGAACCATGGAATGCTCTGCGCGAAGTATTCATTTCACAATTAATCTGAACAGTAACAGGTATAGTCCGCATCCTACAACATACATTTCACCATGGAGCAAAGCACTCTTACACGGCGCGGCCTTGGCCTTCGAGGTGTTGACCACGAGTTGGTTTCGCGCGGCTATACTCTATATGCTCCCCTTACCAGTCCCGGGACGGTTCGATTGGTCGCCAACGATGGCATGGAGGTGCACCGATGGAACATCGAGCACCGTCCTGGTCGTCACGCTCGCATTCTTCCCAATGGCAACTTGGCATACAACGGCGTCCATCCTGACGCACCGAACTTGTTTCCGATGTGGCAGAAATACCGCGGTGGTGTCATGATGCAGATCGATCCTGATGGCAAAGTTGTCTCTGAGTATCGTGACCCTCTGGCACACCACGACCAACATCATCTAGACAACGGTCAGCTTTTATATACAACTTTGGAGGCCCTCACACCTGAACAGGCGGAGACTGTACCTGGCGGCATCCCGGACACGGAAGCGCTTGATGGCAAGATATATGCAGACTGCATCAAACTTGTCGATCCTGTCGATAATGGCAAAGTCCTCTTTCATTGGCGCGCAATTGATCACCTCGACACAGAGCAATTCCCGCTTCATCCACATTACGCCCGAGAACATTGGCCGCTCATCAACAGCGTCCACCTGTTCCAAGACGGCAATATCCTTGCTTCCCTCCGAAGCACCTCGGGAGTGATCATCATCAGCCGCGAAACCGGGGAGGTCATCTGGCACCTTGACAGCACCGTCGTCGCCCAACAACACTGTGCAAGTGAACTGGAGGATGGCAGCATCCTGATCTTCGACAATGGCACCTTCCGCCACCGAGAGAGCTCGACCTATTCACGTGTCATCCAAGTCGACCGCGCCACGAAGAAAATCGTCTGGGAATACCGCGATCGATCAATGCCAAATGCATTCTTCTCGCCGTTCATGGGCGGTGCCCAACGCCTTGCGAATGGAAACACCCTCATCACCGAAGCAGTTTTTGGTCGCATCTTCGAAGTCACGCCCGAGGGGAAGATTTGCTTCGAATATGTGAATCCTCATTTTGCAGATTACAAGCATCTGAACGTGCCTGAATTGGTGGATATTGGGTTTGATTTCCCTGCGAACGCGGTGTTCAGGGCTTATAAGTACACGCCCGAGCAGATTCCTTGGTTGCGACTGCCGAACTGAGTCGTGTCTCTCGTTTTGTGTCACACATTGTACAGGAGCAATCAAAAGTTGGAAGGGGCGATGGCGTTGGTAGGGCCACTCTCACAACTCGCAAGTCAGTCTTTGTCTTGCGTTTGGCCACGAGCACTTCACGATATCATATTGCACATGCTTTCAACATTGGCCTTCCAATTATGCTCTTCGTCTTACTTCGGCTTTTATTCGCCTTACTCAAGCTTTTCTTCGTCGTCTGTTTTGCACTGCTCGAACGTCAGTTGCTACTGTTTCTCCTCCAAGCAGAGATGCTGCTCGACGACTATGCGGAGGTCTTTTTGGAAATCCTGTTGGCGTCCGTCGCGCCAGTGATTCTGTTCCTGGACTTTGCAGAATTCATGCCACATTGGATCTAACACTCACCAGCGTTGTCTGTCGACTCGGAATAAAGTACTTCACTGTTGCGAACATCACTAGCACCTCCTTGCCTTCGCAGCTTTCGAGTTTTCCCGTTGGCAAAGCCTCTTCGTCCATCTCTCAATTTTACAATTTCTCAGCCCTGCTGCTACCGCGGACCTCATTCATAGATCGACAACCTCACTCCCAGCAACAACACAGTATCGCCGTAACCATCTCACCAAGTGCAACAATATGGCCCTTCGCAAAAGCTTCTTGCTCGTCATAATCTTCATCCTCGTTCATGTCCTCCTCACGACTCCAAATCAAGCGTCCGCCACCCCTATTGCTTCATCCGCCACCCCACAGGGAAGAAAGCACAAGCCAGGCAAATGCGCTCCCGGCTACGTCTGGTCTGTCGCTCAGCCGATCTCAACTCTGGGCGCTACCTGCTGTCCCGACGGCTACAAAGCTGAACAAGCAAAGATCCTAGGTGATCTGGCGGGAGTCTTCTGCTGCCCAGAGGATGCAGAGGAAACACCGTGTAATCAAGAGGACAGAGAGATGCCAACAACGCCAGAGAAGTGTCCCAGTCCAGGCCATATCAGCGGAGCTCTGTGCATGGACTATTACTGGTGAAAGTTCGAAGAAATTAGGACCTTGAATATCAGTCGGTTTCACGAAGCTGGTCTGACAACGGCTGGAGACCCAAAGCGACTGTCGGGAGTTTGAAGCGCTGAAGGTCGTCCTTCAGGAACAACAGCCACAATATCAGTACGAAGGCGATCAATCGAGCTTTGAGCGGTGTATGATTAGATGGACAGAAAAAGCCACGGACAGAGACCTCGTATGCAAGTCTGCAACGACCTCGGCGAGGTGGCATTGGAGGGAGAAGGCACTGCAATTCCAGCTTTGTCTGCCTGACTTGCTTCCTTACTTTTCGGCAGGGAGTGAGGCGATCGTGACAGGACAAGACTCTCCCAGTGCCACACAAACGGGCGAGGAGATCAAATCAATCCCATAACCATGTTCCCATCGTGGTGGTGTGCAATTTCTTTCCGAACTTTTTGTCTTCCAAGTCAGTCGATTTATTTCACAATTGAAAGTTCTGAACGCCTGTCGGCATACCTTCCCTCGAAGTCTGCTTCACCACAACGGCTGTTGGAGTAGCCTATTCCGCTCTCCCCGTACTTCAGCTTGGAAGTGGCTCGGTCACCTGTAAAGTTCGTTGCTGATTACAGCCAACGAGTCGTGCAGGTCTCAATGACAGAAGAGTGCCGAGCTTGGCCCCTTCGACATCCCCAAAAAACTTGCTTTGGATCGATCATCCTGAGGTGGATTCTGTGTGCCGCTGCGGCTGAAACAATAATGCTGCCTAGGACTTTCCTGCATTCATGGGTGCCTAATCTGTGTGCCTGATGAAACGAACCAATACAATCAGGAGTAGCTGCTAACATGCAAGTCTCGTATATCTTGTATATCTTGCCTTTGCAGCACTCATCATTGACGTGAGAGAAATTATCCAGAGTCTCTTGTGCAAGACTCCCTTGACTGCTCATTTCTGCCGGAAGATGGACGAAGCCCCGCCACCATATCGCGCCCACGACCCCGGGCTGATTCCGATATCAACAGCAGGCGTTGGTTACGCACCACCTGCTCAGAACACCGGGAACAGCGAACATCCAGTCCTGCCAAACTCCTCACCTCAGTCGCCGTCTTCCGGGTTACGAAATTACAGTGCTCAAGAACTTGAGCAGTCTGGCTTTTTCTCCGCAGCACAGTACTTTGACCTCCATCCTCCCACTCATCCTCAGCCTCAGGACTTCTTTGTTCATACCATCGTGGTTGGACCAGAAAGCTGCTTGGAGACAATAACATCCACGCCACCGAATTCCTTATTCCAGCTACGGCAAGTTGACATCGATGATTGGACCACTTTTTCGAACCATCTGTTCCCTCCCACACACCGCGAAGGGTCGTTCAGAGCAAGCCAACGCACAAGGTTGAGTCAGTCAGGACGACCACAGCAACATTCGTCAACCGGCCCCGGGAATGAGAAATCAAGGGCCGAAGCGCTTCCGGATTTAGTCGAAAGACTATCTCTGCCACCAAAGAGAAGAAGTACGTCTGGAAGCGGAACGGTCGCGGATGCCTCACGTTTGCGCAGGATCAGAATAGAAGCCGTGGTCTTGGAATGGAATACTCGGTTTTTCCAACCCCGCGGCCTGAAGATCATTCTCATCTTTCCCGAGGACTCATTGCTTCCTACGAGGATCCCGTCAAATGGCCAAGAAAGCCCGGTTGCCCAACAGGAGGCAGACGATAGCCCACTGTACAAAGCAGTTTCTAGGGGTAAAGAGTCAGAAGTACGCCTGGTTCTGAACGGTTACTCGCAACATATTGATGCAAGAAATAAGAAAGGCGAGACACCACTCTACTGTGCAGTCTCTCGTGGAGATAAGTCGATTGTGAAAATACTGCTGGAGAACAACGCCAATCCCGACGCTCGACCCCCAGGAGCTAATAGTCCTCTTCATCTGGCTGTTCTTCACAACCGATCCAGCATTCTCACGATGCTACTTGAAAGGTCAACTGTGGGACTGGAAGAAGTGACATCTGCAGGAGAAACCCCTTTGTACCTTGCTGTGGTCCGTGGCCAGACTAAGAATGCTGAGGCTCTCGTGGAGGCTGGCGCCAATCTTCTAGCACGGCCGACCGGGAAAGATACCATGCTTGACGTCGTGATCAACCGGCATGATTCTTCCATGACCAAGCTGCTATTGGAGAACGGCGTTGATCCTAATCAGAGGAACCGGGATGGGGATGCACCACTGCACCGTTACATTGCGACCGGCAATACTTCCATGGTCAAAAGTCTTCTGGAATATGGCGCGAACACCAAAGCCAAAAACAGAAAGGGAGAAACCCCCTTGTCGATTGCTGTTAATAACAGTCACTCGTCCATTGTCACCCTGCTTCTGGCTAGGGAGGATGTCGATGTCAATTCAGAAAACTCCAAAGGAGAAACTCCGCTCTACACTGCCGTGTCCAGAAACAGCACTTCCATTGCCGAACAGCTGCTCACTCGTGGCGCCGACACGAACAAACGACCTCCAAACGGGGAGACCTTATTGAATCTGGCAGTTTCCCATGGCAACAGCACATTAACAAACCAACTTCTCGACTGCGGTGCCGATGTCAATATTACTAACAAATCTGGAGACAGTCCACTAGCCCAAGCCGTCTCGCGAAGTGAGAATTTCGTCGTCAGCCTTTTGGTAAGTGCCGGAGCCGATGTCAATGCCAACAATGCCAAGGGAGATCCGATTCTCTATCGGGCAGTCTACCACAACAGCACAGCAATGACTTCCCTCCTGTTGACGTTTGGCGCCAGAGCCAACGTCGAGAGTCACAAGGGCGAATCGGCACTGTACCGGGCGGTGTGCTACAGTGAATCGTCCATTGCCGCGCTGCTCCTTTGCTATGGTGCCGATCCTGAAAGCACGGGTTCTTCAGGAGAAACCTGTCTATCTCGCGCCATCTACGTCGCAAACACTGGGCTAGTCGCACTGTTACTTGCACATGGGGCAAAGGCTGACCGCGCCGATACGAGCGGAGAAACACCACTCTACCGTGCGGTATATCGGGGTGACGTATCCATCGTTATGATGTTGGTCGGGAAAGGTGCAAGTCCGAACACGCCTAGTGTCAATGCTGAATCTCCACTACGTGAGTCAACCATCTTTTCGAAAGACTGTTGCATTCCTTACAAGACCCGTTGTTTATTCTTCCTTCAACACCGGGTAAGGGCTAACGGAGGTCCACAGAATATGCCATTCGGAAAAAGAACAAATCAATGATTCAGATACTTACCAAGGCCTTGGGACAAACTTCTGACAGAAAGGGATCGTGATAGGTGCATCCTTCGGAGTCTTGCCCGAAAAGAGAGTGGGAAATGAGAGGGATCAAGCTTTATCAAGGCATGGACAACGATGTCGAGAGATTATTGAATTCTGCGGAAAGCGATGGTTGAACACTTAGCCACAAAGCTCCATACCGGTCGGTGAACAACAGCTGGACTTCTTCAAGCTCGAATCGCAGTATCTACGGACTGGGAGCCTCAACAAGTCGTCCACCGATCAGGACTATCCTGGTAGCAGAGAGCTTGTCTTGCAAAAGGCTTGCGATATGAGTGAGAAGAGGCTTCATTACGTCGCGGCATTCGATCGTGGGGAATTTGGCACTTTCCGTCTCAGCGGATGGCCAGACCTCTAGAGCTGAGCAGGCGTCCAACGACAACGCGGCGTACTGTTTCCTCATTCAGTCCACATGACCGAACCGCCTACAATGCCAGCCGCTTTCAATGGATTGGTCTTGTCTATCCTCTTCGCCTTGACGCAATCATCGTTGTCCTCGATTTCTGCCGTCGAAACATTGCCAACAAGGTGTACGAATCCGCATCTGTGATAGAACGGTTCAGTGTCCTTTGCACCGATCACCACAGCCGGTACGCCTTCGGCCTTGGCCTTGTCCAGACCCCAGGCGACCAGTTTTTGGCCGATCCCGCGGCGCTGGTAGGCAGGGTCGACGGCCAGTGTCAACAGCTCCCAGCGGTTGAGTCGATACGGCGGATGCGTGAGGAACAAGTTCATATATGGCTCTACACGATCTCCGAAGTTCCATTTGTTCAGGGGATTTGGGTTGGATGGCGTTGATGGGGCAATTGACCGGTTGCGAAAGAGGAAGCGATGGACGGTGTAGAAAAAGGAGACAAACGGGGCAAGAAGTCTTCCTACAACTTACCGTCAGCGTTGATGCAGCTTGCTTCTTTGGGATGAGACATGTTTCTGGAAGAGCATTTGGCCATGTCGACTCGCAAGCTTCCAACGTGTCACGTTATTGTACACACAGCTTGGAGGAAATACAAACGTCGCAGAAGCTATGCCCAAGCCGTTAAACGAACAACGAACCGACTGCAAAAGAGTGAAAACGTGAATACTTACTTGGATCCCACCATCTCACGATGCCCCAGAGCCTATCCGCCCCTTTTCCTTCCCTCCCCCACTCCGCCACGCCGGTGATGACCGCTCCGGACTTGCCTGCCGAGGCCTCCTCATAGCTAACGACCCAGACTTTGTGGAAGCTCGACCAACTCTTGACGACTTTCTGATGCCAAACAGACACGTAATCGCCAGGATATTGTTTTCGGAAGGGAAAGATATGGTCGTTCAACTCCTCGTCGTAGAAGCTAGCTGCTGCGATCTCAGAGATTCGACCGAGGTCCGAGAACGTGGCCAGACGGAGAGGCATCGCTTGGAACGCTGCTTCCCTGAGAAAATTTTGATGACTTGAACAACAAAAAATAGAATAGATGTCTAAGCGGGACGAATGGGGATTGGATATACTTCGGGATTATCCTTCCCGGGGCAGAGAATTTGCCGGTTCCTGCAGATCGGCAACGTAGGAGTTGGAAACTGAAGGCCCGTCTTTGTGGCGGCATCGAAGTTTTCCGTACGTAGGTTGTTAGCTGGTGGCACCAGAACGGCGCTAAACATTCGAGGGCACAAGCACCAGCAAGCACGTGGGATGGGTTTTCCTTGGAAAGAGAAAAAAGGGCCATGAATTCGGATCTGGATGACCCGCAGCAGGCGAATGTCACGAGAGTTCTGTTCAGACCAGGGAGCTCCTGGTAGTCCAGCACATACCGGCAGTCCGGCACAGTAGTAGTGCGAGATAGGAGGATACCAAATAAGCAGAAAGGGACGTACTCGCTATGATTTGTATTCGCTCATTGTGGGTGGAGCGGATTCAGTCCATCCAAAGTGCTCAGCGTACTCTGTACTCTTAAAATCGAGTGCGAAGCGGATACGCTTCGTTCCTGGCGCAGAGGACCAAGGCACGGCGCACTCCCCATCCGAGCCACAAACTCTGTCGAGGATGGAGTATCTTACGGACGAAGAATCCTCCTCTGGGCGTCAAGATCCATTTGTTTGAAACCATCTTGAAGTTTGTGTGTCGTAAAATTTTCCAACGGGGTTATGAAATGAGTCAAGCTCCAAACCCAAGACTTCGCCTACGAGATGCAATTCGCGTGTTAACTTTACTGATGTCGCACTAGAAGCTCCTAGATGCCACGATGGGAAATGATCGTTGAAGCGAATGAGCCAGGTGGACCGAGGTTTGTGAGCACTGAGCAGTGGGGGCGAGGGTTTAACGAGAGAAACCCTAATCTTCGGAGCTTGGACTGGGACCGAGAAGAGCCAACCGGGCTAGCAGGAACAGGTGGAGAGGCCCGCCAGAGCGGTGCCGGACGTCGAAAATCGGGTCGCACCAATAACATTGTGACGATGCTGGAGACTCGTTGTGGAGACAGCCACTAGCCTTGTGCCTCGATTTCGACCTTGCTGACACTGACATGGATTTATGTGCTGCCCGCACCACCCGGGGTTTTTGACCTGAATGGAAGCTTCCTGACGAATGCTGGTAGCCATTTGAAGCTGCATAAGGTTGCGCCGGGGACAACAGAAACGCTGCAGAGTCCCTATCAGTGCAGCTTCAGCAGCATCCTGCTCTGCATGCATTTATGACCTGGAGAGGGCAATAGGGGGTCATTGACATAATTGACACACTTGACATTTCGGAAGGGATGTCGGACCACCATTGATGCTGTGAGTGCCTGATTGTTGCTGCAAGGACCGTGGTGCACGGTCCTCCTGGCTTCTCCGGACTGATTTCCGCACACAGACACTGACTCCCTCCCATGGTGTGTTGTACAAACTGCCATATTCTCGCATAGTGGCTCCCCATGCACATGCTCTGATTTCTATACGTTTCGTCAAACAAAAAAGTCATCCAAGTGTCAATCTTACCTCCCAGGGTATCACGTCGTCGTCCCCTTGCTTCGTATACGCTGAATTTCAAACATGGCCACCGATATCCTCGTAGGACAGCTTTCCACTGGCTGGCTTTCAGATAGAGAATTATTCAAAGAAGGGACCCTCTGTGACACCTTGGTGGTGCTTTTGTGATCCATGTTGGTGCATCATTGCTGCACCGGAATCTGGTCTTGAGGACAACCGCAGCAGGTGTAAAGTAGATGCTTACAGAGGGGCAGCTTGATTCTCGTAATGGACCCGCCACTGTATATCTTTGCGAATAATTTTGGCTTCGCTGTTCTGACTCTCTTGCGATTGACCTGACTGCGCATCGGTATCGACTGGCTTTCCCCAGTATGCCGCCGTAGAGTGTTGAACATTGTCCGGTCGAAAGCTGGGGTTGCTTTTACTCTCGTCAATCCTGTCTTCGTCTCCAGATCCCCTTTTGCTTCCGGTCTGGCTTCTGTTGTGACTCCGCATGCGGCTTCGACTTTCACTTCCTTTGGTCTTGTTCAGCGACTTGAGCGGTATAGTCGCTCGATCTTGTGTATTTTTGGCACTTCCCTGAGACAGGGTAGTGTCCATCCACGCCCCACCCATGCTCGTATTGAAATTACGGAGGCGACGATTCAAAGGTGGCAGCGCCGCCGAAGCGATCGCAAAGAGGAGTAAGACCTGCCGATAAACAGTAGGCTTCACGATTTCAATGCCGGGATTGGAGGAATGGACAGTGTCGTGAATGTAACGAGCATGGAGCCCAGTAAGTGCAACCATTCTGTCAAACGTCAGTGAGTGAGTATCAACTTGACTTCAGTGGTTGCTTACGCCAATCTGGGTGCAAATGTGAGGATCGCGGAAGTTTTACGATCTTTACTCATGTGCAGGGGCAAGATGACTGCCAGCGACAGCGCAAAGATCAGGACTTCGGTAATACCGTCGATGATGGCCACTGCAGTCCATCTGGCGCTCTGGCCAGGTCAGCGGTTGCAACAACGACACTTTCACTGTCCCGAAGACGTACCAGGCTCGAACAAAAGGAGGTACGGTATCCAATTTGTCGCAGAGAACCGCAATCAATGGTAACTGTGAGAATGGATCCCAAGCACCACAGGCCACAGACGCCGGCCAGAATGTCGCAAAGTAGCCGGTGTCTTCTCATGTTGACACTGAAGAGTCTGCGGCAGAGGAGAATGACGGAACATTTCGTAAGGAACTCTGCTATCAGGAACAAGACGATGGAGGAGAGCAACAGCTGTACTTTCTGTCAGCAGGAGCGAACGGCAGGGTACAGCATCAGGGCCTACCTTTCCCATCGAGCTTCCATCCGATGTTCCTATGTCGACATATCTTTTGCCTAGTCCGTGGGAAAGAGCGACCCACACCAGAACACTCTGTATCAACCCGACCACCTTGAACAATTGTTAATACCATCAAAGTTCTCAAAATGACTTCAAGCATAGCCATACTGTCACCCCAACCGCCAAACCATCATCGAGACCGATATTCTTGTTATTAAAGGTGCCGCGCAGGGCCAAAATCATAGGAATATAACAAGCGCAAATGATCGAGACGACCAGAATGACGCCGCGGTGATCGTCGTCCGTTATGCGAAAATACCGGTTGCCGGCCGTCGTAGGGTCGGCCGTCGATGTGTCTCCCATCGTGGCAGCTACTGGTAGGGAAAAGCGCGAGTATTGCGGTGTCTACAGCATCAAGAGCGTCCGAGAGACAAGATGGCACACTTTTGCAACGCAGACCGGAGAGTTAAATCACCCACCCTGGAAAGAAGATAGACCGGCATGAGGCTGCAGGAAGATGGGAACCATCTTGAAACGTACAAGCTCCCTCTTGCGCAAGCTTTGCTGGCTTTCCTTAGCGTACGAAATGACTTCAAGCCAGCAAAGCCCCTTGCTCCATGGCGTCGAGACGGACCAACACTACAGGCGCCCTTTCGGGCGTTTGACAGCATCGATGGGGTTGATGATCGCGGTGGCACGAGTGGCCAGGTAGGTGCGGTGCGAGGATTGGGCATTGGCGGGCCTAAACCCTTCCCTCTATTCCCCACCACCCTCCCCTCTTTCGGAGCCTCTGAGCACCACCCGGCAATTCACCGAGTCCCTGCATTCCCACTGGCTTGATGATTTGTGCACAATCTTCAGTCAAGGTTACGTTGGCTCTTTGTGCAAGCGAGACAGCGATATCCAGGAGCTCTGCAGCAGGCTAGTTGCGATACCTTTGGTGCAGAAAATCGCCATGTGGCCAGAGGGCACTTGGTGGGCACCTCTCCTCAAGCTAGTCCAGCTTCCACGACTGCCCGATCCAAAGCTTAAACTTCCTACCAAAACTTCCTCTTCCTTCATGCTCACTCTGCCCGGTGGCTCACCTTCTTTACTCTTGCTTTCTGCAGCCTCAACCACAAATCCTTGTTCTCTGGAGGCTTTCTGTTGATATCGTGTACTCTTTACTCGTTGCCCAACATGAATAAACCCGCGGAGGTCACAGCCCACGATGTCCCGGACAACACTAGCGACGATGTTGTCCTCGGCAAGAAGGAGGGAACGTCGCGGGATGTCGAGGATATGAAGCGTATGGGCAAGGAGCAATTGTTCAAGGTAAGACCCCGAGTGTATCAAGCTGTGAAAGAAACATTCTGACGAGTCTCTCGTGCAGCGAAACTTTGGTTTCTTATCCATTTTTGGCTTTGCCATGATTCTGATGCAGACCTGGCAAGCGCTGCTCGGGTCAGTTGGCTTCGGTCCCTCAGCCTCGTCGAATAAATCGCTGACTGCTTGTCTTGCAGAACGATTGTCTTTGGTCTCGGCAACGGTGGAACCGCAGGTCTAATATACCTATACATTATTGTCGTGATCTTTTTTACTTTGGTCAACATCTCGATGGCCGAAATGGCGTCCATGGCCCCAACAGCAGGCAAGTAGACATCAAACTCGCATGGACGTCGCTTTACAGTTCTAACAAAGGTACAGGCGGCCAATACCACTGGATCTCTGAATTTGCGCCTCGGAGTCATCAAAAAGTTCTATCTTTCATCGTTGGCTGGCTTTGCACGCTCGGCTGGCAGAGCGGAGTTTCGATTGGATGCTTTTTAGCAGCAACCGAGATTCAAGGTCTTATCGTTCTCAACAACGACAGCTACATCTACGAGCGATGGCACGGAACTCTCCTCACAATCGCCATTGTGCTCTTTGTCGCCTTTTTCAATACCTTCCTCGCCAAGCATCTTCCGTTGGTCGAGGGGATGGTCCTCTGCCTGCATCTTGGTGGTTTCATCTGCATCCTTGTTCCCCTGTGGGTTCTTGGACCCCGTGGAAATTCTCATCAGATCTGGACGCAATTTGAGGATGGCGGTGGCTGGGGCTCCAGTATGATTCAATTCCTCGTTCGCCACGAGCACTACTAACCTACTTCCAGCTGGCCTCGCAACGCTCGTAGGCATCATTACACCGACCACTGCTTTCCTTGGTGCCGATGCTGCTGCCCACATGTCCGAAGAATTGAGGAACGCTTCAAAAACTCTTCCGAGGGTTATGCTATGGACTTCGGTTGTGAACGGCTCTCTTGGTTTCATCATGCTCATGTAAGTGGTCTCTTTCGAAATTGTTGATTTGTAACTAACAAGTATACAGTACATTTTGCTGTAAGAAATTTGTCTCCGGCCTACAGATTGGAACCCAGGAAAAATACTAACATGCTCTAGATACCCTTGGCGACTTGGACAGCGTGCTCTCAACTCCGACCGGATATCCTTTCATTCAAGTATTTTACAACGCAACCGGCTCCAAGGGCGGCGCTACGGCAATGTCGTGCATTCTCGTCCTCTCCGCAGTCACAAACGGCATGACCAACATGGCCACTGCGTCTCGTCAGCTCTTCGCCTTTGCTCGTGACAAAGGCCTACCTGCTCACACATGGTTCGCCACCGTCAACAAACGCTATGAGGTCCCCGTCAACTGTGAGTCGCCCGCCCATCTTCTTATATCTCTACAACGGCTAACCCCTCCCAGCCGTCCTTTTCACCATCGCATTCTCCGTGCTCTTCTCCCTCGTCAACATCGGCTCGACCGTCGCCTTCAACCAGATCCTCTCGCTCGGTGTCGCCTCTCTGCTGTCCTCCTACCTTATCTCCATCTGCTGCGTTCTCCTGCGTCGCCTTCGCGGTCAACCGCTGCTCGACCGTGCCTTCGACCTGGGCAGATTCGGCATCCCCATCAACATTGCTGGAATTGCCTTCCTCGCATTGGCTCTGGTCATGAGTTTCTTCCCCGGATTCAATCACCCGACGGTCCAAACCATGAATTGGTCCTGCCTGGCCTACGGCGGCGTGCTTATTATCGGAGGAATCTACTATGCTTTCTGGGCTCGACACAGCTACGTCGGACCCGTGGAATATGTCCGCAAGAGCGATTAAAACCCAACTTTGTTTGTCCCGGCGGCAGAAAACGTCCAGCATATAGCGTGCCCGCCATCGAAGTTTTCACCTGCGACTTAGCCCACTGTAGGCGAAGACGAAAGTTGCACACTACACAAAAATGACGAAATGAGAAATGTACATAGATACCACCGCGTCGACTGCAGGCTGACAATCCTGATTCCGGAGCGTCAGAGCCACAGTCCGTTCTCTCCTTGCCTCACAATAGAGATCGTTTGGGGTACGTCGTAGCAAATTCATTTCTTTTGCACAGGGAAAAGACGAAATGAACTCCCTCCCCGCACATCAACGACTCAAGACTCAGACGTCGTCTTTTTTTCCCAGCCCACCTGCTACAAAGCACTCTTCAGGAGCTTGTTCAGGCTTGGCCCCTTTTCATATCTCGAGAAGACGGAAGGCTGATTCGGAACACCATGGCATTTCAGGAGAGCTGGAAGTCGTGGACAAGTTATCAAATGGCCTTTCAGTGATACCATATGGTATCAGCGAAGCATTTATATGCCCATGAGGTGTGATTGGGCATGGTTCGGAGGGCTTGTATTTCGTTGAGAGGAGTACGGAGTTCGGCTTCGTACTGCTCAAGAGCCTTCCAGGACTAAAACAGAACAGGCGCTACGAGGGGCAGGTCTTGATCAAATGCGGCCCATGAATATCAAAGAAGCGACTTTGAGACTTCACTCTTTCTTTGGTCTTTCTGGCTGTCTCTCCATTTTTGATAGTCGTCGCCATCTGCAATGAGATCAATTTTCTCCTTTGTAGCATGTTCCCAGGGCTGCGTATGCCACTCGATTGACATGTGACGAGCATCCTTCTCATGTTGCGCCATCCTTTCGTATATGGCTTGACCCTGGGGCGATGCCTGGTACGCTGCAAACCAGTCATGGTGATTTGCCTTGGCCGCTTCGTACAGTTGCGTTCGTCCCTTCAACTTGCGGCGCGCTGTCTCGTAGTTATTCCGTCTCGTGGTCATCTCCATGAGCATTTCCTGGCGCTCAGTGGGTGATGGAAGCTGATTTTGCCGTGAAAGGCTATTAGTCCTAAGCCTCCTGCACGTCTGGAAATGACACGCTGATTGCGGGTCATCGGCTCTTCCTCTTCGGTCATCCAGGGATCTTCTGACTTTGTGAGAGGCTCGGTCAGTGGATTGTAAGAGTTCCTCGGAACAGAGTCCAATTCGTCGTCCTCATCAGAGACACAGACACGGCTGAGTTCATGACCTTTTCGAGACTCCTTAGTAGTCCAAGTCGAGTAGGTATAGGCTGCCTCGGCATTCCGCATGAGACCACGAAGGGAAACATAAGGCGGCAAGGCTGGCGGTAGCTTCACCACCGTCATCATACCGACACGGATTAGGGTTATGTTGCATGCGGCCAACTTTCTGACACCGTTAAGTAGAATTTCTGGGATTGTTCGGTACTTACCTTCATTGAGGTAGGTGGTTTTGTAGTTCCTTGTTCTCGCGCAGGCACCGTCATCTCGGGCGGTCATAAATCCGATACCCACACCTGGTCGATGATCTAAGTTCATGTCAGCAATATTTGTGTACACGGGGGTGCTTGTCTTACCGGTTGGACCGGTTGGTGACGCGGCGGCGGCGGCGGCGGCGAGTAGAGCTTCCATGGGAAACTCCAAGCAGGTGGCGTACACCACAAAGCAGTACAGGAGCTCCTGGTCTGTCAGATGGAAGACCGATGGGAGATTTCTGAAGAATTAAAAATCCGGCTTAGGAATCGGACTGGAAGCGAAGGTGGCAACATCAACTGGAACGAAGATGTTGCCCTCGTACTCGTCCTTGAGGGTCAGGATAAGACGCTGCCATAGTACGAGAAACGCACCAGAACCTAGAGGAGCACGCCTGGAGAAACGTGGTCACAAGCCAAGAAATCCTATAGTTGTTGTTTCATACACCAGTAGTTTTGAAGAATGCCGACAAGGACAGCATTCCAGTGAGCGTCTTTTTCGTCCCAACCTCATCACTTCTTCTCACCAAGCTCGCTCAGAGTGAAGCCTTTCAATCGCTGATTCATTTCGAACATTACATCCTGCAGCCAAAGCGGGTAACTTCTCACCTCGGCTTTGGCCTCCTCCGTTCTGGGCATGAAGATCCGACCGCTCCTTCCCGCGAGAACCTGCTTGACGACAGCGTCGCTGACATTCGAGGCTGGGTCGCACTTGATGCCAAACTTTTCGAGTCTCTCTTCGAACGGCTTGACGATCCCGGTGGAGTGCCACGATGGGTGCACCGATGTGGTCTGGATGGTGCGGCCCTCGGCGCCATGGTGGAGGCGAAGCTCCGCGCGAAGACCTGTCGGTAAGTTAGCTTCAAGTGCAGCAAAGTAGGTTGGTCAGGGAATTCTAGGACGTGCCTTCAGTGAGATACAAAGCTCCAATCTTCGTGCAGCAGTAGTCAACGAGACCCGGTGCAGCCATAAAGCTAGCCATTGAGGCGATCTGCACGATGTGGCCCTTCTTGGCTTTCAGCATGGCGGGGAGGAACTCCTTGATGAGGACGAAATGGCAGGCGATGTTGACTTTGAAGATTCTGTCGTTCAGTTCTGATTTGGTGTTGATTATCGTGGTGCCAGTGGCTAGAAGAGGTTTTGGTCAGCTTGTCCAGGATGTTCCCGCTTTCCTCCGATACGGACAGCCTTACCAATGCCGGCGTTGTTGATGAGAACTGACGGGTCGCCATGTTCCCGTCGAATAATCTCTGCCGTCGACTCAATTGCCGAGAAGTCGGTCAGGTCGAGGTTATAGTAGTGGACACCACTGACTGTGTACACGTCAGTGAATGCCATTCCAACCTGATTCCTACCAATGCATACGCCTCTTGAACTCCTCTGGGAGAGGAGAGATGTCGAGAATCACGACTCTCGCATGCTTCGAGAAGCCCTTGACCATCTCATAGCCAAATCCAGAGCATCCTCCGGTCACAACCACAAGCTCAGACTTGTTGACAGCACTCCAATTGAAGGGTGTGCCTGGTTTACCGAAGAAGTTCCAATGGTTGAGCGCGAGCCTGTTCAGTGACTGGTTGACTCGTTTCGCGACACCAATGGCAAGCAAAAACTTCAGAGACTTGATCAGTAGGACGATACGCTCGGCGGACAGTCCTGCATCGCCCAGAAGCTTCAGCAAACGCGATCGATATTGAAGAGGTGCTCGAGTCAAGGCACCCAGCAGAGCTCCGGTCAATAATGGTTCTGTCGCCGCATAGCGGACGAGTGCGAATGGGAATGTGATGGCGCCAGCGGCAACGTGAGTGGCGCGCTCAAGAGGGCCTGGTCGCGGCATAGCGAAGATTCAAAGCATACAAATTCGTCCAGAGAGAAAAGCGAAAAGAAGTCAGTCAGAACATCTTGAAGATGAGGTTATGTGAACGTTGCCGCGTCCTGAGCGGGGTGAGCGGGAAGTCCTTCGCTTCTCACGTCGTGCTTGGTGAGAACAAACCGAGCTCATTGCCTCGGCCAAACAGCGAGAGGAGCTGGTTTCAAACTGTGCCGTTGGCCAATCACCATAGCTGGTAGCACCAAGCTGAGCCCTTCTTCTCCACATGTCGACGTGAGCTGAATCTGCGGGGCGGCGCGCCTTGTCATCAGCTATGGCAGATCGCAACGGTTACGTGTACGAGGCCTTTCAGAATTGGCGTAAGCATCAGCATTCATCAAACGGCTATCATGCGAGTGATACCTAGGTGGAGCAAAGTTGTTTCCTTGTTTACCAAGAAGAGTATGGCTTGGCGATGATTTCTTCTACTCATAGTCATTGACTACCTATTGTGACAATGACGGTGGCCCTGAGTTTCGCAATATGTGTTCCAAGTATGGAGGTGGTTTACGGATAGTCTTTTAACCATAAGCAAAAGGGCGATAATTTGTACAGGATTCTTAAGCTGGGTAAGGTGTCTTCGATTTTCTTTCATTCTATACATGGGTAAGAAACACATGGCTCTCAAGCTCTTGACTGTCCCAGTCATTGCCCAAACTCCCTCCTCTGAGCACGATGCTTTTCCGCGAGAGGCGCAATCACAGTACTCTGAAACTCGCTAGAAATCTCTGCTCTGCAATACGGACAAGTCTGACGCTGCTCCATCCACCGCGACAGACATTCGGCATGCAACGACTGCTTGCACCTCTGGCATTGCACTGGTTTTGGCCAAGGGCGCACTCTCTCAAAGATGAACTTCAGAGTTTCCAGTACTTCAACTGGTTCTTTCGGAAAATGGTTGTTCCTGTGTTGTGATGCTTTGTCACAATTGGAATGGTCCGGCGCAAAATCGAAAAGATCGTGTGAACAGATCGTGCATTCATGTGTTTCGTCGTGCGACACATGGATGTTGTTGTGCCCTGACATAGGTTGCCTTTGCCACCAGAGAGTAAGCCCCAAGCCCATACAGGCGATGATGACTATAACAAAGACAACTCCTAACAGTAAGAAGATCTCACTTATATTCGGCCATGCCAACGCCGCTGCGCCAATAAATCCCAGGCCCCCAAAGCCCACAAACGCTACCGCAACAAGTTGCAGAAACAGGCAGAATAGAACCCTGCAAAGCAAGAGGACACATTTCGCTTCGATCACGATACCGGCAGACAACATTGAGCACAAGATCAAAGGACTTTTCACAAAGAGCTTGACGATCTCTTGCTGCAACTCCTCGTTACGGTCGTACCACTCTCGCCGAACGATTTCCGCCTCGATGGGACGTTGTTTCAATACCAGCTTTTGCCGGCCTAGCTTGAAAGTTTCTGCCATTACGAGGTAGGCGCAGTAGCTCAACTCTGTGCGTGCTTGAAGTAGCAAAAGTTGGCGCTCCGGTGAGCTCTCTTGTTGAGCTGCTCGTTGCAAAAACTTGGCGCTGATGGTATAGTTGTCCCAATCGTTTCGACAGGTTTTGATTTTGAGGTTTATTTCTTCAAGCTCAAGGAACAATTTCGCTGAGCATCGCTGCTCGGATGGATTTTCACCTTGCAGAAACTCTGGGACAAGCGGTTCAGCTTTTCTGAGGACATTGTCGAAAACATTGTATAGGTCGACCTGTCTATCGATCTGATTGCCGACGCGCGATTTGGGCGCCAATTTTTCTGATTGCGCACGCCGACGGATGACGGATGCTGGTTGTGTATCCTTCATCCTTCGTATTGCTATTTCTGGCTGACGGTACGAAGGAATCGACTCGAGGGTTTCTGAGGTGCGGGAAGTTCTGGTCGGATGATTTTCTGCAAGGCGATTTCTCAAGGTGAAGAAGTTAATTCCTGTTGAACCGTAGTTAAGCAGGCATAACTTGACCGTTCTCATTTTCAGAGGATCAAGGCAGTGGCTGTAGTCAGCATGACAACGAGGTAAAAAATCTGGACAAAGCCATTGAGGTTCAGGCAGCCCTTTCTCCAAGACATGGAGAGTGGTCATTGTTCCCATGCTGAAAGGAGGTTGCAACACACCCAGACAAACGGACGCTTTGTTGGATTTCAGTTGTCCTTTATTAGGAACGAGCAGATGTCAAAATACTTTTCAAACCTCACCCAGTCTTGCGGCCCATGGTCAACCACACCTCCATAATCTTTCAAACCGCGACAGAAAATCAAATCCTTTTTCATAAAACAAAACAAGCACACAGTTGTAATCAAACAGCCACCATGCCTTTCAGATTCTCGGAATTCGTCAGGAGAGGTAAGTCCGGCAACCCCTACGTTGAAGACGATGACAGCGACATGTCGAGGCCAACGTCGGCGAATAGCTACGACTTCAATCCCTATCAGGGTCAGCGTTCACCCGCTGCGCAAACGTCGGGACATCAAGCCCGAACATCAAGCGGTACCAGTCGATCGGGCTCGCAACTCGCTCAAGGGCAGAGACTGCCCTCGTCCGTGCAAAACACTGATGATCTCGCCCAGTTCATCAAACACCGCGACCAGCCCCAATCGCGTGTGGTATCAACATCCAGCTCGCAATACTCGCAAGGGGTTGAACTGCCCAGCCACGGACTCCACCACAGTAGTCCGGGGTATTCCGCGCTCTCATATGGGCCGAGTTCCATAACTCAGCCTTCCAGAGCGGCGTCCAGGGCCACATCCAATTACGTTGTCGCAGGGCTCCGGAACAGGTATGCTGCGCAACCAGTATCTCACATCCTTCCCGGTAGTACGAGAACTCACAAATATGAGGGGTTCTGGCTGGCTAGGGGGACGATGAGACAGAACCAGGGCGACATGAAGGCTCGGCAAAAGTTCTGGCAAAAGTCGAGAGAGGAAAGGCCTTCCTCGTCTAACAGTAATCAGGTCGAAACGTCCGGTTGGTATTGAGCTCAAAGGCTTGGTCTCGTTGTCAATGTTCCCGTTCAATGAAGTTCAATGATTCACTGATTGCTGCTTTGTTTTCAATCCGCATCGATCGATTTGGTCACTTTCAATGTCTCCTGATTGTCTAGGCTCCTCCAAGGGCTCTTCTGTAGTAGAATCCTTTCGTCGGTACCTTTTGGGGCTCAATGAAGAGCAGCATCAATGATTCGTCTCCGAACTTCGTCGCTGAAGGTGGTGGAAAGGCCGTCCTGCTCCATACCCATCTCTGCATCAACAGCAGCCTCGTAGGCTTTGATGACACTATCCTCGTCCACTCTCACTCCATCCTCGGCAAGGATCTTGATACATTCGGATATTCGTGCAATTTCCCTTCTGGTGCCCTCTCCAATGTCATCATTTTGACTCGAGTAGATCGCGGTGCTGACAACATCGTCGAGATTCGAAATGCTGACACCACCACTCATTCTGCCCTGGTCCTGCGCCTGTTCAACATGCTTGCTCAGCCAGATGTATCCGTTGACTCCCAGGATGACGTCCACATCACCACCATCTTGGGCACCGCTGTTGATCGTGAACACTTGTCTTCGACTGCGTACTACACCACCTCCACCACCTGTACCAGAAACGGCCAAGAATGTCCCGTTTCGGAGCTTGCCATATTTCAAACTTCGAGTGTGGAGGGTAGCTGTGCCATCGCTGCTCCTCAGCTGTTGTACCTCGGCGACCAAGAGATCTCCTTCCTGGAAGTAGTTGCGTATCTGTAATTCATCCGCAGTTGTCCGTCTTCTCAGCACGCCACCAGGCAAGTTGATCGAGGAGAGTGGGAGTTGAGCAAGCAAGGGTGCAGCCACATCTACTTTCCACTGATTCTTCTGCACCTCAACGATACGTCCAACGACTAGATCTCCGATCTCGGGGGTATATCTTGCACGGAGAGGGGCGACGGATAGGAGCTTGTTCGTCTTTTTGACTGGGCCCGCTAGGGTCGCGATCATCGTAGCCGATGCGTCTGTCATGTAAGTTCCATGGCCCCTGCAGGCTGATGAGTACACTGCAATCGAAATCTGGCGTAGGGGTTCACGTACCTACCTCATCCATTGTGTGTCATCTGTGATTGTTTCTCCTGGGAGCGCGATCTGGCGAGAAGATGTCCCGAGACGGCGCCTCTTCGATGGCCGACCATCCTCCTCATGCATTGATACATCGCTGTCCTCGTCATCCTCGAAGACTTCGACGGGAAGAGTCTCCTCTTCAGGATCCGGTGGCAGGACTGCTAGACCCATCTTCTGCGACAACCTATGCAGTTCAAGCACTTTTGGCACGAACAAAGCGAATAATGGGGATTGAGGATGCCGGGCGTTCTTCGGTTGTATCTTGGGGAGGGCGATTGCAGGTTTGGCGCTTTTGGAAGGTTTGTCCGAGACGACAATGAATTATAAGTGAAGTCATCAAGAACTTTGATCGACTAAAGAGAGGTGGTAGTTATCCTCCAGACATCAATGGAACTAACACAACGACTGTTCATTAGCTAGCCTTCGTACTCAGCATTACAATGGTACGACATAAGAAGGACGGCAACTCCTCCAAAGCTAAGAAGTACTCTGGGAAGCCGCGCCACACCCCTCGTGCCGCGACCCGTGAAGGAGGTGATGATGAAATCGTCACGGAACGGCCTCCTTTCAAGGCAGCATGCTGGGACTTCGGACACTGCGACTCGAAGCGTTGCAGTGGCAAGCGTCTGATGCATTTCGGCATGATGCGAGAATTACCCGTGGGCCAGAAATTTCCTGGGGTGGTCATCTCGTGAGCATGCGGGAAAATCTTCAATGAGTCTCATCGGTGCTAACGCGCCGCCTAGTCCGAACGCAAAGACTACACTCTCCCCAGCTGATCGTGACCTACTCGAACAATATGGAGCTGCGGTCGTGGAATGTTCGTGGGTGAGGCTTTCGGAGGTTCCCTTCTCGAGGATAGGTGGCAAATGTGAACGACTCCTGCCTTACCTCGTCGCCGCGAACCCTGTCAATTACGGTCGACCATGGCGACTGAACTGCGTCGAGGCACTGGCTGCGTGTTTTGTCATTTGTGGTCACGAGGACTGGGCCGAGATCGCCCTGCAACACTTCTCCTACGGCAAGCCATTTCTCGAAATCAACTCCCAACTCTTCAAGCGATATGCTGCTTGCCAAAATGAAGAGGAAGTCAAGAAGGCCGAAGAAAAGTGGCTCGCCAAGTTGGAGAAAGAGTATGCGGAAAGCCGAGCCAACAAGGATGCTGCTGCAGAGGAAGGCGATGACTGGGCGGGAGGAAACATGAACAGGAGAGAGGTGTTTGAATCAGATGATGAGGATGAAGATGGCGACGAGGGCGACAACTCTGGTGACTCGGAAACCGACGAACAAGGAATTCTTCTTCAAAAGGGCGTACCGTTAGATTTACCCCCGGACGATGACGACGATGAAGAAGAAGTCATGGCGGAAATCCGTCGAAAGATCCTCGCATCCAAACCATTTTCGGAGAATTTTCCTGCAGAAGAACCGTCCAGGAAAAGCATCCAGCAGCGAGCGGGCGACAAGGCTGGCGGTGGCGGGGATACCAACTCGACATCTGCAGCTGCAGAGACTCAGTCCCATCTTGTCGAGTCGGATGCAGAATCGGGCTCTGGAGAGGAGGAGTATGATGATTTCGACCAGATAGCAAACGCGACGCCGGTAACGGACCGAACGGGAATCGTTGCACGCGAGAGACAGAAAAAGCTAGAACAGGCAAGTGCCTCGTTCTCGCGCACATCCGTCACGGCTCCACAGAGATGGTAGCTGAACATGGGACGTTTGACTGCCGGCATGCTCTCCGCCTTATGGGAAGGGGATGCTCCAAATAATGGAAAGAATGTCATCACCCCACATACATCAAGTATCTCGATTTCGAGCATCCGAGATGGGCCCCGTGCAACCTCACAACTTATGGAATGGACTACAGGTATTTTGACCAGAGGACTGACGCCGAAGAAGTCTTCCCACGAGATGTTTTATTGTTTTGCCACGGCATCGCTCAGCTTATGGCGGCACTCGGCTTAGGTCTTGGTCAGGGGACCTCCATATCTCGGTATGTGGTCAACGTGTGATGTTGTCTCATTGACTTCAAGGCGATACAGACGATTCGAATCATGCTCATTCAGGAATGAACCCATTTAATGCCGAAATTTCGAAATTGATTTCATCGAGGACAGCGCAAATTCTACTTCGGTGGAATGACGATATACAAGTGTGCTGCCGGTTGCAAGCATTTCGAGACGAGGGTCGGCAGTTCCGAGTTGAAAGACGAGTGTAAGGTGCTCCGCTCTCGAAACAGATCCTCGGACAACGACGACGGGGGCTGAACTTTAAGCAATCATGGCGGAAACAATGCGACGATTACATACAGATTTGTGAAACAAGCTCTGATATCAATACTAACCTCAAGTGCTCGCATATTGTACAAGGGTAAGGTGGAGTGAACCGCAG
This sequence comes from Cladophialophora chaetospira, assembly GCA_030247875.1. Classification (NCBI taxonomy): domain Eukaryota; kingdom Fungi; phylum Ascomycota; class Eurotiomycetes; order Chaetothyriales; family Herpotrichiellaceae; genus Cladophialophora; species Cladophialophora chaetospira. The sequence continues at coordinate 86,688 of JAPDRK010000021.1, read as the reverse complement.
CAATGAAAAATGACACGATAAGGGCTACTGGGGGTGGCGTAAGCAGGGAGCTGTGTGGCGGGCGTCACTCACACCAGTTCATATCTCACCTACAAAGAGATCCAGTACGAAAGTTGCAGTCGGCAGAAACGCGGCGCAGCGACCGGAACGACTCAGGCAGGGACGCCCGATCGCGGAAGCTGTTGGGGTGCACATCAAAGGTTCTCAAGAATCGGGTATACCCTTTCATTTTCAGGTTGACAGAGACTTCGAGAACGAGATATGAGAGGTCGCTATGTTGGAAGCGAGCGAGACGTGGCTTCCCAAGGTGGCTTGCCTGTACCATCTGCCGCGTGAGATGGCTCGTTAAGATGGTTCGTCCAAGCTCAGCCAATGGGGAGGTCTCTGTAAAAACGAGTTGGTCACTAATGGGAATCTGCCAGCGTGCATTTCTGCAGCGAGGAGTTGTCTCGCCACCCTCGGTTATCGCTTAACATTGCTATCGCATGTGTATGATTTTCCAGCCAGCAGGCAATGGCTCTGCCTTTGGAAGATTCAACCAAGGTCTGTGTCATGAGTTTCTAGTATTGGTGGCTCTGGCAGCAGCACGGGCTTCGGCAGGCGTGACCCGGGCTCTTGTTTCCTGCTGAGTTCTGCTTTCCCGCACGGCCATCCAGGCCAATATTTGTCTCTAGGTTGGTGCGTTTCCACACATGGCAGGCGCCCTCAGAGGAGACCGTTGGGGATGGCTCCTAGTGCATGTTGCGGACTTTTCTCCTCCTCTGAACTAGGTACTCTATTCGCGGGGCACAACGCGGATATACCTTTTCCGGTTCAGTTTTCCGGCGGTGGCGTCAAGACCTGATGAGGACTCATTGAGGAGAGCAGCAAGTACCAGGGTTCTAGAACTGCCAGTAAGAAGCGTTTGATCGGTGCCGCGCAGTGTCTTGCCCTGGCTAGCGAAGAAGAAGGACATTCCCACACCGTTGGATTGGTTGGCCGGGTCGCATTTCCACCACTTCTGTGTCGATCTCGCCGCTTCGGGACCGCATCCACCCTGCTGGCCGGGAAAATGTTCCGAACACCTACACAGCAGAACCGTCAGCCGTCCTCAATCCTCAAGTCTACTGGGCAAATCGCCTTCTGGCGCACAGTGACGACAACAGGTCTGGAGATTTCATATCATGTTACTTACCAGGCAAGCCCGCCCAATATAGGTTCTTAAGCTACGCGAGATCGGTTTGAGGTCATTTAGAACGTATTCTTCGATAATCAATACCACAGTAGCAGGCAATAACATCAGCACTAACTAATCGTGATGGCTATGACCGCAGGATATCAGACAAAGCACGCCTTTGACACCAATACAGATCCGTGGCAACGCTCTTTGCTGCACGACAATGCCTCATTTCTACCACATGGCAATCATGAATCTGCCATCGACGACTCAGACATATTTTCCAAGCTGCCGGAACCAAGTTCACCAATACTTGTCTCCTCACAGCCCATGCCAGAATTTATCCAGCTGAAAGATCTGCACTCTCACGACGAAGAAGCCTCGATCTCTTCGCCAACAAGCCAAGCGTCCTTACGAGCAAGAACCGAATCGATAGAGCCAATCTTGGCCCCTTCTTTTGCAAATCGGCAACAGTTCCTTCGACGCATGTCCCTGGCTGCAATTGACCTGCACGGCGACTCCTACCAACCGCGGAGCACGCCAGCTAAGCGGAAGAAGTCAACAACAGGCCGCATCCAACCACGCTCCGACAAGCACGCTCGCGAACTGGAGCTCAACCGCAAAGCCGCAACCAAGTGTCGGAATCGACAGAAGGCTTTTATCGATCAGCTCCAACAGCGATGCAAGCGCGAAGAGGAGAAGATGCACCTTCAATCCTCGCTCGTCTCAGCACTGCATGATGAAGTCGCCGCATTGAGACACGAGGTCTTGCGCCAGAGTTTCTGCGATTGTCGATATCTGTCAGGCGCCTCCATGGCGATGATACAATCATGAGGCTTGGAACGACCGTTGCTGGCCACGCCACGACAGAATGGTCTTCGCCGTCGGTCAATTAGATCCAGCATGCGGCACTACCAACACTCGCGGATGGCTTTCGCAACGGCCACGAAACGTTCATTTTTCTTTTCAGATCTGGGTCATGGCTGTCATGATATGATCTGGGACAGCTTTTCAGTCTCATGCAGGTGCACCTTTGATCTAATGCCTTCACGATACCACGTTTTGGGAATTTCTTGGCGTATAGAGGGACGCTCACTGGATTCCGGTGAGAAGAAGCCCATCGTCCCTGCAACAGGACTGCAGCGCAATAGGGCGCCAGCTGCCGGCATGTATATTTATACATACTATTCTATGTATTGTTACCACGAGAATACGTCGTGTCTACAATCTAAGGAATTGCCCCAACGGCACCAACTCTTATCCCACATATCTATTCCATGCTGCATCTATGCGGTGTGCCAAACACTCTAGAAACATAACACCAACATGCCAGCCACCGCCGGGTCCTCTTGACTTCGAAAACCGCACAATCACAACTTCACGCCGCCTTCTCGTTCCTTCTTCGCTTCATCCCTCAGAATCCTCTTCAAGATCTTCCCACTTGCGTTCTTCGGAATGACATCCACGAACCTTGCTCCTCCAACCAGACGCTTATACTTCGTCAACTTTTCGGCCACCCAGTCGTAGACATGCTTTTCCGTCAAGTCTGCGGGCTTGGTGCCTGGTCTCCGCACGACATAGGCGCGTGGCCACTCGCCGTCGAAGTCGTTGTCGGCAGGCACGCCAATCACGGCCGCGTCCACGATGGCCGGGTGCGTCAAAAGCACGCCCTCGATCTCCGGCGGCGCGACTTGGAAGGCGCGCACCTTGATCAGCTCCTTCTTGCGGTCGACCACGTACCACAGTTTGGTCTTGCCGTCGCAGTACATAATATCCCCCGAGTGGTAGTATCCGTCGGCGTCGAAACTCGACTCATTAGCTTCCAGGTTGTTCAAGTATCCTTTGATGACCGTCGGACCGCGCGCACACATTTCGCCCACGACGTCGTATGCCGTGATATCTTTGCCGTCATCGTCGACGAGCTTGACATCCATGCCTGGAATGACCCGGCCCACCGACCCCGTCACGTCATGTTCGGGCCACAAAATCATCGTCAGAATGCAGCTCACTTCCGTCATGCCCATGACTTGGGTGAACGGTGCCCCGGGCGCCAAATACGGCTTGATGGCCGCCTGTGTTTCTTTGCTCAGGGGCGCCGCACCCGCGAGGCCTGCACGCATGGACTTTAAGCTGTATTTCTGTAGCAGCGGGGACATGGAGATTGCGACCGCCATGGCGGACACGACGTAGAGTTCCGTCACCTTGAACTTCTCGACATTGGAGAGGTATGGTTCCAGTTCGAAGCGGCGCATCACATAAGATGTCTCGCCGAGTTTGAGGGTCGAGGTGTGGCATCGTGGCGCGATGGCCGCGTGGAACATCGGTAAGGGGTAAATATTGATGACTTCATAGGGTCTGTTGTACACGGCGGAGGAGTAGCACAGTTCGTGCTGGGCGATCAGATTGCGGTGGGAGGTGATTGTCGCTTTGGGAAGACCCGTAGTACCAGAGGAGGTAAAGTATGCGGCGGGCGTGTCGGCGCTGGCCTGGAGAAAATCAATGCGGACCCAGTCCTCCTCGCCATGGCTGAGGAGGTCTGTCCAGCTCGAAAAGCCGGTTGGGACGGACTGGCTCGGCTGGGTGTTGAAGATGCGGACGTTCGACTTCGGAATGCCCGTGTCCTGGGCGGCTTGGAGGAGGGAGTCGAGGAGCTCCGGCTCGCTAATGAGGAACTTGGCTCCCGTGATCATCACATGGTGCCGGAGTTCGAGGGGTGTGTAGCTGGGGTTTGAACCCGCGAAGACTGCCCCAGCGCCGGTGATGGCAAGGAAAAGAATCGGATAGTAGATATCATTGAAGGAGTGGATGAGGACACAATCTCCCTTCCTCACCCCAGCCTTGTGAAGACCTGCGATCAATTGGCGGATAGTCTTGCGGGCTTGCAGGTGTGAGATCGAGCGGCTTGTGTTCGAGGCGTCGATGAAAATCTGAGAGACGCGTGAGCAGTTTGCAGACAAATCGCTGGGTCATGTTGATTCCTCACCGGCTTGTTCACATCGTATTTGGGCTCATCAAAGATCCACGAACATATGTCTTTAGTTGGTATTTCAGGCACCGAGCCTGATGCGAGAAACACCATTTTTGCCGTGGCCTGATCCGACGCTCTGTTTGATATAGGAAGATATCAATGTAATTCAAAACACAGCGCGCAAGGTATTCCGAATTCGCAACCCCTCCAGCTGCAGTCCCAGATTCAAGTGCAATCGAAGCTTTCCGTTTAGCCTTAGCGGTGGCACTTAGATACGACGCTGTCTCAGGAACCAACTGGTGTCTCTTGCTATATCGTCCTGTATCCTCCGTGCGTTAATCGTGGCGTGGTAGTGAACGGGAAATCGTAGGAACAAGAGGTTGCTCGCCCCAGATGAACTAACAAGTATATGTACACCACATCATTCCAGCCACGGTGCTCACCTAGGCACCTGAAGTGAACATTGACGCGTCTTCGATTCGACGACATTGCTGACATGGTTGAAAAGGGAAGTGCGGGTTCGTTTAACTGGTGGCCTGAAACCCACCTCGCATAAGTACGCTTTGGAATCCAGAACTGGCCCAGGTTAGCAGTTAGCAGCTCGGTCGGTCGTCGGCAATGCAATGTCGTCCGTGGCTGGCTCAATCTCAGGTCAAGGCTAGGACGCCTTTTTTGCTCGAAAGTCACATTTTTTTCTAACCCGTTCTTCGACCTGTTCCTTTCTCGATGATCGTGGGGGTTCAAAAGCTTGGAGGATTCGGCGCGGGAATTGGCCTCAAATGATTATCTAATTGTTGACCCGCTTGGCCGTGACAGGATTATGCATCAATTGCCTCTCTGTCGAAGAAACGGCTGTGGGAGGGCTGTTGAACCGCTGCGGATCAAGGCAAGAGGCCACTACGGCTCCGCGGTGTATTGCCGTCAGCGTTGTCTTCGGCGTTGAAGCACACGCCGCATGAACGCATGTAACTGTGCGAGCGCTGACGTGAGTTCAACGAGCAAGTGTGGAAACTCAAAATCGTGGGCGGGTACTGTTATAGGCAATGCGTCTCAAACGGTCAAAGAGTCTTCACCAGCCAGATAGTGTTGCCATCCCTCCCTTCCTCACTACTTGCACCGTTGTCGAGCACAACAGGAAAGCGCCCAAATCCTACGCGTGCGTAAAACTTGTCGGCATTCTCATTTGCTGCTGCCATGCCCAAATGGACACCCTTTGCTCCAGCTTCTTGAGCCAATTTGCAGAAGCGTTGGATCAGCTGTCGGCCCCAGCCTTGCCGCTGATGACTGTTCAGCAGGTCAATATGTAGATGTGCCGGCCATTTTTCCATCATTTCAGGATATTTTGTGTGTAGCATCCCTTCCGGATTGAACATGATCTGCCGGAGAGCATTTGGCAGATTCTCGTTCCATCCTGTGGGTTCATCCGGCCCAGGTTTCTCAAACCCTTGTGACTTGAGGTATGGGATATATTCCTCATTGTACTTTTGAACAAATGCCGCCGTGTCTGGTACTCCCAGCAAGTAACCCACTGCCTTCCCTGAACCGTCGTCGAGCACAAAGCAGCTTTCCGGAAGAAGCAGAAAATAGGGTCGGCACCATAGGAAGGACGCATAATGTAGGACAGTGTCTCCCGCAGCGATGAGATCCGGTGCACACGTCTCCCTAAACTGGCCAATTTTAGCAAGTAACGCCAGCTCGCAGATCGTAAGCACGGACAACATGAATCATTGCCTCCTTGTCTGCCTCCTGATACAACCGTATGAATGCCATGATGGCAAAACCTTGTCAATCTGTGGTCGACAAGAGGAGCTCTGGGGTGTGCTTGACTGCGGTGCCGAAGTCGCAGGTGGACAAGTCGAGATCGCCGGGTGGACGACAAGACTTCTTAAGGACCTCGTGTGTGTTCTATCGACATCGTAGCTGCAGCGACTGCATCCTGCGGACCTGCCATCGGGAAGAGTCAAGCTGCTATGTCCGTCGTAGCTGCTGCGTTCGAAAACGCGGATTGTCGGAAGGCTTGGAGGGGATGCCCAGATGCTGAGGCCGATGTTCACCCGCTGGGGAGGAAAGCGCAGTCTCCAACGCCTCAGCTCCTCTGTGGTGCGGGGGAAGACTGGACTGCTCATCGATCCAGCAGTAGGCACGGGAGTAATTTCAACGGTACGTAGGTTCTTTAAGGTCAAGATAGGCTCGCTGGCCTCTCAGTTATTCTCAGTTCCTGTCGAGTGTCCAGTGCTTTAAGCATCACTTGTTCTCAAGGACAAATCGACAACGGCCATCGAACATGGCGACCAAGCAGCGTTTCATAAGGCTATCATTCTTCGCCAAGCGCAAAAGCCATCTCACCGAGAATGAGTTTCACGAATACTGGACACAGAGACACAGAGCACTGGCAGCTGACTGGCTCGCTAAACATGGTGTGGTGCGGTATACCCAGGTCAGTCGTCTACAAGCAGTGTCTGACTGCTGAGAGTTGCCCTTTCTTCGTTGTTCTGGAGAGCAATGTCCCGCACCGGTCAGATATCGATAGTCTTGCATCTTGCTGCTGACCAGTTTGGAAAGTACCATACACACTCGTCTGCTCAGTCTTCCGCCGAAGCGGATTTTCCTGCACTTCAGGGTTTACCAAAACTGGAATTCGACGGCGTCGCGGAGTTCCTCATGCCAGATGCCGCATCCTTCCACAAAGCTCGAGAGGATCCATATTACCAGGCAGTTGTCTTTCCAGATGAGGAGAAGCTTTTTGAATGGGAAACAGCCAAGTGGACGGTCGGATGGGAAGAGGTATGGATCAAGGACGGCAAGGTTGTCGAGCCAGAGACATAATGGTTTTTCGAACCGGTGATCCACCCTCGCCCAGTATCTTCTGTTGCACCCTCTGCTGCATTGCCGCTCATAAGTCGTTGAAACCAATGCACGGTCTGTCGGACAATTGTTTGTCGAGCGCAGCCCAAGCCCAAGCCCTTCCCGCTTCACCAGTGTACAGACCGACAAATTCGTTGTTCTGTCCTGCGTCCTTCATCCACTCACTGGCCTCGAGAGATGTAGTTGAAATGCAAGCCATGAAGTGCTCGAATTCCGCATCATCGTCCAACGCCAGGGCGTTACCAGGTACTCCATGACACAAGCAAGGCTCCTTGGTGAGAAGACCTCGTTTCCAGATATCTCTCTGCGCGCCACTAATTGCGGAGTCGATGTTCGATCGTAGTCCGGGGAAATATGCTCGTAGTGTTCGAAGTGCAAATACTGCCCCAGGCCCTCCATGGCAGACCTGAACAAGTCTGTCCGAGCCGGGAGGAAGGGATGAGGGAAAATTGCCGCTCGAGTATTGTGTTGCGAGCAACGAGGCGAGCAGTGACTCCAGCTTGGCGGTGCACGAAGGCGATGACAGGGCGAGTTGTGCTAGAATGCCAAATGTGCCGTGGACAGCTCCGAGATAGGCCTTACCATGCCATGACCATGGCTGCTTGCTCACCAGAATCCTCTGTACAGTTTTCTCTATTCTCATGTCGATGATCTCAACGGCCTTGGAACCTTTGCCGAAGCCTGACCTAGCAAGGCGCAGGAGATAGAGATATCCTGACCTACCGTAAAGCCATTCGTCTGAGCCTCCCGAACCGTTGATGCTACTTTCGTACGAACACAGCTTTTGCACAAGGCCAGGATCCTGTTCTATCGCGGCGCGGATGGCCAATTGCGCGAGAACCTCGCTTCCGATGCCACAGTGATTCGAGTCGACGCTGTCGCGGAGTCCGATGATTCCCAAATCGAGGTATGACTGAGCCCAGTCAAGGAGTAACTGGCCTTTGAACGTGAGATCTGGATAGAGCTGCGATAGTCGAAAAAACAGATAGGCCACCGAGGTCGGGCCGTAATAGAGTCCGTGAAACGTCCACCCTGTTGAGCAGGTTTGGACCGGAGGGTTGTACGTGTTTATGCGCGTCAACGAGGCGATGAGTTCGGCGTGTGCATCGGCTTGACGCGACGGAATCTGGTCATTATCCAGATATCGGCAGTGTGACCCCATTCTGCATTATTGTGAACTTATGATATGGCATTCGCAGCAAGTCGAACGGTAAAGGGCAGATTCAAAAAGAGGATCCGGCTGTGAATTTCCGGGCCTGCAGGCAGTGACATCATCCTAATGCAAGGTAATATGGCGAGCACGGTTCAAATCATTTCACTTCTCACTCATCTCTTAATCTCATGAAATTCTCAAAGGTCTCTACCCGAGTGATTGAGCTTGGTCAAACTATGGCGGCGAAGAAGCCTGGTTATCCGGTAGACGCCGCCACGTCAACTCGGCCATCTGTGCCTGATCTGAGACCAGGTTCATCGGCTCATCCACACTCAGAACCAGATATCTGCCATCGTCCTTGTCAAATATATTGACAAGCCTCCGCTGTGTCGTGCCCAAGAAATACGGCAGCATTGCGCACTCCGCATGATGCACCACAACCGGGCGGCCTTCCTCATCGCCCTGCTCATTCAGGTAAAATTGACCAGTGTAAGCGACATAGTTTCTCCCCATCTGCGCCCAGTCGCTCTCTGAGCCCCCGCCTTTGTCTTCGCCGAAAGACTTCTGTCCTGGAACTTGAAGCTGGGCTCCGAAATAGCCGTCGTGATTGTACATGATGATTCCCTTAACATTTCCGCCCATCGGATATGTTTTGTTGGTCTTATCGTTGGGCAAGTATGTGCAGAACTCGGTCAGCTCCCAGGAGCCGACGAGTTTTGAGCGAAGAGTATCTCCGTTGCTGTACGCCATGGCTCAATATATCGCAGCGACGGCTGGACGAACGAATTCTTGCTAAGAATTGACGCCTCCGCTCGCGTGGGAAGCTGACATACAATGAGAATGGTTCTCGGGCGGGGTGGGAGGCCGTGGAAAGGTCTCCATGCCGGAGTGAAGTCCTGGTACTTGTACTTCTGTTCCAGATCTTGGTAGCTCGGTCAGGCAGCGGGCCTCACAGAACCGAACCTGATTTGGAACTTCGCTCGTATACACCTGACGGAGGGCCTGATCCGTCAATTTCGGGGCTGATCCCCACACTCCTGGCCGTTGCTCTTGCCGTGCGAAGCACGCATAGTAGCGTCCTGCACAGATCGCCCAAATAAATGTTTTCACAGCCGCGATCGAGTTGATAACCTCAGATCGAGCTCAGTCGACAACTTCACGTTTTTAAGTGCTCTCGGACTGCTACTGCCCTCCATGAGAACGTTGACCGGGGTTTGACCGGGCTGAAGTTCCCGCCATCGCCAGCTCTTCACTAACGGCCGATCAAGTCCGACGCCTTCGATGATGTCGACGATCCATCGACCAATAATTGGCAGATATTTGAATGCGTGTCCGCTACCACCAGTCGCGACCAGGACTGATTCTTGGTTTGGAAGATGATCGATCACGTAGTGATTGTCGAATGAGTCAGTGTACCAACATAGTCGGGTCAGTTCAATACCTATTCCCTCTTCCGCGAGTTCAGGTAGAAAGTCAGCAATAAACGACTTGAATACTTCCATCGCTTGCTTCGGTATTCGATCGATCTGGTCGTCGTCTGTATATCTTGTGATGGGAACACTACGCTCCTTCGAATCCGGCTGCGCCTTGGGGTTTGTGTACTTCGTGCCCCGATAGCCAATTTTCAAATACCCTCTGTCATCTCTGGGAAACCGTAGAGTCCCCCTTCTGCGCCATCTCTCATTTTATAGGACCAGGACGGGAAATTCTCTGGGGCAAAGCGTTCGAACAGTGGTGAATGCCGTGGGATTTTCAGCATTATAACTGAACCAGCTGTAGTCTCGCAGATGCCGTCGAGACTTGGAAGGAGTGCAGGTGTCCAACCGCCACATGCCATGATGATCTTCGCGGCGAGATGTTCATGACCATCTTTAGTGTTGATCCCAATGACTGTGCCTGCTGTGCCGTAGCGAAAGCCTGCGAAAGCGCCAGATTTGGGACCAAGCACGAAGTGTACTCCAAGTTGTTTGGCTTTGTGCAGCGCAAATCGGCAAGCCTTGTCAGCAACAGCAATGCCACCAGTGGCATCCAGTACTCCAAGGTATCCTTTCCCTTTGTTCTGTCGCTGGAATGGGTCGATCGCATACCCAAAGCCCCGGGTTCGCATCATTTCTGTATGTCGTTGGTCAGTAGTGATCAATTGCGTATCCATGAAGCCAGCTCGCTGCATGTTTCTAATGGTGGCTTTCTCAAAAGGTGGTAGTTCGGTGCCATCAACTAAGGATAGATGACCATTATTGACGAAAACCTGATCTGTCTTCGACATGCCCTCTGGAATGCACTCGCCGCTACTGATGTAGTCGTTCCATGCCTTCCATGATTCGATGGCTTCAGTAGATAGGTCTTGATATTCGGTCTGCTCGCCATAAGCCGAGCGGATGATCTTGTTCAAGTCGGCCGACGCAGCATCGGAGCCTGAGAGGTAGTTATACTTCGAGGTCTCGTAAGGCTGACTATCGAAGACGGTCACGTTGGTGTAGCCCCTTGCCGCCAAGTGTATGGCAGTGCTTAGGCCGAAAACACCTGCTCCGACGATGATGATCTGGTCGGTCTTTGCAGGTGATGAAGCCATACTTGACTGCGTTTGTAGTGTCGTTTCTGCCACAGGAGGACTCAGCGACGAAACAACGTCTCATACGTGCAATTCTATGCTACTCAAGTACGATTGGGACAGACCATTGAGACAGCTATGTTCGGAGCGCCAAGAACAGTGCGGAGCACGCAGGCCCAACGATGCAGACAGTAAGGGAAAGACGGGGGCTGTTCTGGAGGAGCGACGACACCACTGGAGTGTTCCTTCGAGCATGCGATAATATACAACTAGCAACTGTAGAGGTCGACTGAGCAGTTCAACTGGTTCGATCAGGCAGACTGAGGTGGATAGGAGCGAGAATGGAAGTGGAGGAGCAGCGATGACAGATCACCAGGCACCGTAGAGGTGAGTTGCTTGAGGTATGGCACGAGTCACGCTCATTTGTGTCCATGCTCCCGCTCAGACAGATCGAGGCTATTCCTGCCCTTGCAAATGGTGGACTGGGAGCCAATTCCATGGTTTAGCTTCAGCAAGCCAGGCGAAAACGATGTAGAACTTCTACAATACAAGCCAATTAACTGCCGTGGTCTTTGGAAGTGGTGAAACGCTGTTTTGGATCAACGTGTTGAACAAACCAACTTTGGTAAATTCCAGATGCTCAGACTTCTGATGTTCTTCTGGTTGCAAGCTTTCCTGGCGCAAAATAATTCCCGTCACCATGGCAGGCCCATCCACCTTGATAGAGCTGCGGTGTTGGACCACAATTGCATACGCATGCCACTTACGATTGTGCACAAAGTCATGTAGATCAACATTCCAAGCCTTCTCCGACTCATCGTGTGGAGCCACAGAACGAGCGTTCTCAATCGACACTCCATAAATCGCCGTGGGTAGCGTAGACCCTGTCTGCGAAGCCGTCCAGCATGCTGCAATCTCGGGCGAAGAGAGAATGCAAGCTTCCAGAATCTCGACGGCACCGCTCGACAGAATCTTCCAAGAAAAGATAGAATGGTGCGGATCCGTATGAAAGCCGGTCGTGCCCACATTGGTGCAGCGAGAGCCGTCTTTGGTGAACGGGAGCATTGTCCCTTCGCGAAGATGCGCATACTCGATGGGTTTCTCATCCCATTTCGGATCAACTTGATTGAATCTAGCGTCTTCGATTGAACCCTCATGGATTTCGAGCGAGTTGGGTGCAAACTTGATATAGGAGCCAAAGAATTGGGCAGGGTTGAGCGCACAGACTTCCCGGACAAAGCTCAAGGGATATCTCTCGAGTACCATTATTGCCGCGTCCGTGTTTTCTTTCCATCTTGTCACGCCAATTGCCGACATGATGGCGTCGGCCCTGCGTTCCTTACAGTACCTCCGATCCCCTAGTGCAAGGATGTCCATGCGCGACATTTCGGTCAGATTGTCAAGCCCTGTAACGTATGCCCACATTTGCAATTCGATTAAGGCAGGATGTGTATAGGTTTCCTTCCCTCCCAGGTTAACAATGAATTCTGGGAGTCCGCCAGCGGGGAGGAAGTGACTGAAAGATTCCCATATGCTGATAAGTCCAGAGATGTACATACTCACGCCTTCCTCAATAGACAGAAATTTGAACTCTCGGTCCAACACCCACATGTCTGGACGGAGACAAACCTCTTGCAAAGTCCAAAGCGAGGTGCTCCAATAGTTAGCATCCCACCAGGTCTCAAGCGCAGCCCGGCCATAGTCATGCCTTGGATTCTTTGTCTCTTCCGAGCGTTTGTGCATCATCAAACCTGTCGAGTCATGCTCCAAATCTGCCCAGCATTCTTTCTCGAATCTCAATCTGGAACGTTCAGCGGTCGTTCCTTCTGCAAATCGTAATAAGTTCAGGCACAGCCACTTGGCAAGGTTCTGCATGGGTTGAAGATCGCTTATTTCGTTCATCCAGGTCACAGCGTGCGTAGCGTGGCGGAAAATTTGGGCCTGTTTGGCGATTTCTTGTTCCATTATCTCACCTCCGTTTTGCGGAATACAGACTAGGTCAAACCAGACATAGGGCGTGAGCGTGGGCAGTTGATCCAACAGGTCGGGCAACGCTTCAACATCAAAGATCGAGTTGCACGGGATAGGCCAGTCAACACCAGCAAGGTCAACAGTAATGGGCGGGTCTGAAATCCACCTACCCCAAGTGTGAGATACAGCGGTATAATCCGGAACTTCCTCCAGATCCCGCACGCGCACTGTTCTTTGGGTATGAACATCCCATAGATAATATGGAAGGTTAGACAAGTCTTTTGGTGTCTCGGCAAGCCAGGGGCAGGGTTCGAATACGGGTTGCCATGCCGCATATGGGTACCAAGGCATGTCCGTCCAAGGATTGACAAAGTAAGGCCAAGTGGACTTCTGTTGCTCCGACGAACCGTCAAATTCTCTCTGCTGGAGCAACGAGAGGTATGCTCCCAATGCAGTCGACTGGACGTATGCAGCCTCACATAGATTATAACGCTCGCCCGCCAAATCCGTCAGGAATATGTGATAGTCGTCAAAATTTCCGTAGTTACAATCGCGAAAGAACTCGGTATGGAAGAGCTGTAGCGCCAATCTGTGATAGTTCTCGATATGAGGGGTTGTCGCAGAAGGGCTTCCTGCATCGCCTCGCACTTGGAGATGCTTGTGCAGTATGTCCCAATCGAAGTCGATGGTAGATGTGCTGTACGCCTGCTGACAGAGATCTTGAGTCAGTCTGCCAGGGCCACCTGGATATTGTGTGAGAAGTTCTGTGGTCTGATGGGCTGATAAGCTCGGATGGTGATACTGAGCCGTCCACCACTCCCACAGGAGTTTGAAGGATTTGGACTGCCTTCCTGAAAAACAAACATCGACCTCATTTCGACCATCTGAATGGTAGCGAGTCGAAAGATACGAGATTCGACACCAATTATACAAGCCTCGAGCTACCCATGACTGTGAGGCTCCAAGGTGGGGTGAAGGAGCTCCAAAGCGGGCTTCAACAGCTCGACCCAGAGAGAATGAAGCGTACTCTTCTTCGGACGAGCTCATCGCATCGAAAGATGGGTTTACTGCGCCTGGCAGATAACGCGAGCCTCAGCGAGCTAGTCGCATTTCGCGACAGGCATCGATATCGAAGGGCGACTTCATACCAGGCGAGACCACTTCCGACTGTGACAAGCTTGGCACAGATATGTCAACGTAGAGAGGCGCAAGCAATTGCGACAGAAGGCGGAAGATGAACCAGAAGGTAATTGAGGCGACTTGAAGTGTTGAGGCAAGTGTAAATAACTTCAGGAGAGGAGAAGAGCGGGCCTTGGCAATGCCTCCCGCGCGGATTTCTTTCGGCCGAACACTTTGACTTTCATCTCGAGAGATCGCCAGCAGCCATCATAGGAAGGGAGATAGAACGAACGACCTCAACACACGACACAATACTCGTTCAAAGTCAGGAGAAAGAGGACGAGAATCCTCTCCGGTCACGTCTCCTGACCAAACCAGAGCAAAATGGTATTCCGGCCCAAAGACGACAAATTCACAGAATTCGAAAATCCAAATGCATTCAAACAGGAGGATTGTCTCTCGTGTCGCGTACTAGGTGCGCAATCTTTCCCCAAGTCCGTCAATTCGAGCTGAGCTCGATTAATGCTTTGCAGGCTCGACCGCGTTCGTGGCACTCGGAGGCTACACGTACTTTTCTGGCATGCAGCAACTCCGGGCGTCACGGCGGGCGATTGAACTCAGCAAGTCAAAATACAAGTACGGTTCACGACAATTGGGCATCGTGTCATTATCGGCGACGTTGGTGGGTATGGGTATTTACCGAATGTTCATTTAAAATGGCTTGTGTTGGGAGTTTGACGGGCTCGGGGTCAAGGAGTTTGGGCAGGATGGAGCAGCGTTTTGTCAACATTTATTAGGGAGCAGTCCCTTGTTCTCCCTTGCTCCTCTCTGTATGAAGTGGCTCTATCTAAAAGGCTCAACATGAGCGAATACATATGTACCCATACTGAACAAAATTAGCTTCGCTATGCCTGGTGTCATGTCTTCGTAAGGACCCTCCCTCGCCATGCAGAAATAGAACTTGGAAGTCCATCGTCATCGCTCTCGAACATAAAAGCTGTGGTGCAAAACGTCAACGTCATGAAATTCGTCCGCGCTTGTTGCTCCCACTCCCATCCTTTGGTCCAATGTTTGATATGTCGAAGAAGTCGGGTATTTGAAATTTTCGTTTGGTGCCGGTCGTAAAAGTGAATTCTTTGGTTGCTGATCTCGAGGTATGCCTTCCATTGCCACTTCTATGAGGTGTTCGGTTTCCTCGAGAAACGGCGATTGGTCGGTTGGCATGGCTTGATGGCGTGGACGGCCCTTGAGCCTCAGTAGCTGTGTTACTCTCATCATCGGTTTGCATGTTGTCGGACGGGTTTGAAGAGGTCGTTCCCGAGAAGTAGAATATCGGAGCAGTCAACGGCTGATCTTTCGTGGTACAGCTCGAGCTGTCATCGGTCTGAGTGGCCATCTCTGCTCGGGGTTCTTCAGGCTGGTCGGAGGGAGTTGCTGTTCTCTGCTCTCGCGTAGGTGTTATGCTCCGTGGTCTCTGACCGGAGTCGCTTCTATCGTCGTCACTCTCGGTCTGTTGGGGTAGAGCCGAGCCGTCAAATCTCTCGGTGGCCCATTGTCTCACTCTCCAGCCTTCTCCATCTTGCAACCCTAAGTTCTCTCGGTCTAAAAAGCCCAACAAATCTTCCAGAGCTTCTTGATAGCCAGCTTGCCGGCTGGCATTCTGATCTGTAACAGCGCTCTTGTAAAGGTTTGTGACGGAAAGGGCGGCGGTCCGGAAGGCTTGTAGTAGCGCTTCGGGTGGAGCTGGGCGGGCGGAGGGTAATGAGGTGTTGAGTGACCTCATTGAGTCCATGGCGAAGGACTCGAGAAGAGCCTGCGGCTTCGAGGTGTATTGAAAGCAATCGAGTGCTGAGGTGGGACGGATAGATGGTCTGAGGAGGGGTTTGTTTGGGCGTCGAGACTTGGCGCCTGACACAGGTTTGCCTGGATTGGCAGATAAAGAAGGTGTATTACAAAAAGAACGTCCAACTCGTATAGATCGTGTAGAAGGCGGCGAGCCGAGAATTAAGTTGTAAAATGAGGTGTTGGCAGCTACCAGTTGAACGAGAGATATGAAGATGGGATAGGTGACTGCTGTCCTCGGTGCTGGTCAGTGGTGACCAAACTGACATTTCACGCCCCCGGCAGGCTTAACTCATCATTCATCATTCCGAGCACAGTCCGCCCGGTTGAAAAAGGGAAGGTCGCCCGACTACTGCCGCGCGACTGTCCAATCAGAACGCGTCAAGCCAGAGGGTATGGCAGTTTCCCTCTTCTTTGCGAGCCTCTCCACCAGCACTCTCCATATCTTTGCAACCCTGTTCACCTCAGCTTCGTGACTGCCCTTCTTCTCCCAGACGCGCCCACCGCTGTCGCGCATATTTGCCTTGTCTTCAGCACTCGGTATCGTGTCCAACTACAGTTCTCGAAAGTCGCGACTGAAGTATTTACTTCGATCGAAGGAGAAGTGACGACCATTCCAACACAGCGCCCAGTCGGGCCACCGCCATTCCCACACATCTACAACATGGCACCCTCACGATCACAACAACCGGATTCAGAGACTTCTTCGGTCGCAGATACCCCCATGACTGACATTCCAGAGCCTCATCGGCCTCATAGACCATCCTTTGGTCACCTCAATCGTCTCGTAGATGATACCCCAGATTATACCGACTCCGACACAAATCCAAACACCACAGCATCTAGTGTGGCGGGTGATGCTCCTCACACAGACGGCCGGAAGAAACGATCTGAGGCCCTGCAACTACGGAAGAGTATCCTGGGGAAGAAACATGGTCAACTCGACGAGTCAAAAGAGGATGATACTGTGCGGAGATTCAAGTATTTGTTGGGTCTGACAGATCTCTTCCGCCACTTCATTGACGCCAGTCCAAACCCTAAGATCCGAGAAGTTCTTCAGCAGATTGATAAAGAAAATGCCGAAGAGGAGGCCAAGGCCCGAAAAGTGGTTTCCCGTAAGGGTGGTGCAGCAGGTGCCAACAAGCGCAAGACGGAACAGGAAGAGGACGCGGAACTCCTTAGGGACGAGAAGCGCGGCACTGCTTCTCAGACCCTCTTCAGAGATTCACCTGCCTTCATCCAGAATGGCGAGATGCGCGACTATCAGGTGGCCGGTCTCAATTGGCTTATTTCACTGCACGAGAACGGTATTAGTGGCATTCTCGCTGACGAGATGGGCCTGGGCAAGACGCTGCAAACCATCGCCTTCCTCGGCTACTTGAGGCACATCTGTGACATTACGGGACCCCATTTGATCGCCGTTCCGAAATCGACCTTGGATAATTGGCATCGCGAGTTCACGAAGTGGACTCCGGAGGTCAACATCCTTGTCTTGCAGGGCGCCAAAGACGACCGGCATGCACTGATCAATGAACGCCTCATCGATGAGAAGTTTGATGTCTGCATCACCAGCTACGAGATGATCTTGCGCGAGAAATCCCATCTGAAGAAATTCGCCTGGGAGTACATCATTGTCGATGAAGCACACCGCATCAAGAACGAAGAATCCTCTCTCGCACAGATTATTCGCATGTTCAACTCTCGAAATCGATTGCTCATCACTGGTACTCCGCTCCAGAACAACCTGCACGAGCTATGGGCCCTTCTCAATTTCTTGCTGCCCGATGTGTTTGGTGACTCCGAGGCTTTCGATGCCTGGTTCTCCGGTCAAAGTGAAGACCAAGACACCGTCGTCCAACAACTCCACCGTGTACTGAAACCTTTCCTACTTCGAAGAGTGAAAAGCGATGTGGAAAAGAGCCTGCTGCCTAAACAGGAGCTCAATCTTTACGTTGGTATGTCAGAGATGCAAGTCAAATGGTACCAGAAAATTTTGGAAAAGGACATTGACGCCGTGAACGGTGCTGGTGGCAAGCGGGAGTCTAAAACAAGACTTCTCAACATCGTTATGCAACTCCGAAAATGCTGCAATCATCCTTATCTATTCGAAGGTGCTGAACCAGGCCCGCCGTACACCACCGACGAACATTTGGTCTTCAATTCCGGCAAGATGATCATTCTTGACAAAATTTTGGCACGTATGAAGGAAGAGGGCAGCAGAATCTTGATTTTCTCGCAGATGAGCAGAGTCCTCGACATCCTTGAGGACTACTGTGTCTTCCGAGGGCATCAGTACTGCCGGATTGACGGTGGAACTGCCCACGAAGACCGTATCGCAGCCATCGACGAATACAACAAGCCTGGCTCGGAGAAGTTTGTCTTCCTTCTCACTACCCGCGCGGGGGGTCTGGGCATCAATCTGACAAGTGCCAACATCGTCGTCCTGTATGACAGTGATTGGAACCCTCAAGCCGATCTTCAAGCCATGGATCGAGCCCACCGTATTGGGCAAACCAAACAAGTTAAAGTTTTCCGATTTGTCACCGAGAACGCCATCGAAGAGAAAGTCCTCGAGAGAGCTGCTCAGAAGTTACGACTTGACCAGCTTGTCATCCAGCAAGGTCGCGCTCAAGCACAGGTCAAGCAAGCAGCTTCGAAGGACGAACTTTTGAACATGATTCAACATGGTGCTGAAAAGGTTTTCGAGAGCAAAGGCGCAACAGGTGCTCTTGATGACATTGATGAGATTCTGCGAAGAGGTGAGGCTCGAACGTCTGAGCTAATGGCCAAGTACGAAAAGCTTGGAATCGACGATCTTCAGAAATTCACCTCCGAGAGTGCTTACGAATGGAACGGCGAGAATTTCGAGAATCGCAAGAAAGACATCAGTCTGAACTGGATCAATCCGACCAAGCGTGAGCGAAAGGAACAATCTTACTCTATGGATAAGTACTATAAGCAGGCATTGTCTACCGGAGGCCGACCGGCGGACACGAAACCCAAGGTCCCTCGAGCG
This sequence comes from Cladophialophora chaetospira, assembly GCA_030247875.1. Lineage (NCBI taxonomy): Eukaryota > Fungi > Ascomycota > Eurotiomycetes > Chaetothyriales > Herpotrichiellaceae > Cladophialophora > Cladophialophora chaetospira. The sequence continues at coordinate 68,047 of JAPDRK010000021.1, read as the reverse complement.
CCGAAGCAGGTACCTGTCCATGACTGGCAGTTCTTCCCTCCAGGTCTCCAGGAGTTGCAGGAGAAGGAGACTGCGTACTACCACAAGGAGATTGGCTACAAGGTACCACTCGCTGAGGCAAATTCCGAAGAATCAGATAGCGATCGTGAGTTGCGTGAAGCCGATCAGCGACTGGCTCAGGATGAGATTGACAACGCCGAGCCACTGACTGAACAGGAGAAGCAACAGAAGGCTGAAATGCAAGAGCATGGATTCGGCAACTGGAATCGACGGGACTTTCAACAATTTATCAATGGTTCTGCCAAGTTTGGAAGAACCAATTACAATGGAATCTCTATCGAAGTCGACAGCAAAGAAGCTGATGAGATCGAAGAATACGCAAAGGTGTTCTGGACACGGTACACTGAAATTGCTGAGTTCGACAAATACATCAAGAACATCGAGGCTGGCGAGGAGAGACTACGAAAGACCGAGCGCCAGCGCAAGATGCTACGCAGAAAGATGGAGATGTATCGGGTTCCGCTGCAACAGCTCAAGATCAACTACACGGTTTCTACTACGAACAAGAAGGTTTACACCGAAGAGGAAGACCGCTTCCTATTAGTCATGCTTGACAAACACGGCATTGATGGGGAAGGTCTGTACGAGAGAATTCGTGATGAGGTCCGAGAGTCACCGCTCTTCCGGTTCGATTGGTTCTTTCTTAGTAGAACGCCCATCGAGATCGGTCGACGATGCACGACTCTTCTAAATACAGTGTCCAGAGAGTTTGGTGAAGCCGAAGAGAAGATGACCAATGGTCATGGTCCAGGCAAAGGACGCGGCCGCGATCGAGATGATGATTCGGATATCGAGAATGACAGCGAGGCCGCGCCTGTGAAGAAGAAGGCCAAGAATGGCGTTGCCGTGAGTATTACTGAACTGATTGCGGTAGACAAATGCTAACAGTTCTCCAGAATAAACAGGTCAAAGCACTCAAATCATCTCGCGGCAGTAAAGCCACTTCCCCGGCTACATCTCGTGCCCAAAGCGTAGCATCATCTACAGCACCTGCGAAGTCAAAGGGAAAGAAGATGAAGGCCTGAGATCTCAGAGCATTGCATTCTTTTTCCAGCGAGGACCTCATGTGTGACAAAAGAAATGGCGCCCGAGTTGCTTGACTGGCAACGAAGGCAGGTCTCAGCATCGGTTTTAGTCTTTGTCATAACAAGAGCGAATGAGGCGTATGAGTTGCACTGGACTCCAGTGGAGGCGGAATGGGCCCGGCCGGTGAAATGTTCTGTCACGAGCACCACAATATCACGACCAGGAGGGCTATCTGATAGAGCATAGCGGAGGGTGGAAGCGTTGGCTGTGCAGCTTATGGCTTTATGAGCTGAGTCGGGATTGTATGAATTGTTGTGCTAGCGGCATTTTCCACGGCGCTTTAGACGACGCAACGTAGATCAGCTTGAGCCGAGCAAAGAGGATAGGGCCTAGAATGAGAAAAAAGGGCATTATATGTCTGTTAGACATGACTCGTTATCAGTCATTATGGTGATTGGCTCAACTACCTAAGCTCGTCGATCGGGTTCGTCAGAGAACCCAGCCTGGGTCGGGGTCATGTTGCAACTTCCTAATCGCAACCAGCAGGCACCTGGCAGAAGCTCCTAGAGCATAACGCACCTCAAGAGATTGACGCGGAAGATCATCTCTACGATAATACCGTCGTTCTTGAAGAGGACTGGTCCACCTGGGGTGTTGCTCCTCATGTGGCGAGCCGCAATGCAAGCCTTACGTTATGCCCCGCGGTGCATACGAGCGAAACATTATGCTCGCCAAGAGGCGTGAGCCATCGCAGAAGTATATATCTTGACTCTGTCGAGCGAGGTACATTTCGATAGGAGATCCAATCACTCGTGAACACTCGTGCAAGCAAACTGTTTCTGTCGCCTTCGCAAAGACGGTAGTGAAATCGACGGAAATCAAGAATTCAACTATCACCACGCGGAGTTCATTATCCTCCCTCACGAGCGAGGCAAATCAGCATAACAAGTCCACAGATCTACACAGCATCACAAACTCAACAAAGCCACTCTCATAAACACCCTAAATCTTATCAAACCTCCACCACTTCTAGCTCTCACATCCTTCCCAAAATGCCATCCACGATCTCGCTCAAATCCCTCGCCTCCCTCCGCATGGTCGTCGGCGCCTCCTGCCTCCTCATTCCCCGCCAAGCCGGCGCAATCTGGGGTGTGCCCCTCGCCGCGGGAGGAGAATCCGTGCTATTCGGCCGCATGGTCGGCATAAGGGATTTCGTGCTCGGTGCGTACCTTTGGAAGCGCACAGCCGAAGGCGAGAAGGTCTGGAAGCGTGTCGGAGACAGTGCCACCAAGAGCCCGTTGTTAAAGAACTCGTCCGCTGATGTGAGCGGGATTCCGGCCTTCGCACAGTCGTCAACCGCAGACGGTAGTCAAGAAACTGCGATGGCGAACGTGAGGTCTGCGTTGTGGCTGGGGTTGATCTGTGATCTTGTTGATGTTGTCAGTGTTGGCGCGTGTTGGGTCGAGGGGGTGCCCATCTCGGGGATGGGGGAGTTTTGTATTGGTGGCGGGGCGGTATTGTTTAGTGCGATTGCTGGACAGTGGTTGTTCGCGGGGAGGAGGGTCTAGATGGGACAGTGGAGGATAGGGTTTGTGATTGAGAGTGTCGAAAGAGGAGCTGCTTGTTGCGTTGGCTGATGTTGGAATTGGTCAGTCTCCTTGACAGGGAAGGTGGAATGAACCGGTGATGAGGTCACCATGGCCGCGGTGGTCTTGGCTGGCAGCTGGCAAAGAAAGAAAGAAGGTATCAAGGGGGAGAGCATAGGTGCACTTCGGTTTAAAATGGAGCCTGCTCGTTGTGAAATAGTTCGAAATGCTTCTTGTGACAAGTTATATTGAAAATTAGCTGCTGAATGCATTTGTATAAGGCCAAATCCAGTGCGGCAGCTGTTGCAACTTCATCGGTCGAGGGATCCAGATATCTCGTTTAGTTCGCCAAGATAATCGGGTTGTACGGATGTTGGGCGACTTTGTCATTGCTCTTGCCTTCTGGGTCGTTCCTGCTCATTCGTCCTCGGCTCGTCCGATACGCTCCACGGCTGGCGTCGACAATAGGATTGACCCACATCTTCTGGCCTGATTTCTCGGTAGACTCGACAGCCTTTGTGGTCATCCCGAGTCCGGTCGGTTGGTAGTTGACATAGATTCCTTCCCAGCCTTGGCGAGAGGGCAGGGCGAAAACCTCATGCATGATTCCGACATTCTTGTGCTTGGATACGGTGTCGTTCCACCAATTCCAGGCTTCGCGATGGACCGGACTAAGAGCGAAGTTGTGGATATCATCAACAGACCGCCAGTATGAAATGGTCGCAAATTCGTTGCTTGCAGGACGTTCGCCTGAAGAGGTCCAGCTTGACATGCCCATGACTAGGAAAGAGTTGTTAGCCAGGCGGCGAGACAGGATAAGGATGCAACACTTACAGCCACTTTCGTCTGCCTTGTCCTCCAATTGCTTGAGCATGTCATTGAAACGATCAGCCACTTCTTTGTAGCCTGTAAACAATGTTAGAAGCATCCAAAAGAGGAGACAACACTGGATTCAGCTCACCATCACCGAACATGCCGAGGGGTGAGTTGCTTCGCGCTCCAAGGATCATGACTGCTCCAGGACCGTTATCGCCTGGACTCCCGCGGACGACTTCAGTTTCTCCATCGGAGGGGTATCCGACACTCCATTTCCCATCGATGACACCTTCAGCCCAGATGTTCTTCTTGAGTCCGAAGTGCATTAAATAGGTGTCGACAATTCTCCACGCTAGAAGTCCCAGAACAGGAAACGCAAGGTATGAACGTGGAAAGACGAAAGATAGAAGGACTTGGGTGGCGCCACCCAGAAGGAGCCATGTCGAGACAGAGAAGTTATCTCTTATGAGCTAGTTGTTGGCGAGGTCAATGTCAATTCAGATCCAAGCGAACATGAAGGATCGGACAGCGACATACTGCAATGTCTCCTCCATTCAAGAAGCCAAATCCAGTCTTCTTGGCACCAGGTCTTTCGGTTGCGAGATTCGATCCGACCGCATACTGGGATCGAGGCTTCACTGTAGACGCTGGAAACAATGTTTTGACAGCCATTTTAGGTTTGGAATATCTGCAACACTCTCTGATACTTTGTCTTCAGTGGTGAAGAATTGCGAACAGCAGCTGAGATCAGGTCGGGGAGGGCACGCCAGGTTTATATCGCTTAAGCAGCAACGGATCTAGCGTCTCAACATGACCAAACAGCTGAAGTTGCATTGAATTTTACTGGGGCCAGGACCCACTAGTACTCATGTACCTCCACAGTTCACAGTTAAAAAGCGTGGTAGGGCGTCCAAAGTCTGGGGTATCGTATTGCTGACCTGATCCTTTACGGCCGGTACTTTTTGCAATCATTCAAGTTGGGAGTATTTAAGATGTTCCAATTTCATGCTTTGTTCTCTTCGCTCGGGCAGGAAACAGTACCCACACTGACCGATGGCAGCTTTTCGTTCCAGGCGGTACAGTCAGCGGGATATTCGAGCCGCGAATTGATTGGTTCCTCGTTGGTTAGACTGAGAAGAACCGCGTGGCGGAAGCTTAGGGCCCAGAAGTGAAGATAACAAGGCTCACAGATTCAGGCAGGTGGTTGCCCATTCGAGAGCTTGGGTACTTCCAGAAGTAGCTTCTCAGGCAGCCCCAAATACTGCCACAGCCATTGAGAGTTCTTGTGCAGGCACAAATACTGCTGCAGGTACGATTGGAGAGCGGAGCCGAAAGTGCGAAGCCGAGGCTTCTTTAGGCAACCGTTCCCCCGTATTTGATGTGCAAATGCTTCAGAAAACACTGCTATCTGCGCACGTTTAGAATTGGCAAGATGCCCCATGCTTCTGCGATCCAGCTGCAGAAGCTTTGGAGCATGTGTTGCCACGTGGTAAGTCAGCTTTGGCTGGCTGGATGGAGCTTGTGCAATTCAGGTGCTCTTGGACAAGCCAACTTGATAGATTTATTTACAGCTGCCTCCCCTAGGGCTGAAGGGGCGCCGTCAGAGTTCGGGCAGACCAGGATCGGTTGCAGAAGGTCCAGTCGAAAAGAGGGGAGCTTGCCAGAGAGAGGCATCCCAGAAGTGGACGCCTTGATGCCCATGACCCAGGCAACGGTTAAGCATCAACCCTCTAGGTCGCAAGAGGCACTTTGAAACGACAGCGACTGCGAGTATGCTGCCCATGTGGCCGTGCGCCCAAGATGCATTTCTTGATTCAGCCTCCGTAGTAAGAAGGGGGATACATCTGTCACCAAGACAACAGTAGACGATAGAATAGGCATCTGATAATACGAGGTCGTGCAGAGTAAGGAAGCTGTCTCCGGCTGTGATTCGACGCCGCAACCTGGTCTGGGCACTGTTAGACTGCTGCGAAGATGTCCCCGCCATGTCACGGCCTTGAACCGTCCATCCTTTCCTCACCATGAGCGTCACTCTTGATGCGCTCTACATCTTTGATGATCACAAGTGAGTCCCGGTACTGTTCCTAGAGATGTCCCTCCGCTGACTATTTGTCTAGCAACTGCGTGCTCGAGCACATCTATTCTGGGAGGCCACCCTCTGCGCAAAATCTCATTGCCAACCTAAGCACTCGACCTGCCCCTCGACCAGCCATTATTCAGCTCTCAGATCTCGCCCCTCCTACAACCGCATACACCCTTTCCCAATCCGCCCTTCAGCTGACCGCTGTGTCCAGCAAAGATGCGCAATCGCTGGCCATCCTCGACTTCCTGCAACGGCTGCTGGATATCTTTGAAGACTTTCTTGGAAGCCCCCTCCTGACAAGTAAGATCGAAGACAACTATGAGATTGTTGCCCAACTACTGGGTGAAATATGCGATGGAGGCATAATAAGCAACACGGAACCAAACGCGCTGCGGGAGTCGGTAGAAGTCTCCTCAGTGCTTGGGAAACTGTTCACCCAAGTAGGATTGCCAGGAGCCTCACCCGCTCTGGGGCCAGCAAGCAACTTCGCTTCCAGCCTACGTCCGTCTCCTACGACATCGCTTGGCCCAGCTATACCGTGGCGCAAATCCAACGTCCGACATACATCGAATGAGCTCTATGTCGACATCATCGAGAATCTATCAGTCATCTTTGCGCCGTCAGGCCGTCCCATATCCGCTCGAGCGCATGGGTCAATAGCATTCACTGCGAAGATCTCCGGGGTTCCGGATTTACTGATGATATTGGCAGCCCCGGGGGGCACCAGCAGCGTGAAGGCAGCAGGCATTACCCGGACTATGCAGCTACCAGTCTTTCACCCCTGTGTTCGATTGGCAAGATGGAAAGAGCATCCTGGTGAACTCTCATTCGTTCCTCCGGATGGCCGCTTCATGCTTGGCGGTTACGAAACTGATCTCATGCCAACATCACTTGATACTGATCAGCCCCCGAGCAAAAGTGACAGGATCTTCTTGCCGGCTACGGTTGATCTAAGAGGAGGTTTGGGTTCCTCGGGCTCGGATTTCGAGGCCAAACTAACCCTCAACAACAACTTCCCAGGCGTACCTGCACCCACAAAACCAAGCGCTTCTCGAACGGTGTCAGGCCCGGTATCATCGCTATCCTTTGGTGGCACGAACACTGGGAGCTCAAGTGCTCCAACACTGGAAGCCGTGATGGTGACAATCCCATTTCCAGCTGGCGTGCGCAGCGTCACCGAATTGAAACCTTCCAGAGGTGAAGCCAACTTCAACACTTTTGACAGAGTCGTGGAATGGACGGTGCCAACGAAGGATGGCGCAACGGTCAACGGAACGGCGACTCTGACAGGCACAGTGAGCGGCCCCTTCAGTGCGGGTAGTGACCTCGACGAAGAGGCTCAAGCGGCAGAAGCGGGGAAACAGAACAGCATGGCCGGTTACTACAACGAAGATGTAGTCGCTAGTCAGACTGCGGAGCAGGAGCCAGCCGTCAACGGGAGCGCTAAACGGCTACAAGCGAGCAAAGCGCTCATGCCTCGCTCCATAGCGGTTTCATTCAACGTGAAGGGCTGGATACCCAGTGGCATCAAGGTTGACAGTCTGGTCGTTGACGTCAAGAAATCCAAGGGCCTGGGTGATGGTGTTCGACCTTACAAAGGTGTCAAATACCTCACTGTGAGCGGACAAGGTGTAGAGCGACGAGTAGAATGAAAGAATGTCCCTAATGATAACAACGTCAAAAGAAATCAATTGAAGATGCATGGAAATGCTTCTGCTAGAATGAGGTCGAGAAAGTTACTCGACAGAGCGCTTCGGCCGTCGTCAATCTGTGCCTCAGAATGTTGCCGTTATACATGCAGTGTCCCAAATGCTAATCCCAGTGTTCGATGCTGCTCCATTTGCAATGCATCTGCCCTATTCACCCGTTCCCAATGCAGCTTTTTGTCGGTCGTATCATGATATTCAGAGCGCCACGCCAAACGCAGAAAGCAGAAAGCAACGACGAAAACCTTCTTTCACTCTTTCAACTAATGACCTCCAACAATCTTCTTCCACCCCTTCTTAACCCCACGATTGAAAACATCCGCTCCACTCTCACTCCCCCTAGAACTCGCACTCGCAAGACTCGCACCACTATCATCGCTCATCCTCCGTTCCTGAAACTTCCTCTCACTCCCCGAAACACCATGCATCATATTTCCGGCTCCACCCCTGCCGACATGATACACGGGCGCAACATCCCTCTCCCACCTTAACTGCCTCTCCAATTCCTCATCGAAGCTGAATATCGCGCGCTCTGAAGCCGGGAATACATTGCCTGCACCGCCGCGGCCGCCCATGGAGTATTTCCTCTGTGTGGTTGACGAGGTTGTTGAGGCGCCGGATGATGAGGAGCTGGTTTTGTTGGATAGGAGGGATTGGCGGATTGCGGCGGCGGCGGCTGGGCCGGTGGCGTCGGCGCCGCGGGTTATGGGCTGGGAGGAGGTGCGGACTGCGTTGCCGGCGCCGCCTCGTCCTGTGGAGATGTAGTGCGTTGAGGATGGGTTGGGGTGAGGTTCGATTATTGAGTAGGATCGTGTCGACATTGTGAATGTGGTGTTATTTTGTGATTGTGTGGTGTGGTTGAAAGATGTATGTTTGATTGACTCAAAACAGAGATCAAGTATTGGTTGTTAAGTGAAAGAGTCGCTTGATTTGATTGTTTTGGACAGTGAATGCTGTGCTCGAAGTGGTGGCAACGAGTAGTATTTGTGATTGGTCAGAAGTCTGTTTGGAAAGGTCCAGAAATGGAATCGAGGTCAGCTGATGGTGGCGAGTATCGTGGACTATGACGACGATGTTGCTTGGGTTCAGATGGTAATCAGGCAAATGTCACGGGAAGGCCATGGGGATCATCTGCTTATATACGAAGACCACCATTGCAAATTTCTCACCGTGATCACGACCAGCTCGAAAGGTCACAATGGACAAAAGCCAAGGGGAAACAGCACACTTCGATTACACGATGAAAATCCAGCATCTTCTTCGCGCCTTGCAGTTAACTGGAAAGCGCCCGCGTAAGGACTGCCGTTAACTGGAAAGCGTCGCGGTGTTGCAAATTTTCAGGTCACGATGGGTCGGTATGGCGACAGAAATAGGCGTCATGAGAGAATCTGTGACACGGTGGGTCCAGAAGCCTGCGGGTGTGTGCGCAAACGCACGAGTCCGCCGCTTCGTACGGTGAGCGAAAACCCTGAAGGTACCTGAGGCGTGGTTGAAATTTTGCGTGACAGCAAAGTCACTCGAGAAATTTCTGCAGTTCAAGCTTTAGGCGGAAGGGCGCTGATTGGGCGACAGCAGACGTCACTTGGACATTCCGTTAGTCATGCCCAGCCTGAATTCGTCTTGGTTCTCCGCCACACGCCTGCTTCCGAGCGGCCTTTTGGAAACTATGGGGTAATAAGCCGCCTTTGCGAGCGGGGACGGTGGTTTCCTGGGGGTAATAGATTCCTTTCTTCTCCAGTCCTTCTTTCACGTTGGGCTTCAGGCCTCAAAACACCATTTCTGCATGTTCTCGCACCACAATCAAGCTTATTCATTTGTGCTGCGCGTTCCTGTCATCTTCCATGGCACCCTGCCAGTTCGACACGTGTTGAGCGCCCAGGCCGGCCCGCGCGAAGGAACGAGACGATCTCGCCGTAGTCTTCGAGATGGCTGTACCTGAATGAGGCCTGCTCGGTATAGCGGCTGCCTTTCTCAATGCGGATAGTGGTTCCAGTGGTGTCGACTCTATGACCCGTACCCCGGATTTGCTGGTCTTCCCCCGCAAACTCTCGATTGGCCGATAGCGTCTTCGATCAGCAGCTCCCGTGTTGGACCTTTCCAGGGTGACGGATGTCGCCATCATTGGCTTCCATGACGGTTCCTGACCTGTTTGACTTTCACCGCCAGATGCCTGCCATTGTGTGGACTGGATTTGGTGAAGCTGGGGCTTTTCGGCCCCGTGGCCACGGTCATGGGGTCAAAGTGCAAAGACTGATGTTCTAGACAACCTCCATCAGGTGAATTTAGTATGAATGATGTCCGGATTCTCGTGCCAGTCATCAATGCTGACCCACATCTGATAGCGGTTAGCTTTGTTCAGAAGTCCATGTTTTGCGGGAATGCCTTACCTTTCGAAACGTGCTTAGTCCTGCTAGAATGCTGCCACCAATCCAGGTACTGTACTTCCGTTCAGGAGGTGCGAATATCTTAATCCGCATGTCCTTGACCGCCAACCTTTGCATCTCATACAGAAGTCGGTCCGGGAACCCCTTACATAGCGTCGTTCCACCGCTGAGGACAACATTTCCGAAAAGTTTTTTTCGAAGGTCCATGTCTGTTCGGTTGATGGCATCCACGACCATTTGATGGATGCCGGAGTATTCCAGTCCGATTAGTTCTGGTTCAAACAAAATTTCGGCTGCTCGGAATCGTTCTGCCCCAATCTTGATTTTTTGACCATCAGGAAGAACGTACTCGACGTCTCTTTTCTCATTCTTCCATATTCCCTGCGACCAGTCCTTCTCCTCTTTTCTGGGATCGAGTGCGATGTATGCGGTCTTCTCCTTCATGATCCGCACAATCTCCTTCTCTGCGCTGGTGTGGAAGACGTGTCCGTTCTTCCTGAGTAGGAGCTGCATGTGTTCGGTGATGTCTCTCCCGGCGACATCAATCCTTCTTATGCTGCTTGGGATGGCGAACCCCTCGTAGACTGGTACTGCATGAGTGACACCATCTCCACTGTCGAGGACGATACCGGTCGTTCGACCGCTGGCATATAAACTTAGGACGGCTTGGATTGACATGTAGATCGCAGGGACATTGAATTGTTCGAACAGGATCTGTGCAGCGGTGTCTCGATTTTGTCTGGGGTTCAGCGGAGGCTCTGTAAGAAGGACTGGATGTTCCTCGCTGAGTGTCTTCAGTTCCTGCTCATAGACATATGTCCATATCTTCTCCATATCATCCCAGTCGGTGACAATGCCATGTTCGAGTGGGTATCTTATTTTGAGGAGGCCTCGTAGTTCCTGCGCCCTGGGTCCGATAAAGACATCCCCTTCCAGCGCACCGGCGAGGGCACGAACGTGCTTAGGTCGGCCGACATAGGAAGGGAAGTAAGCGGCAGGGAGGTCGGTGCCAGCGAAACCGGCTCGAATTGTGCCACTCCCGTTGTCCAGGACCAGGGGCACATTGTGTAGGCTGCCCCCGTCAGCCATGCTGAGTATTAGAAGGTCACGTTTAAAGGGCGCAGATTAGAAGAGAACCCAACGAGGCCGTCCTTGTCACCACATTGTGTCAAATACTTTGTTGTGCGACAAATAGTCTCTGCTCGACCAGCGACGCGGGCCAGGTGAAAGACGCGACTCGGGAGATTTCTGCCGCTTTTCACCGCCTTCTCCGCAGAACCACTTCGAAAACATTCATTCACTGAACCTCATCCTGCTCAAACAACTTCGACCAACGCAGCATAATATACCCTTCCTCCTTGATCTCAAATCCAAGTCCTACAAATCGGTCTTGTTACAAGCACGGCACGAGTACTCAAGATGCCGAAATATAAGTCCTTCCCACCGTTTCCCTTGAACTTGACTGACAAATTCAGCACTCTTCTGCGACTACTGCGATGTGTACCTCACCCATGACTCCATGTCAGTGCGGAAAGCTCACAACTCCGGTCGGAACCACCTGAGAAATGTGGTCGAGTACTATCGGCGTACGTGAGGGCTCGGGATCCGTGATGAACGGCGGCTGACAATACACAGAAATTGGCCATGAAAAGGCACAGTCCGTCATCGACTCCATCACTTCATCGTATGCTGCAGAAGGCCAAGCGAATCCTATGCTACAGGCCGCTGCACCAGGCTTTCCTCCTCCCATGCCCGGTTTCCCAGGTAAACAGCCTCCAGAGACTGTTGTGTTCGTTACTGACTTGCCTCTAGGAATGCCACCGCCACCTTTTGGGTTGCCTGGTGCGCCGCCTCCGCCTGGTCCTGGAGGCATCATCCCTCCTCCAGGTGGCCGCGGTATGCCCTTTCCTCCATTCCCTCCCAACGGCGCTCCTCCTCCACTCCCGAATGGTATGCCGTTCCCTCCACCAGGAGGTTTCCCTCCAAACTTCCAATTCCCTTCTGCCGGCGCTCCGGGTGGCTTCCCTCCACCAGGCCAGAACCAACAGGGTCCGCCCGGAGGAGCAAGTTCTTTACCAGGTGGCGGCTCAAACCAAGGACAAGGACCTCCGCTAGGCTTCAATATGGGTGGGCCTCCGGGTATGACTGACAACCGACGATAGAAACGTCCGCTGCAGCCTGACGCCGGAGACACTTACAAGCGCGTCAAAGTGGAAGATGGCAGTCCCCGGATCAAGAAGGAAGAGGATGTATCCATTCAGATGCCAGAGTTTTGACGTAGGGTGTCAAGTACTCACGACCCCGCCCAGCTGCTACCATGCCGGCCTTAACACAGCAGAATTTTGCGAAACTACCGCAAGATGGCGGCGTGAAACGACGGAAAGCCAGCGAGCTTGGCCAATGTGAAGAAGCCGGAAATGCGACAGTTAAACTCAACTCAAAACTGGCTGTAGCGAGCAGATCCGCGTAAGGTTTACTCTGTGGTCCACGCAAGCAGTATTGGGGATGGCCACAACGACCGCACCTTGAGAAATGACCTTAGCCGGATATGCTGCAAAGCATTGCAGACCGTAGCAAGCCTACGATGCTTTCACCCTGGACAGCGGCTATTATGGGAGACGCAAGGCAGCCCTTTTGGTGTTATTCCAAGGACAACGCCTGATCTTGGAATGAGGAGGCGCTATTCAAATCGGATGCGCGGTGAAGGCAGTGATTGCCCTGTTTGCAGAGGCAGGCACGGTTTGCCAGCGATCGGAGCAAGAGCGAAGAAACACGCCATGTTGTGACAATTGATCCTATGATTCCTCCGTTCGCCGCACCGTCTACCTCACCTATGGACTTTATCACCCTCATTCGGCTACTAGGATACCTCATCAGCCCTATCATTATCGTTTTGATTCTCGCACTCTTCATCCATTGTGTCTTAACCATCCATCGAAATAGCGAGTCTCGCTACTTTAGGTTCGACTCGATTCTTTCAGCATCTCCGTCCCGGCAGCGACTAGTCTCTCCGACGGGAGAAAACGCAGTATAGCTGCCATGACTGATGCGTCAATGGAGACTGATGCCGAGCACAGCAACAATGGCTTTCCACCCAGCCCGAGTACGGCTTCTGATCCTCAAACAACAAACAAATCGATGCCAATTCCAGACCATTCTCAACCCGCTTCCCCAGATCCCCAAGCATCACCCGGACGTCAATCGAGGCCTAGTGGGATACTAAACCGCATCTCCTTCGGACGGACCAAAGGCATCAAAGAGCTTGCGTTGGAAGATCTCGAAAAGCGCAGACAAGCACAGAAGACGGAGACAAAAGCTCGGAAAGATGCGGCCTCACAAGAACGCAAGACGCGCCAAGATCAAGAGAAGCGGGATCGAGAGGAGAGCAGAAAAGCAAGCAAGGAAAGAGCCAAGCAGAGCAAGGAAGACAAGGCAAAAAGAAAAGCAGATGAGAGGAAGGTCAAGGACTTCTATGGCATACGTGGTTACGACCCAAACGCGGGAATGCTTCCCTCTGGTCGAGAACATGGGATCGAAAGGAATCAAGTAACTGAGAAGACTCGAGAATCCCCTAGCACAGAAGCACGAAGCTGGGGTATTGAGTTCGGCAAGCCCAAGCATCACGAAGGCAAGGGTCATTTTTCCGGACACCATGAGAACTGCGGTGAGCAATACGGACGCAGGGCCGCTGCAAACGGAGGTTCAGGTTGAGGACGAAATTCTCAATCGACGTTCCTAGATAGGTGATGGTGTTCTGCCTTCGCATTGCTCGACGGCCGTCGCTCGGTCCTCACCAAAAGACTCAATATCATGCGACCTACTGCTTTATATTGAAAGCTCTTTTCTTGTAGCCGAGACCGCCCAGAGCCGGTGCTGGAAGCCATTGTGAGGGACGTTACAAATCCGCTAATTCCAGTAAGCACTGGTTCATCGTCACAAAGTGAAACACAAGCTCAGGGCGGATTTGAAGCAACAGCAGCCGGAGCTCTGCCGAACTTTCAACTGGGATCATCATTCTCAATCGTATCAAATTGTGGTAGGTCGTCCACCACCTAGGGATGCTGCGCCATAGATCTTTGACATTTCATAGAGCTTGGTTTGACACAAAGACTCTGAGGTGTTTTCCATCTAAAGATTGATATCGAATTCGACTTTCTTCCATCAACAGTTGATTTCAAAAGGGGCCAACTCGGAACTCTCCAGTGGTAACGGCGTCTTCCTCGAGCGAGATTGCTTTTCGATACTCCTCCTGATTTGTGATTGACGAAGAGCACATCTTGAGCCAGGTGCTTTCAGCTTTCCTTTCTCGCGTAGGTACTCCGGTGTGGTGGATCGTCGACTTGGTATCTCTTTAAGCGTGGCTTGAAGCGGGAATTATTCGACTGTTTTCCCTTGACCGCTTCTGCCCACCAGTCCCTGATCTTCTGGGCAATCACCTTGCTTTATAGCTCCGCGAACCCCATCTTCTTTCTTTGACTTCGAACCAGACGAAAAGCGCTGACACTGTTGCCCAAATTCTAGCAGTCGTGGCGTGATGTCCTGCTTCTGCAGTATCCTGGTATACTTGGCTCGCATATCGAAGGGTATTCGATGGATCTAGGCCTTGCCCCGTCCTTCAGCTCTTTACTGGGTGGATTGACGTACAGGGCGGCCGGTCTAGAAGATTGGAGTATCGAGATGGCCAGTCGCCTTAACGGCTGTCTGCCGGATTCTTCCTCCTCTTCCTCCTCTCCTTGTTGGCAAGATCACAAGATCTGTCTGGGCTCTGTCTTGTGGCGACAAACACAGGCGCGACCACAACCACACCCAGTGCTTTTCTCCCACCAGCGCAAATACGAGAGTATGGAGCAAGAGAAGGATCAGTTGTGGCGGGTAATACTCCCAACAAAACGCTTTATGCCACAGGAGGCGGCGATGCTAGTGAGAACATTGTCCTGGGAATTGCCTTGTTCCCTCAGGTATGAACTTTTTGCCAGCCTGCTTTGAATGGTCTCTGCCGTTTTAAGACGAAAGCTCAATGCCTAGAATTATGAGTAGCTCAATGCAGGCACTGACGGACGGAGGAGGATCGACCAAGCTAGACTCACAGAATGAACTGGAGCATTCAGGTAAGTCGATATTCTTACATCAGGAGAACACCTTGGGCTGACCAAGACAAGCGCAATGTTTCGACTGCCTGCAACAAACGATGTCGGCCATGCAGAAGGCCTTTGGAGACCGCATTCAGCATTTCTGCAGGACTTCATATCGACAGAATGTTGGGAACACGACTCCGGTAAGCTGGATGACACCTTCAGAAAAGCAGGGGAGGAGCATCACTCTTCAATTTGTTTGACAGCAAACAGGCGCGCCCTGGCTGCACCCTGCCTATCACGGCTTAGTGCAGCCTTGATCTAGGGGGGAGCGCCTTCCCTCCCATGGCGACACACTGCAAACAACGTGGACGCTGATCGTCACATCTCATCCTGGTCGATGCTGTCTATTCTCAACATCGAACACTTCTTCTCACCAAGTCCCTACCTGCCTCTCTGATATCTGCAATATTGCATTCGAAGATTCCTAATCATGGCCACGAAGGAAGCAGATCCTCGATGGCTAGCAGTGTTAGCCCAGCCCGACTCTCCTCTCCTCGACCTTCCTAAGGAACTCCGCATCGAAATATGGAAATACACCTTCTCAGACAGTCACATCATTCCCTCGTCCTTCGGACGGCTCAGACACAACCACTGCCAGGCATGCATCGACATCGCTAACGGCAATTCCGGCCCTCTCCTCTGGCGACGGACCTTTCGTCCTCTTCGAACGAGCAAGCAGATCTACAACGAGGCTCACGAAATGCTCATGCAATCGTTCACACTCCATCTAGGCACACCTCTGGGCAGCCCAATGCGCGCTCTCATTCCCTGGCTCGCCAGCATGAACGAACACATTAAACGTCTGGAATGGCGCGTTCACATGCTTGCCCACAATCGCATGGACTGGCTCGCTAGCATTGCAATCATTGGCGCACAATTCCCCAACCTCGAGAAATTGGTAATCCACGCCCATATGCATGCTCCGGAGCGCCTAGACTACAGACTTTTCGACTCCTTGTACTTCGCCCTGCCAATTGTCCGTCTGAAGCAGAGAATGCCGAATCTCAAGCTTGACTTCGACCTCGCATACAAATCTCCTGTCTCCACCATCACATCTACGTCTGTATGTTGAACCCTATGCTTTTTGACTGTCTGAAATGGTCAAAATGTGTCACATTGCGAAAGCATTTTGTTCCCGATCCCCGCCCTGCCTGCAAAACACGTTGTTGTACATCAGATGCTAACTTGACGGAAACAGTTGGGCCAGATCACCGCCGCAGACGCCCTGAAGCAACATGAGGAGATGATCAAGGACTTGGTAGTCGATGGAGTGTTCGTTGCGCCGGTGTTGGCTCAAGACTTGGATAGAGCTGCGATGGAAAGAGCCTTGTTCAGATGTGCAAGAGTACGTGGTCAGATAGAATGAGCAGTGATGAAGCGAGCAAGTGCCGCGAATTCAGAATGTCGATGGCAAAGTCGTCCCCTGAGAGCAGTCCAGTCAGAGTCAATGGGAGACGTTGAAATACCTGTTGCAACCGGCTTCTTCAGTGGTGGTCGCTTCGCCGTCAACAGGCCTGAGATTGCCCTGCCGACACAGCCTGTCGTGCGATCCCAGGTCGACGATGCTGACCCCATTGCCTATGCTCATAACAACAGCGGGCGCCACGCTACTAACACACAGCATTGTGGCCTTTGTCCACGGCCTGTCGGTGCACCACGACTGACACGATTTCACCCCTTGCCGCTTTTGTGTTCTCGCAAGGCGGAAATTTCAGGGGCGCGCCCGCGCCCCTACAAGTAGCCCTATCTCATTCTCCACAGCCCGGACCAGGGTACGCGTGTCTTGTCGCGTCCGTCTTCAGGACATCGCCAACAAACTTGCCTTTGTCTTTGTTCGTGTCCCCAAAGTCAGCACAGTATAAAAGAAAATGGCAGGATACCGCAAAAGAGCGCACAGCCCCGCCCCTCTAGCGCCTTCGAAGCGCTCGGCGAACACTTCTCGGCTCCAAAGTCCAGAAATATGTAGGCCACCGGAAGCGCCCTGTACATACAGTCTCGCTGATGAAAAGCAGCCTCGGAAGACATTCTTCAACACTTCGCAGCGAATGATCTGAAAAGCGTGTTCAACAGGGTCCTTGCCCACCCTACAGCTGGCCCGGTAGCAAGGAAAGAGCTTTTGGCCCAGCAGGACCAAGCAATCAAAGCTGCTCGTGCTGTCGCGGAGCAAGAATGCCAGGATATTATCTCGCATTCACAACTTGCGCTAAACAGGACCGAGGACTACGCTTTTACAATGAAGGGCACGGCATCCGCCAGCGTCTTCGCTGATAGCCAGGAACAGTTTCTTTTTCGCATCCGAGCATTGGCCAAATAAGGACCGTCTGTGAGAGGTCCTTCCTTGGCCTGTCAAGCGTTGCTAGAGGTTACAAGCCGCGCCATCTACAATTTGGACGGAGGCGAAGCTCGTGTTCAAGAGGGAGAGGATTCGTGCGATGGGTTCCACATACTCGTGGACGATGTCATGGTGGAAATATGTACAGCTCAGCAGAAGGCAGATCCGGCCTGGTTCTCTGATGCGAGTCGGAGAGACGAGATCGAGCTATTGCAGAAGAAAGCTACGCGTGGCCCATTCGTTTACAGGTATAGGAAATCGTTACGCTTTCTGAAGACGGGAAAGGCGCCAGTGAAGTCGCAATCAAAGGCTCCTAGGATGCAATTATGCACCAAAGCGGCACGGAAATCCGCTCCCAGTCCGGGCTTCATGGGCTGTCCCATCTCGGACGACGAGAATGATACCGACACATCGGACTGAGTTCAGGACGCGCACAGCGCTATGGTGTTTAGGACTAGTCGGGCTGTCAAGTGTAGCTTCAGAAAAACAGGTGTTGATTGGAGCAATGGATCATGCAGTGAACATCTGTCCTAGCTACATAGGCCTCGCCGGTAATATCCATCTCCAGTAATTCTGGATTGCACATATCGAGTATTGCAGACTAGGCCAGACGGGGATCGCAGATCGCGTCAAGTCGCGTCGCTTGGCGCGTTGAACTCCTCACCGCCAGCAGTCTCGATGCATTCCTTCAAGTGCAAAGGTCATCCCATTCTCGTCGTCAACGATGAGCTCGAGTCACAAGAGAATGCATAGTGACGTGCCGGACGAGCCGTCAAAACGTCAGGCTCCTCAGTCGGCCCCAGAGGCTCAGAGATGTAGGATGCGCACGTCTCTGCTTGCACGCCAGACCTGATTCCTGACGCCTCACAGCTCCAGAATGGATTCTAGAGTACATATCAATCGTCGACCTGAGAGATTTTTCTCGAAAACTGCTGGCACATCCGGCTGCTGGCCCAATCGCTCGGCAAGAGCTTGTGGCATACAAGGGCCGAGCTCTGGTGAACGCGCGTGCGACTGTTAAGAAGGAGTGCGACGTTATCATAGACGCGAGTTATGCGGCGGGCGAAAAAGCACTCTCACAAGCGCTTTGGAATAAAGGCAACGAGTCTCTCGACCTTTGGCCCAAGAGCCTGGAGCATTTACTGCCACGTATCCAAGCCTTAATTGATAGAGGTACCCTTCTCGGTGGCCCAGGGTTGGCCTGGCAGGCTCTCGTCGAAATCGTCGACGCCTCAATCTATGAGTGGGACGGAGGCGAAGCTGAAGTCGTGAGTGATGAGGAGGATTGTGACTGGTTTCACGAGAAGGTCGACGACTTGATGCTTCAGATCTTTCAGGTCCAGTATCAGAACATTCCGGAATGGTTTGAGGACCCTGACGGTGTTGTTGATCCGAGAATGGTCATCAGGGAATGGCAGCAACGGGCGACGAGAGTATCGGGTCCATGTACGTATCGCTACCAGCGAACGCTGCAGTTTCTCGAGACCGTTGAGACATTGCCGAAGGAAGTTCAGCAAGCAGATGGAGGCCGAAGACCTGGCAAGAGCAGCAGGGCTGATGAATCAGACTCGGAGTCGAACTCAGAGTCCAGCTCGAATTGAGACCACAAATTGACAGACTATAGAAATCCGAGGTCGACGACCATGAAGTAGGTGAGATTTCTTCTAAAAGCTGCCACCGCATCAGACTCTCCATACGTGACTATCATGGGTGTCAGCGTCTTTGATGCTCCTTCGTGGGATTGACGACTTACTCATAGTCCACGATCTTATCGCGAGCGACACTTTACCATCCACCATGATCGGGTGAGCGGAGCCGGAAACCGATCACATGAAGCGCAAACTCGGCTGGTGGCTGCTCTTCTTGAACAGTACTGTTTCCTTTGCACCAGCCTTCGTCACCTGTGAGCAAAAATAGTCTCACAAGCTGTTTCCGAGTCTCCCATATCCAAACGGGGAAAGTCGTAACCACGGCACTGCACGCATTGTCCACATGCCGAGAAGCTCAATCAATTTGCCAACCCATCTCCTCGTACACAACATCCTTCAAGCCATCCTTGTACTTCTCCTCCCCTGATCTCAGCGGAGGCCATTGCTTCGATTTCCTTCTCAGAGCCTCCCCTTCCGCTATTGAGGAGACGAGATCGTCGACCTTGCCGTGAATGACATACTCCTGTTCAGCCAGAGCCTCGGCAAGCTCGGCCTGGTGATTATGCAGAAGATCTGTGTTGGGCACGACCACAATCGGCACACCTATCCGGAGCGCATCGAGTATTGATCCAGAGCCGGCGTGGCTGATGACAATGCCTTCGCTTTCTAGCGTGGAGCCTTTCACCGCGCGCATTTCCTCCCGCAGACCTTCCTTCCTGAAGTCGAAGCCTGTGATCTCAACATTTTCGTCGGTTTTATCCTCGTTCAGAATCCGAATGGATTCGCGGAATGTGTTCTCGCCGCTCTGATCGCCATACTGGATGCGTAGTTGTGTGTATCCAGCTCTATGCAGCGCTTTGATAAAGTGTGGTTGGAGGACGGCACGGACTAAGCTGTTGAATGGTGCTGTTGCGCCCACCGTCACAAAGCACCTCTTGCCAGCTACTAGATTGGCGTGTTTTGATTCTGCCATTATCCCAAAATTCGAAGTTGGGTGTTTGCGGATGAGAGAGCGAGAGAGGGTTGGTTCTTCGACTGTCAGAGGCGTAGTCGGATACGGCAGCGCAAGCGACTTTAGGCGACAATATACGTTCGAGCGTTAACTCGTCCGAGCAAGAAATTTCTCCTCAAGCTATCCTCTCCAATGCGGCGATCGTGAAGTCGACTAAATCTACCACAAAGGTCTGCAATGGCTACACCAGCACGGTACCTGTCGCGGACTTTGTTCCAAGTCACTCGGCGAATACCAGTCAAGAGGAAATGCATCACCCCGGGTTTCACACGGCCTCGGGTCGCACCCTCAAGCATGCAGCATCGAGAGCTCTCGACAACGCTCCGGCGAGGAGCAGACAACACACGACATACGTCTGCGTTCAACCCGGCTCAAGACGAAGGCGATGACGAAGAAGTCCCCATAGACTTCGGCAAAGAACCTGAAGGTGGCTACAAAACACCTAACCACCCAATAGCCCTCGAAGACCTCGACGCAGACGAACTTGCCGATTACGACATGCTCACCCCGAAGGACAAAGCCGCATACCTAAAACTCCAAAACCACTACGCCGCCGAATTTGAAGAAGCCGGCATAGACACGTGGTCCGACCACGACGGCGAGCTCGAAGATCCTTTCATGGACAAGGTCGTTGCTGACCTGGAGCGGAAACTCGATCGAGAAACCGAACCATTAGATTTTCCAGACGTCCCACTGCAAGCAAAAGAGAAGGGATTTTGGGCCCTGGATGAGGAAGACGATGAGTTCACGCAGGTCGAGGATGGCGAGGAGGAGTGGGATGAGAGTGCGATAAGTAGTGTGGCGCAGAGTGAGCTGGATTTGCATCGCGAAGTGAGGGAATATACGCGGGTGATTGCCTGGGATATGCCGCTGCTGCAGAGTAGGTGCTCGGTGCCATCCTCGTCAACAAGGTGGGCTAGATGCTGATTATGTGCCCCAGAATTTGCCAAACCATTTACACCACCCACCGACGCAACCCCTCTGCGCTTTCGCTATACAACCTACATGGGTGAATATCATCCCGCCGCCCGCAAAGTAGTTCTGCAATTCTCCCCCAAAGATCTCCCAGACCTGACCCCTGCGCAACTCCTCAAGTTTCTGAAACTTGTTGGACCCAGATACAATCCCGACACAGAGGTCGTGAAGATGGCATGCGAGCAATTCGAAGCTCCTGCACAGAATAAGCGATACCTAGGCGATCAAGTCAAGAAACTACTAGACGAAGCAAAGAATGGAGAAGACAGCCTGGAGGATATCCCGCTCGATCTAAGACACCACAAGGCGAAAAGGAGGGTAGAGTTTCCGGAGAGCTGGAAGCTGAAACCCAGTCGCGTGAAGGAGTTATTACTCGCAAGACAAGAGCAGGCACTGCTGGATGAGGGCCAAACCATCCAGCAGAAATCGGTACTCGATGGGAAGGAATTGGTACACGAGTATGTGAGGCAGATTAATAGGCCCGTGCCGCTCAATTCGCAGAGGGCTCTGTAACAACACAGCGGATAGAATAGAAGAATCTTCAATCAAGATGAAGTCATCGCTTTTTGTCTATGAAAACTCGCAAAGCAAAACAATAGGAAATGGGTATCTCGTGTGAGCCGTGCCAGGCCATGCAAAGCCCATGACACCCTCCCCAACATAAGAAACTCCTCGCCATAAATTCTCACGCCAACACCACCAATATGAGTAAAGTCCGCGCCGTGAACTCCAGGCCAACATTCTCACCATAAGAAATTCCGCTCCGTAAAACCAAGTCGTGCCTCACGCTTCGTTCAATTGACTGTCATCGGCTTGGTCGGACACCTAGTCCTTCTTCACCGTGCGACGTGGGCTGCGACGACCATATCCAGAGCGGATCTTCTTCTTCTCAGCCGAAGCTGAAGCAGCAGCAGAGGCAGGTCCAGCCTTCGTCTCCTCCTTGCTGCTACCTTCACTCCCACTCGCTTCACCAACCTTCCCAGCCAGACGAGCCTTCTGCTCCTCCTCCCAGCCGGCCTGTTCCTTCTCGCGGATGCGCTCCATCTCGGCGTCCATCATCTCAGTGCAAGCGTTGCTCTCGAGATCGGCGTCAAAGGCAGCTGCCATGCGTTTGTCATGACTGTCGCGTTGTGCTGCTTTCTCGGCCTCGGTGAGGACACGTGGGACGCGTGGAGCACCGAGGATAGCCGGACGTGGGTTACTGGTGCGGACTGGTCGCTTTGTTGCGGCGCGGTTACCTCGGAGCGGCATGCTATTGATATGGGCGGCGAGCATGCGACGAGAAGCCTCGGGATCGAGACGGGCACGTGGACCAGCAAGCGTGCCAGGCATACCGCTCACATCCGCGACGGTGATACCGAAGCTCAGTCCGTTTCGTCCACCATTGATACGAAGGCTTCCACAACCGTGAGCTTTGCGGAACCAGTCAGGAAGATCGCGAAGACCCAGAGCGTCAAGAACCTGTAAGTCGATCGGCATGACGTGCTTGTACAAACAGCCGGTCTGGGTGAAGCTGCATTCGCCGTTTCGGAGCCAGTATGAACAATACACCTTTTCACCTGGTGCGGGCATCTCAGGGCGCGGGTCGTAAGCCGGAAGTGATTTATTGGTCAGAGCGGCATCCAACGTGGCTGGGACAGCGGTCGTAACGTCTTTGTTTCTCCAGGCGAGTGGTGCTGGGCTGGCTGTGGCAGGAGTCTTCATGTTGAGCTCACCAGAGGCGGTCGTATCGGGAGTCGTAGAACGAGATGACTTCTGTTCATGTTCATCAGCGCCAGAGGCGTCTGAAGTGTTTGTCGACGGTCCAGAGGCGGCGTTCGTCTAAGAGTTTTGTCAGTCACTTGCAATGGAGAAGATGTCTTAATCGAAGAACGTACATCATTTGTCTTCTCGACTTTGATCGTATCATCTTTGCCAGGAGCAAAGGAAGCCCGGGCAGCCGTCTGAGACTCTTGTTAGCCACGTCGTGAGGAATTTTTTTTTAGACAATCAGAGAACGTACATCATTTGTCTTATCGACTTTCACCGTATCATCTTTTCCAGGAGCAGAGGGAGCCAGAGCAGCCGTAGGTAGGATCGGTGTCCCAGCCGTAGAGTTGGTCGTAGAGTTTGGGATGGACGGCGTAAACGGGATCTGTCTCGTATTGTTGAGGCTCTCCACAACGTAGAATTGATGTCGTGAGTCGGCGAGGCCGACGCCAGTCATGCCAGTAACCTCGAAAGCACTCAACGTGCGTGAGACTCCTTGGATCTGGACATGAAGTGGCAGTTCATCCATCGCGATCAGAGGAACCATGGCACCATTCTGGCGTGTCACAAAGAATTGTGGTTTGAGTTGTTGCTGTTGGGAAGCCATGGCGACTGCTGTAGCAGTGCTGGAGAAGCAGAAGAAGGTCTGTCGTCGCAGTTCAGTATATACTAGTAAGAGGAAAGCTCGTGGAAAAGCTTGTGGAGGAGAGTGAGCAAGACTGTCTTTGGGGGCCAGACCGCGATACTTATAGGCGTAAAGACGGATGTGGGAGAGAGCCCCCGCGCTGCCTCTGACCAAGCGTGAGTCAGAGCGAGGTGAAGCTCATGAATGAGAGAGTAAAATAGAAGTATCGAGCGGGATAGAGGTGGAGAGCTCGATGAAGGAACAGGGTCGGACAGTACTCACACGGAAAGCGCCGGAATTTGGTATAGATTGATCAGCTGGATCGTTGCCTGGGCAGGGAAGACTGTCGATGTCGGTGAAGCGTCGGCGTGGTCTTGTGAGTATAGCAATCTTCACACGGTTTCTCTTTGATGGAAGGCCAATGCATTCTGAGACAACGGCACTGGAATTCACAGGTTAAGTAGGCTGTTCTTCCTCTACCAGATTGTCCACCGTTTGGACATTAACAAACGCAAGACGTAGCAATCACAAGACTTTGTGTTGATGTTTTAGAGTTGACAAACCAAGCGGGGGCTTCCAGAACCAGCCAAATCCAAAGACCAAACGCCGGGACACTGCATGAACCAGACAATGAAGCAACTGGGAAACTTACAGGAGCAATGGGAAGAACCAAATTCAAGTGTAGTATCGCTGTGATCCCATGGCATCAGGCAATCACGTTTGTGACGCAAGTTGCCGACTTCAAAGCATTCAGCACAGTCGCGGGCATTCACATCCGCGGTTAGGGCCAGTCATCAGATCTAACACATTGACAACAGAGGATCTAGTCCCGCAAGTCTGCAAGGTACGAAGGACAAAGTAAGAGTCCTGAAAGCTCACCTCCCTCCTTTTGATACTCCCTTCGATTGACAGCAGACGTCGATTTTGAAGAATGGAGCACTGTCAGCGACGTGGCGCCTATTTCGGACTAGAAGAATCCTGCTCGTCAAACCCGGATCGGGTGCCGGAGACTGTTCTGGGAGTTTGTTGCGACGCCAGGAACCAGTAAAGATAGGCACAAGCTGACCGTCCTAACGATAAGGAGAAGCCCGGAAATCCGTGTTTGGCATAAATCTGAGACATCGATGACTTGATCCGAAGTCAGGCATCCTGTTGTTGTTATGCTCGACTGCCGAGCCCTTGTGATTGTCTTCCCAGGTGCTGGGCCCCTTAAGCGACGGGCCATGAATAGCTAAGAGTCGCCCTGCATTTACCACCACGCAGCCGGTGTTAGTCCCTGTCCAACCAGAACGAGCCACCTAGACAGTTAGCCTGTAGTTAGGAAGCACGTTGATTTGTAGTGATCGGTCTGCTACTCCGTTTAGCCTCCTCAGCTTCTCTGCCTGCGCCTCACCTGCCACACTTCTGTCACCTGCAACCTCACCACCTCCTCAAACCGCCAACGACTCACCACTCGTCCGAGGTTGAGTTCATCACCCTCATTTTACTGTCCTTCGCTATCCATCGCCCATATCTTCCCATATACGCGTCCAAAGATCAGTGTTCACCGCGATACCATGGCCACCGAGGCCTCCATCGCCCTGACTAACCGCTCCCTCCGTACCATTCGTACTGTGTGTAACCATTCGACGGCATTGCTCTCGGATCATCATGTTAACTCTATCTAGGAACTCGAATTCCTCTGCGACACCAATGTCATCTCATCCGAACAGCTCTCATCGATCCTAGCACAAATTCCCGCCCAGACTCCGCTCCATGCTCCTTTACACGGCCAAGACAATGCCGCAACAAACACCCCCGTCGATCAATTCTCAAACATGAACCTCAAAGAAGGCTACGCTCCCATACCGACGCCTGCGCCTCTACCTCCTCCAGCCTACGTACCACCTCCGATACTTGCTATTGCGTCTGCTCTGTATGCGTACAGCCCCACAGATACCGGCGATTTGGCGCTACAACAAGGTGATCGGGTATCAGTACTAGAACACATGAACAACGACTGTATGTACCCCGATGGACAAAACTTCGCCAGTTTACTAATTTTTTATAGGGTGGAGAGGCCGAAATGAGCGAACTAACCTCGAAGGCATCTTTCCACGGAGCTACGTGAATGTGATCGAGGACAGACGGCCGCCCCTGGTACACTCATCATCAACAGACTATGGCAATATGCCGCTCCAAGTCAGCCAAGGTGGCTCCGTCACCGGCCCAGACGGTCGAAAGTATAGCAAGCTCGAAGAGCAAGGCAAAAAGTTTGGCAAGAAGATGGGTAACGCCGCAATCTTCGGAGCTGGTGCCACAATCGGCAGCAACATCGTCAACGGCATTTTCTAATGATGGATTACACGCTCTTATGTTCAAATTGTGCAGCATTCCGGGTACGGAAAGGCTATGGCTATGAAATCGTGCTTGACCCCTGTCCAGAGCGACGGGTAAGTCAGAATGAGCACTGCAAAATCGAGCGATATGGGAAAGTGTCTTGAAGCTGGAATCATCAATCGACTGAAACGGCATGCATGGGAGAAACGGCGTCAAACAGGATAAAACTGGCGCTGACGGATGGGTGTTCGGTCACCGACATTCTTGAACATGCTGATCATGGGAAATGCACTTCCTGCAGCGAAGTGCTTACAAACCTATATTTCTTTTGTCCTTTCAACGCATTCGACCTTACCCAAGAACAGACAGCTCCAGCATTGGTGCTGTGGACGAGAAGGGTTTCTTCACCTAGAGCGACGAAAACCAAGACATTGAGAGCGAAGAGTGCATGGATGCAGATCTTCAATCGACTGATGACGATTCAAAGCTTGAATTTTACATGCAGACAGACTTTCAACTACCTGCACATATTGTCCTTGTCAGGCACAGCACGGGCTGGGGAAGGCTGAAACAGAAATTCCATATCCATAGGTCCATGAGCATTCTCGATTTTTTGGCATGTTCGATCTGTGTTCGGACATCCGATTTTTCCATCCAGCCACAACTTTTGTGTGATCTGCAGTTTCTCGTGTCATGCAAGGCCATCCTCCCAAGAATATCTGGTTTTGTTCCTGAGCCGAAAAGCTTGGTATGGCGAGTTAGGGGCTCAGCTGGTGGGATGCTCGCGTAAATGATGTCCCGGGGTCCTCAAAAGTCGGTCTGGATTGAAAGGTCCGAGACAGACAGCTGCGTCCATCAGCTATTCGCGATGCTCCTTCTTTTCCTTCTTGTGCGTTATGTATCGTCGTCTGGTAGTCTTCCACCTGAAATGGGTGGTGTCGCTGATACAATGCATCTTCATGTCGTGCTCAATCCTCCTCTCTCTGTGGCGGCGGACCACTCGCCCTGATCATCTTCTCGATCATCTGTCCCCGCACAATCTCTTTGTTCTCGCCGAGGCCTAAAGCCATATATGATAAAAGAGGAGGATGACCAATATATGAGGAGAGCGAATCGCGGACGATGTTCTGTGACCATTCGTAGCGGGTTGTGTCGGCGTGGCCAGTACCAACGTACTTCGCCTGAAGCGATTCGAGTTGCTGGAGGGTGCGTAGTTTGTCGGCCATGGCGAGCGAGCGATATCGAGGAGCTGAAGGTGGAAGGAGACGTATTCTGTGAAGTTGACGATCCGAAAGGTGGACTTGGTGGTGAGTTTCTGATTCCGAATTTGTTCAGGCACGGAATACGTTTGCAGGACCGGCAGCCTGGGGTGATCTCCGGCGTGTCCCCAATTTCGCTCTCGACACCCCACGCCTCTCACAGCCAACACCTCGGCTCATGCTCATATCGTCATCAGCCGTTTGCGAATCACAAGGCCATATCCCTCATCCGATGAAACCTCATGGCAACGTAGGTGGGTGTCCACAACAGCAAGGTACCCAGCCCACTACCATTACCCGTGCCGAACTACCTGCGCCGCACTCGTTCCAAGCTTGCCTCCGTATCTTTGGGATATGGAATGATTTGAGTTGAGGTCACTATCGGCTCACCAATCTGACTGCCTCGGGAAGCAAGACCTGACTCGAAAGTGACATACACCCTACATATACTTTTTGTACCCTTCCGTCCCTTCTCTGGATCTGCCTTCTTCCCTCATGAATCCACTCCGGTCCGCGGTCTTGGGCGCCGCTACCAGAAGGTCCTCACTCTCGTCCAGGTCTATATACACCTCATCCTCCTCCTTCTCCCTCAGAATGGCATCCTCCGCCAGTACCAGACTCGCAGCCGAACAACGCCGCATAGGTGGCTCTCGCAGCATGGCGTCCTCGACCTCTCCAACGAAGATCAAGGTCAAGAACCCCATCGTCGAGCTTGACGGCGATGAGATGACCCGCATTATCTGGCAGGATATCAAGGACAAATTCATCCATCCGTACCTGGACGTGGATCTGAAATACTATGACTTGGGACTGCCGTATCGAGATGAGACGAACGACCAGGTCACCGTGGACGCAGCAGAGGCGATCAAGAAGTACAGCGTCGGCGTAAAATGTGCAACCATCACGCCCGACGAGGCCAGGGTCAAAGAATTCAACTTGAAGAAGAGTACGTACATACCACGCCCTTTCTCCAGTAAGAAATACTAACGCTGGCCTCCTCAGTGTGGCTCTCCCCTAACGGGACAATCCGTAACATTCTGGGCGGCACTGTCTTCCGCGAACCAATTGTTATCCCGCGCATACCTCGCCTCGTCCCAGGCTGGGAACAACCCATCATCATCGGCCGCCACGCTTTTGGCGATCAATACCGCGCCAAAGACAGCGTGATCCGTGAAGCAGGAACCCTTGAGATGGTTTTCAAGCCCGCCAACGGCGGCGAGGCCAAGACAATAAAGGTTTACGACTTTAACGAGAACGGAGGCGTCGCGCAGACACAATACAACACCGACGACAGCATAAGAGGCTTTGCGCACGCAAGCTTCAAGTTTGCGCTCGACAAAGGGTGGCCGCTGTACATGTCCACGAAGAACACGATCCTGAAAGCCTACGATGGGCGCTTCAAGGATATTTTCCAGGAGATCTACGAGGCCGATTACGTCCAGGAGTTCGAGGCCAAGAAGATCTGGTACGAGCATCGGCTTATCGACGATATGGTCGCGCAGATGATCAAATCCGCAGGCGGATTCGTCATTGCAATGAAGAATTATGACGGTGACGTGCAGAGCGACATCGTGGCTCAGGGCTTTGGCTCCTTGGGACTCATGACCAGCCAACTGATCACACCAGATGGCCTTACCTACGAAAGTGAGGCTGCGCACGGAACCGTGACACGGCATTATCGCGAACATCAAAAGGGGCGAGAAACCTCGACAAATCCGATTGCAAGTATTTTCGCATGGACGCGCGGACTTGTTAAGCGCGGGACACTGGATGAGACGCCCGATCTGGTCACCTGGGCAGAGAACCTCGAGAAGGCGGTCATTCAGACTGTCAACGACGACGGGATCATGACCAAGGACCTGGCGCTCGCGTGCGGGCGCAAGGATCGTGAGGCGTGGGTGACTACCTCTGAATTCATGGAGGCGATCGAGAGGAGGTTCAAGAAGAACTTGGAGAGTGATGGGCTCGGGAACGTGGCGAAGGCGAAGGAGTAGATGGCCCCCCGAACGATGTTTGCATGGTGATGGTCGAGCTGAGACTGTGCATGGTCTGAATCTTCCGGCCACGCCCCAAAAGAATATCGCGAGGGAAGAACATGCCCCTTCGTGCGGCAAGAATGGTATACGAAGATCACAAGGGACTAAGTCTCGGTCGAAATGGGCTGGCTGGAAGCGATAGATCCAGACCTACTTGAGACTGGCATTGTACAGATCTGTCTTCCTGGCATTGGACATTGTTTGGGCTATTTGCAACTCTCAGTTCTTGGTGCTCATGTCATGGCTTTTCACGTGGAAAGGATCGAAGATGGAAGGGAGTCGTCTAGATGCCTGGCAATCGAGGTAGATGCATAGAAACCGAGAATAAGAATAGAGCAAAGATCAAAATGAAGCGTCAGTGGCAGAAATATGCTTGACCATTTGATTTTCCTGACGGACGTGATATCTCATCTTGAACGCACCTTGCATAAGACATGCAAGTCCAGCAGTACCATGCACAATCTAATCCCCGCTTGAAGTCGGAATCCTCGCTCTCAGGCACAATTCCGCCAACGCCATAGTCATGTCATCAAGGAGTGATGCAAAGTAAGCCAATGATGAAACACTGAACAATCACCCGCGTCTCTACACTCCACACCAACTAATTCATGCCTTCTTCTTGGGCTGGAAAACGAGAGGAGTGCCAACTTCGCTCTCTTTCCCTGTCAGCTTGACCTTCAGCACTCGTTCAATCTTGGTCAGGAGTGCCGTATCCCGCACTGCAGAACCATTCTCGTAGGACTGAATGATCGTGGCTTGTGAGTTGACTTTCTGGGCCAGGTCTTTCTGTGTCATCTTGGGTACAATCTCGTTCCGCCTCTTGCTTATGGCCTGTCCCACAACCTTGCCAACTGTTTTGGGTGCAACAACATCGTCGGTGCGGTCGACTTTAGCCAGAAGCTGGCCATCGGTGCCTGACTTCTGTGATTCGAATTCGTCAGTGCTTCGTCATTGGGGAAGCACCACAAACGGATAAACTCTTAACTTACTGTGTTGGCCCCGGTGAATTTCTTTTCGGTGCCGACAATAGCGCCAGATCGTTGGGCTGCGTTGATTGCCGACTTTCCCTTCACAACACGTTCCCGGTCGACGCCGCCAGAGCCAGGGCCTCGGACTTTGCTGCCAACTCGGGTCACGCTGTCCCAGTCCTGATCCGCCATGGTGAAAGGTACCTTAGTGTGGAAGAGTCAGGTGTACTCGGTAGTGACTCGGTGAGGGTCAGGTGGCGGTCTGGCGGGGGAAGGCGGTAGATGACTGAAAGCTGAGTTGCACTGAGGAGGATGAGAATGACGAGAGCTTTGTGTGAAGTCGGAAATCAAGACACCTAAAGGCCAAAGAGAATGTTTGCAGTGAAATATGAATGTGAAAGAATCAAAAAAGAAGTTCGTTTGACTGGAAGATCAGCCTCATGCACAGAGCGATCTACCACTCTAGAAGCTGCCATCCGACCTGACTCAACAATCTGCCAAGCTCATTGAGTCATAGAGCCCCACTCCCACCTCGTTCGGAATTACTATTTAGCCGATATCCCGTCCACGGACGTTCTCGTCTTATGGTTTTCGTCCTCACTCGTATGCCTAAACTGTGATGGTCTTGTCACCTGACGCTGCTGCGATGAGCTTTCTCATCGAACATGTAGTATCCAAGATGACGGAGTCGTCATTGACCTTCACAATAGCCTCAAGCTTGCCAGTCTTCATATTCTCGAGGCAAATGGTCTTGTCCCTTCGCGCCGGACACCAACCGCTTCGACTCTAAGTGATAGCGAGAGTCAGCACACACTACTCTGTGGAAAGGTGAGCGTGTGTCTATTGAAGCTAACACGGTCACTTACCTCGTGTCCAAATATACTTTGGTTCGATGTTCTGACCGCTTCAGAGTCGATGGCTAGATTCCAATACTTAACAATCTTGTCTAGACCGGCCTATGCAGCTTGAAATCATCTGGGGAAAACGGCACACTCAGAGGCAGAGTCCTCGTGGCCACCTTCTCGGGGCAAACCATACGTGTCACTTCTGCCGATTTGCGGCAGCATGCCTTCGCCGTTCAGGACGCCGGCTGCGACATGGATGCATGTTCAGAGCAAAGACCAGGGCTGCAATATCAGATTGCTTACAAGATACCACAGTCGATCAGCCACCCATTGGGGCTCCTTGATAATGGTACTTCCCTCTGAAACTATGATCGCAATTGTGGATATTCGGAAACACAGGCGAAAGAAGCGGTCCAGCTTTGAGATCCATTGTCAACAACATCGCGAAACACGTTCAACAAGCTTACACAGCTTGGAGCTTCAAATTCTCATTAGCGCTAAACAACGCGTCCAACTTCTTGCAATTTCCGAAACCTTGGTGTGCGTCTCGTTACTCGACGGAGACCGTGGCCACGCGTCGGGCTGAAAATCAAGGACCTGATGCCAGCAAGCCGCTTCTCTCAATCTCTTTCGAGCCTGTATCCGCAGGCCATTCTGCCCCAAGTTACAAACCAGGACTGAGAAATGGCCTGATAGAGCTGGGAACCATACTGCTCGAGATCTGGTATGAAGGGGCACTCAAGGAGAGATTTGCTCCAGATCGTGGTTCGTTGCGGCATTCTGGGCAACGAGATGACACATTCGAATGACTTGAAAGGACCCCGGCCGCCTTGTGCATCTGAAACGGCCGTTATTCCTTGTCTTGCAGGCGCGTTGACTTTGACGCCTCTACCTGGAGGCTGTGGGGATACGAAGCTTTGGGAGACAATGAGTGAGTCCATTATCGAGCCGCTTGCAAAGTACACCAAGACCTAAGGAGATGCTCTCGAGCGTTTTCTTCAGGAATACAATTACGTCGACCCTTGGCCTTACGATGTGCAGCTACGTGCGTTGGAGTTAGAAATCGTTGTTGAGGTTTCTGGTCGTTTCGGCGCCCAAATCACCAGATTTCGGGTGTCAGTGGACTCCGATTGACCGCCGTTCTACAATTTACACAAGAACCTGCAAATCGTGATTGCGAATTCGTTCCAAGTTATTGATGATTGGCTACAGTGGTGTTTACGAGCTTGGAGAATTGATCGACCAAGCACCTAATTGAGTCCAATTGCGGCCATCATGCTCCCAATCGGGAAGTTCTGGGAGTGGCCAATGAAATGGTTTGCTCTCAGCCACCATCCTGAGACTCGTGTCTTCGAGTTGCAATTATATCGCGAACTCTTATAATCAACGTCGCTCGTTCATCTGCATTCTTTGGTAAGCCAACGACTAGCTGTGGTGCTGACGAAGCCTTCAGAAGACATGGACAACTCATCGAGATATATAAAAACCATTTGCCAGTCTTGAAGAGTAGCTATCCCAACATCAACACCTACAGCAACCATACGAAAGACAAAATCACAAGGCAATCCATCATCATGTCGACCTACGAGACCGCCGAGAACAAATATGTCACCATCAACGGCATCGAGCATGCCTACCGCCTCTTCGGCCAAACTACAGGCACAACTCTCTTCCTCCACGTCCACTTCCGCGGCAACATGGATTGGTGGGACCCTGGCTTCATCAACCCCCTAGCAGCCAAAAGACCAATTCTTCTCGTCGACAACACCGGCATCGGCCGCAGCGAGGGTGAAGTCGGCACAACCTTCGCCGCCTGGGCCCAGACAATCATCGACGTCGCAAAGGCCCTCAACATCACCAAGCTCGACGTTTTCGGCTTCTCCATGGGCGGCTTCGCAGCCCAGCGCATCGCCATCCAGGCGCCTGAGCTGACTCGCAAGCTCATTGTTGCCGGAGCAGGCCCATCTGCCGGTGAAGGTGTCGTGGGAGGCGACCCGAAGTACTTCGTCGAAGTCGCTAGCGCGTCTACCTTCGACGAATTCCACTCTTCCCTGATACACACCTTCTTCTCGCATTCCGAGAAGAAGCAAGCCGTTGGAGAGAAGTGGATCCAACGCATGGCCGGCGCTCGAAAGGATCGCGCCCCGTTGCTCGGCGAGAAAGGTACAGCAAATCAGGCCGCGGCTGTGCAGAGATGGTTCTCAGGTGAGCATCGCGAGGAAGGGTCCTATGATCAACTTGGATCAATCACTGTTCCGACCTTGGTGGCCAACGGTTCAAATGACTTGTTGGTGCCTACTGAGAACAGTATTGTGCTGTGGAAGGGGTTGAAGAATACGGATGCGACACTGCATTTGTATCCGGATAGTGGGCATGGTTTCCTGGACGAGTATCATGAGCAGTTCTCAAGGCTGGTGAATGAGTTCCTGGACGAGGAGTGAATATGAAGGCATGGTTTCTTGGTAAAATTCATTGCTATGGCGTCAATCCAAGCTCAGTATCCTATTCTTTTGGCACAACTATGGCTCCTAATCCCCTGAAGTTCCGACCTTCATGACTTGAGTGTTGTGCTGTTCTGATTCTGCATCAAATTTTTCTTCTAGCCGTGGTTTATTCATTTCGTCTCCATCCATCCCCTTCCTCGATGTGGTCAACCAGGACGATCTTTTGCTTTCCCGTGCTTCCCTACAATCAGGATTCCCACATAGGCATCGGACTGGACAGCTGAATAACCAGCGGTGTGTAAGGCCCCATCCAACGCTGACGAGGAGGCTCTGGATCATTTGGTCCTTCGGCACCATACCAGACGTAGTCTTGCCTAGAATTCCACCAAGTCCGGAGGGAACCTATGAAATCCCGTGCCTGACTTTCTTCTAGAGTCCGCGTCGCGGGGTCCCATCGTCGTCGCTCGAAATCCGAGACAGCTATCGCAATCTCTGATGGGACATGTATCGGTGGATATCGTGGGAACTGCGTCACAGGTTCATCGGGTGGCTGCGTCCATTTCCATCCTCGCAGCGGGAGAAACAGTGACTTCGGTGTCCACAACGGTCTCTCACGCAGAGTGTTGCGCTCATCTACCCCTCCTGTGCCCTCAAACTTGAAGCTGAACTTGATATCCTTTTGATGATGCTTCACATGTCTTCCATTTCTCAGCATCATACATAGGGCGAACGACTGGCGAGCGATACAGTCGACCGCGGACTGCATTTCGAGGGCTTCAACGTCGGTATCTTTGGGAGGTGTCTTCAGTCTTTTCGGTAACTCCACCAAGCACTGCTTCCCAGCATTCTGATTGACATTCGGCACAAAGTGAATGATCACCTCACCCCATTTCACAAGTGGTAGGCGAAGGGCCTTGCCCAAGGGTGCTTTGAGTAAGTTCTTGCGCTGCTTCAGCGTTTTGCACCGACATCTATGGCCGCTTGTGATGTAGATGTGAATGGGATTCTCGAAAACTCGTGCCAGCACTTCCCGCCTGAACATGTAGCAAGTCTGCAGAAGTGAGCGGATGGTGAGCAGGTGGACGTCGTAGTCAGGGTCGTTAGAGATGCAGATCCCGCTCTCCGTGACGAAAAGGCCAACAATCTTGATGAGCAGTTCGTCTGGTAGTCTGAGTGGTGGTGTACCACGATGAGACTGCGATAGTGGTCTGGTAGTTTCCGGTCCCATTCTATTTTGGTTGTCACTCGAGCGGAGGTTGTTTCAGGTTTGCAATAGCGCTCTTTAGATTATGGAGGCAAGTGTAGTCAGAGATAAGTGAGATCTCTTGTTGACGCAGACTGGTGCGAAGCTGGATGTGAACGCCAGGGCGAAAAGGAGGACAAGAGATGAAGGTTTATAGAGGCTGTGTACATGTTGACTTGAGGCTGAAGTCGAGCAAACTTTGAATTTTCTTCTGACTGGGCTTGTGAGAATGCAGTCACTTCAGCGAATTGCGAGTGAACCGAAAGTGAAGAAAGATCTTTTGTGACTCATTTGCCGGTCTGTCATTCTATTCGAGGGCCAAACTTTCGCAACCATCATCCACTGCAAGTTTGGGAGCAATGTTTCATGTTTTTCATCGGATACAGCTTGACTCCAAAAGACCTTTCTCGCATCTCCGGCATATTGAGCATCATGAGCCATCAATATACCATCTCTTTTGGGGAACCTCCGAATTCTGCTCCGGGAACCTGCCGCAAAACTCTTCGTCCGAGCCCAGCTCGCAGCGGACCCAAGTAAAAGTCAGAGTCGTATATCTCCTCAAATCCCCGGTCAACCTCGTCCTCGTTCCAGATAAACCTGCCATACTGCGGCCGCGCGTAGTTCCACCACGTCGCCATTTCATACCAGAAGCGCTCAATAGTTGCCGAGGGGAGATGCTGTCCTTGGTCGAAGTAGCCGTTCGGCGTAAGATCTACACCCAGTATCAGGCATGTTGGGAGCCGTACGGGCGGCACTGCGCAGTCACGGCTCCTCGTCCATCGCCAGGATGACAACGCCCCTCGAAACGCCTTGAGGTCCCAGATAATTCGCGAATTCGGGCGGTCTTGTTCGAATTTTTCCACACCCATAGAACCATCGAACTGGAACTGGGAGTATGTCTGGTAACGCTGTTGTTGGACGCGTGCAAATTCACCCATCACCGAACCCAGCGCATCTGACTGGCGGATCAGACACTGCACAGAGTGGCACAGATCGCGATAAGCGAAGTCCCTCATACCAGTTGCATGTACCATAGCTCTTAGCGCCGAGGAGCCCTCCACGTTCAAGGGGACGTTGCACTCATCGGTGACCTTCTGGTGCAACATAGGGGTGAACGTCACAATGACCTCCTTCCCTGCCCACAGCGGGAGGCGGGCTGCTTTGCCAAGGGAGGACGCCGTCTCCATAATGGCCTTGGAGCGCCCCTGACTTCGACAGGGGCAGCCATTGCCACTGGTGATGTTGATGTGTATGGGGTACTCCTTTGTGATTCGGAGCACCTCATACTTGAGCTTGGTAGATGTCTGCAGCAGCGACGTCAGGGTTGCCGGGCAGAATTCCAGGTCATCTCCGCTGGTGGAGATGGTGTACGCCCGCCTTTTTGGTAAGAGATGCTGAAGGATCTCCAACAGCATCTCGTCGGGCATCCAAGGCATATGGGCAGGCGCACACACGGGGGTGCCGCTGACCCCAACAGGTGCTGGGCGCGATGAGCCTAGCATTAGCTGCGCCATCGACTCTGCTATCGTCGGACCGAAATCCGAGGAGTTGGGCATGGCGGTCTCCACCTTGCTACCAGTCAGGTAAGACCAGAATACTGCCGGGGTAGCCGCTGTCGCCATGTAGAGTCGATTTGCTTGCAAGGGAGGCAGCGATTGTCACAAAGCAAAATTGTGCTGTTGTAGAGAGTGTTGGAATGGGTGGACTGTTCGGAGTCAAAGGTGTGTGCAGTGCGTCGGATGGGCTGATGGGCTGGGAGGGGACCGGAGTGTCATTATATACATTTTCCTGTCGGTTGTAGGTCCTCTCCCAGGCATCAACGTTCACATTCGTAGGTCCTCTTCCATATTGTTTGGTTGAACCGTTGAAAATCTCGTCGCGGAGGACCTTCAAGGTGGTCCGTGCATGCCTTACCTATATATTATCAGCATTGACTCCCAGGAGAGAACTCATCTAACCTACCCAGTGTCCCCAATACACTGTCAATAGCCCCCAAACAGTCCCTGTCAATCCAAAAAATGATCAATTACTCACCGCAAGCCATGGACGTTGTCCAACCTCAATCCCATCACAACCTCTACCTCCCGCCAGAGGTCATTGGGCTAGTCATCGACTGCTTTATTCCGCCAAGTGGCCTCCACATATCCAATGATCCGAATCTCCAAGCTTGCCTGAACACCATCAGTTCTCTTTCAAGGACTAGCTGTATGGTCAGAAGTCAAGTCCACAAAGCCTTCAACCGACCACTGAATATCACGATCACCAACTCAAGGGAATGCCGTAAGCGGCCGGCATGCAGCCAGACACTCGACCCGAGGCTGGCCAAGGCTCTTGCTCTCCCACTGCAGATGTTTCCCGAGATCAAGATCACCTTCGCGCCCCAGGTGCAAATCAAGCCTTGCCGTCGCAGCTACGAGGACATCCGTCGCCGGGGGAGACCTGTGGTCGACGAACAGCTTTTGAAGTTCAGAGCAAACACGATCTGCATGATTCGTCAGTCCAATGCGCTTGCTTTTGCATTGCAGAACCATCATGCACTTCGCGCAGGTGCCCATCTCAAATTCTTATGGGACGGGAGCAGGGGAGTCGACCAGGCCAACAGGAATCGGCCTTTTCCGCTTTGGGAATTCCATTACATTGAGCCTCTGATGGGCAACTGGTACTGGGTGAAGACACGATGGCCAGGAACGACATATGAGATCTGCTTTCCAAAAAAGGTGTCGACCAGATATATCTCCGATAACGACTGGGTAGAGTTGCGCGAGTCCCCACGATACATGTCATCATTCTTTGAGAGCTTGCCAGTCCCTAGCAATCCCACAGAACTGGTGGAACGTACATGGCAATTCTTTTGGGTTGACTTCTGGGCGGGACCATGGGGTCCAGTCTGGTATTTTGAAGGCTCTGATGACCAGAAGTCCGCCAGCCGCTTCATCGTGACTTTGAAGAAAATCACCAATGGCAGGGAAGTTAGATATGTCTACACAGCTGCAAAAGTGGTGGCGAAATGAACAGGTGCTTTTCGGACGACAATCTCGACCCGTGTGCCTGCAACGAAGGCCACAATCAAGGAAATGTTGGCCGCGTCGCGGATCACATCTTTCGAGCATTTTGCGGATCGGTCTTGATCACAGCTGAAAACACTATGACAGCAGGCGGAGGCTTATTAATGTGTTCCACTGATGGTGAATTCGCTTGGACCACCGGAGGGTACGTGGATGAGCTCTGGAAGGGTGGGTTGGAAAAGATTTCGGGTCTCGGCGATGTCTAAAGTGATGGAAGAGGTTCTGGAACACGTATTGCTAGGTCACAAGGGCGAGCTCTGAAGTGCAGACTCCTGCCGTCAGCAGTCGACGCAGATTCAACCCAGTTATCGTCATCTTGGGTTTGCGACTGGGACTTTGTCGGGAATGTCGTCGGATTCAAAAATTGCTTCAGAATGTTTTGTGAGGGCGGAGGCGGCTTGCGATGCTTAGGATAATATTGTTTTTTGGCAGCAGGCTGATGACCGTCGATTCACTTTCAGATCACTTCATACTCACTCTCGCTCCACTGGCGATCTAGATAGTCAGAAGCTTGCCCCCTCTCAGTTTCTTTCTGGACTCGATCCTCAGAAACATGTCGTGATCACTTCTTGAGGTTTAGCGGAATCCATTGCCAAGGTGTGTTTAGCCTGCTCGCGCCTCACCCCAAATACGGCGTAGGGTGATGCCGCCCTGTGCTCACCCCCGGCTCATACGAGGTAGGGGTGAGCCGGGCGACGACTTACCCGTATCTCACCGGTGATAGGCGTGTAGATTCTTAGCGTCTTAGTAGAGAGGAAATTACTCTGCTATAAATCTATATATTTATATAATTAGCTTATATATCGAAGGAAGGTACTCCTCGCTACCTCTATAAGCAACTCTATATACTCTACTTTTACTATAACATTACGAATCCCTCTCTTATAGCTTCTACTTAACTATTAACATATATTATAAGCGAGTAAAACAGATAAGCGAGTAAAACACTTTATCAACTTTCTATACTAGAGTGCCGTATAGTTTAATAGCCTAGCGACCATAGAAAGAGTTGGTCTACTTGTGAGAACATCGATCGACTGGCCGACGGGGCACTGAGTTTTGGCTCTGTGGGTCCAGCACCCACATACCAACTGATTTCTGTCGTGTGTCATCATCCCGGCCCGCATGCTGACTGACACGGTTCAACGCAGATCGAGCTTCCAAAGGGGTAATTTTCTTCTCAAGAGGCGAATCGCCAAGATTCTCCGAATGAGGGAAGGCGGCGCTGCTTCCCAGTCATCAAAAGCTAAAGTGAGGGGCTGACTCTTTCCAATCACGATCTTGCGAGGCTGTCAAGGCATCTGCGAAACGACGTTTCGCCACATTTGACCTAGCTGACCGACCCTCGATTATACTGCTCTCAACCAGTGTACCACTTAGTGACCAGCTCATGTCTGGCAGGCATTGGTTACCTTGGGAAAAAACGCATTCATCTGGTAGGTGCGCCATCTGGGCTGCTAATCGTTGTGCACTGCTTCAGGTGACTCAACCATAAGAGTTTGCCAGATGCTAAAATCTCGATTCTGCACAGAATTGCCCAAACGTCAACCACTTCTCCACGAAACATGAGTGAGTCGTCTAAACCCAGCATGTTGCCTGTTATGGCTCCTCAAATCCCTCTCGCCTTTATCGTACGTACTCAACAGCGGCCCAGCCGCAGAGACGAAGAACTCCTGAGGGCCTACGCTCGATCGCATGCTTCGCGCGTTTCACGTTTGCGTTCGAAATTACTTCGTGGCCATGCCGAAATGCCTGGAATTTCCACACCGCCTCTAGATGAGTCTACATCACGACTCCTGTGCACAGCACAACACTTCACAGCAATAGAGGCGTTGAATTCTAATGGCGAAACTCGAAATTACGCAGAGTTGTGGCCCTCCTCCAATAGCTTTCCCACCAAGACGCTTGATATGGACGTCGAGAGAACAGAACAGCATGATTGTTATGAGCTCATAGTCAATTCGCATAGCCCGTGGCATTGGTCGAAAGGGTTTCGAGTTGATCCTTTCAGCTGTATTCCATGCGAGAGCGACGCATTAGGGGAACTAGATCTGTGTAAGAATGGGAGCAACCTCAATTTGTCAGTCACTGACACCGTTGCAGTGACACAATTCACTTTTCCCGTACTGGGCTCAATGATGGAATCTCTCAGCCAAGTACCCTTCCGTGTGGGTTCTTACTACGCTCGCCTCCTTCTCGTCGAAGTCGCCCGCCACGAGGACTTCTTCCATATCCTACTGGCTTGTATCACTGCAACGGTCTACCGGAGTGAACTCATGAATCCCCGTGATGTCATCGGACAAAGGATCTTGAAGCATAAGATCAAAGGAATCTCGTTATTACGTCGTCGATTACTACAGCCGGGTGCGCTTATTGACGACGGTGTTCTCTTATCGATCATTGAACTGTCACATCTTGAGATTCTCAACAAAAACAAACCAGCTGCGCTGCTTCACAGAAAACGTGTACAAGAGATGATCGAAGAAAGAGGAGGTATCTCCAGTGCTGCCATTTCAGCTGGAATCAGGGCATTACTCGAACTGTCAGTATGTTCCCACTCCAAGTAGATTAGTCTTACGGGTACGCAGATATCTGGTCTGGAAGCCGGAGTACGAAGTCACCAGATCGCAAAAATTGCCATCTTTTCCACCGTCGCCCCAAACAAGATCGAAGACGATCGCCAAGTTACCTCTAGGGTTTCAAGAACTTGCACTTCGGGGCAAACTGACAAGGTTAATGATAGATCTCATCGTGAAGACTGCTGCCGGTAACGATCCATTTCTCGATGCTGAGCGGAATGGCCCGAACGTAATTGTTGAAACAACTTTGACAAGCCTTGTTCATACATATCCAGGTCTAGCTACTGCGAACGATGCAAATGGACCAGCTCTGGAAAAACTCATTTGCTTGGTCCTGATGCGAACGCGAGTTGGTATTGCAATAATACCAGCTTTCCGCTCGCCTACCTGTATGTCACACAGCATCACGCTCGAACTTACGGACACAATTCCTCGACGTCTAATTTCTTCCAGCAGTGATGAGAGGGAGTGTCTCTTGTGGATATGGCTGATGACACTGGAGTGCTGGTGTGCTGAATCCTCTCTGGCCGAGAAATGGCTGAGCAGAACTATCCTGAAATTTCCAGAAGTTTCATCTTGGCAATTGCAAGATTTCGAAGTGTTGGGGAACAGATTCATGTGGACTCCGCATCTTTCGAACGTACTGAGACGCTACCGCTTTGCCAATCCGTCTTCGACGTGTAGCAGAGCGAGCAGTCTTGCTTGCGACGACAGGGACGCTTCCGGGGCAGGGATTTGGCATCCCTCATACTTCAGCGAAGAGCAGATCAGAACCACTTAAAAGTACTGATTGATGA
Organism: Cladophialophora chaetospira; assembly: GCA_030247875.1. Classification (NCBI taxonomy): domain Eukaryota; kingdom Fungi; phylum Ascomycota; class Eurotiomycetes; order Chaetothyriales; family Herpotrichiellaceae; genus Cladophialophora; species Cladophialophora chaetospira. The sequence goes on along the minus strand of JAPDRK010000021.1, from coordinate 27,354 downwards.
CACAGCGACAGTAAGCACACCGAAATTGCGTGCAACCTGGGGCTTTCCAAACCGCTGGACCTCTACTCCTCCAAGTCCTTGGGAGGTACTTGCAAAGCACGAAGCTTTGCGCTGCGATCCCCGCAACATCTTCAGACCGCGCGGAAGGCAGTAAGCGGCCGTTTCAAGGACTTAGTTGATCCTTGACAAAGGGGTGGTAGCCGAAAGTCTGCATGAACGCTGTTTGTCATCAGAGCGGGTGTCACGGATGCGTCAGCATCGACAATAGGATGTTCTGCAGTACGATTGAGCTTCGGCCACAACTGGCCAGGCCTTCATCGCTCTGGCCATCGCCTAGCTCTCGTTGAGAATCCTGGTGATTGGTGCCCTGGAACACTCCATTTGGTATCGCTTGTCTTTCCGTTCCATGCTACTGACGAATCAGCATCCTCCGTGAGTTTGCTGACTGCCAGTGGGAGTGATACCTTGAAAATTAGTGCCAAGACTATCAGAATAAGGGATAATGCAGATTAAAGCTTCAAGGGCAGGCCAGAGAGGCTCCTGTGCAACACGCAAAACTCACCGGCTTCTGTCACATCAAGTGCTGACATAATGGCAACAGAGGGGATCTATGGACCATAAAGATAACCTCAAAAACCGTGTCCGTATTCACCTTTCCGAGCAGTTCTGAGCTTCCCAACGATTGACCGCCTCTGTTGAGGTGTACCTATGGGATACTACATCTATGGAAATTGTCATTAAACAACTACTACCATACTGCAACCCCTTTCCTGGAAAACGTTCGGTTATAATCATGGAGAACGCGGCATTTCACCGTACTCCCGAGGTCGCGATATTGTGTGCAACAGCAGGGGTCAAAATAATATTTCTTGCTCCATACTCACCTGACCGCAATCCTATTGAGGAGTTCTTTGCGGAGCTCAAAGCATTCATCAAAAAGCATTGAATGGTCTTTGAAGCAGATCCGGAATTTGATTTCAAAGCCTTTCTTGATTGATGTGTGGATGAGGTGGGAGGAAGAATAGCCAGTGCAAGGGGACATTTTCGCAACGCTGGAGTGGCGATTCAGGAACATATTGCAGACTGATGTATACACCGACGGACATGAGTACGAGTAACTATAGAACCTATTAGTAAATATGGCACCTTGAGGTAGAGTGTTACTTTTGGTCGAGTGACGCACAAATGCAGACAGGGTCGACGGCCGACTGGACTGATTGACTTTGAATGGCACGACTCATGGGTTTCAGGAGATTCCAGGGCTAGGCTGGGGTGTCTGGCTCCGGACGATCCCGGGACAAGCTTAGCACCGTCGCTGCCTTGATCGCATTTATTACCGGTCAGCTTCAATCCCCGAAAATCGCTGGCCTCGTTTTCCAGTGGAGGTGGTGGTGACATTGAGGGTGAGCGGATAAACTGCTTGAACGTATTGCTCAGATCAGAATCGTCTCCGACATCAGCCCGGTCGGGCGACCGAAACGTGCAGGGGGCCGTTGCGTATACCAGTGGGCTGTTTTCGAAGTCATCAGAGCTGTGGTGGTCCTTGACACTTTTGGTGTAGGAACAGGCGACGAGAAGGGTGCGCGGGTAAGTCAACGGTGAGCGGTAGGTAAGGGGGAGGGAGAAAAGGGTGAGTCGACTATTAAAGTGGCACCGGCGGGGTGAGCCCGAACGGAGCGCCGAGCAGATATTCCACTGCTTCCCGCGCCAAGCACCAGCCTCCAGCTTTTCAAGTTTTCACCATACTCCGTACTCCAACTTCACAAGACAAGCTTTGTTCGCCCTCTTCCGACACGGCACGCTGCTGCGTTGACCAAGCTTTTTCAACAATGACAAGAGCTTTAGAGGGAGAGCAACCGTGTGGGGCAATGTCAGTGCTCCTCAATTAAGCAATATCAAGAGATTTGGACCTGCGGTTAGCGGATTCGATACCACTTATCTCGTCACTTGTCTCACTGGAATATGCATATTCAAAGCGAAACCGTTCGCGAGGGCATGAGTAATGCAAGTTATCACCATATCACACTGCCAGTCACCAGTATGCGCATGCGCTTAGAATGGCTTGTCGCATGGAAAAGGGCCCCACATATCATTCCTTGCACCCCGCGGTTTCTCCTACAGGTGCATCAACTAACCGAGCCGTGTTGCTTTGGAGTTACCCCAGGTTGCTGTATCCGTACCATTATTATGCAAAGATACGACTTGTACATTGCATGCTCGTCCAAGGTACCCGGGTATCAAGCGAAGCTCGCCTGTGCTAACGCAGCCAAGGCTCTGAAGATGATCTACAGCGATGACGATTGTTGGGGAAGATTGGAGTCTCGGTCTTGCCTGGACGCACTGTTGCAGTGCTGCTATATAAGGAATACTGCCAGACTACGAAGCTTCTAGTGGAGAGGAAAAAGAGCGCCGAACCATCTTCGCAAGCATGTACTCCAAGCAGGTCATCGAAGCTCTTTGTCTTGTTTCACTCTACTCCAGCATTGTCGTCGCCCAAGGCAGCAATGCCACCGCCTCCATCCCTTCACAGTTGACGTATCTGCTACCGCCGACTTTTATCAACAACTCGACAGAATTCTTCCTTGACACATCACTCCCTCCCTCGGCATCTTCAGACCAGAATGAAAACATCACCTCCATCACTGAAGCTCGTGAAGACGCTTTCATCTCGTACTCGACAGAATTCACAGGACTTCTCGGATCCAAGCCTGTTCTTCGCCCACTCCTTGGCCCACTTCCTTCTCACTCGAACTCTTTCTACGAAGCTGGACAATACGATCCGGATCACAACCTACTATTCTTTACTGGTGCTTCTCCCACTACATCACCTGATGTACCGTCCCATCTCGCGCCACGGATTGTCCTTGGGCTCAACCTGACAAGCAACGAGCTTTTCGTCCCAAATGTGACCGAGCCGATTCTTGTTGCCAATGGCGGAGCCTACCACGATGGGAAGCTCTACATAGCTCACTGGGGCAATTACTCTTACGCTGGCGGCATTGTCCAGATCGACCCATTGACGTTCAAGACCGAGACGCTCATCAACAGCTACTACGGAGTCCGATTCAACGGCCCAGACGACGTCGCCTGGGTACGAGGAAGCAACAACAACTCAGTCATGTTCTACACGGATGTGGACTTCTCGGCGGACCTGAACTTCACTGGTCCCGCTCAGCTACCAAACGCTATCTGGCGATTCGACCCAGCGAATGGCGGATATCTCAGAGCCGTCATCCCACGCGCGGATGTGCCATTCCCTAATGGCGTGGCCGTCTCTCCCAATGGCAAGAGGTTATATGTGACGGATAGCCCGGTCTCGAATCTGCAGCGTCTCGGTCCTGGGAACTCCACTGGTAGCGCAGCGACTTATGTGTACGACCTTGACGATACGTTGACGCCGGTCAACAAGCGCCTCTTTGCAATTGCCAGGACAGGCATTGCAGACGGCATCAAGACAGACGCCAAAGGACGACTGTGGTCGGCTGAGGGCGAGGGTATCGTGTGTCGGAACCAGGATGGGAGAGTGCTGGGGTTGATCAACGCGAATGTGCTTTTGGACCAGCGAGAAACACCGATTGCGAATTTCGCGCTGGTTCAGGATAGGATTCTGGTCCTTGCGGTGAACAGGATCTGGGCGGTAAAACTTACGGAGACGTTAAGCTGGACAAGTTGAATTTAGCTGGCCCTTATAGACTGAGTGCGTGCTATGGCGAGACGGTATTGAGGCTACCATCCAGATTGATGCAGCATCTACTACTACCAAGAGTGAGTGGTGCATCCGCTCGAGCTTTCCGCCAATAAATGAAGTCAATGAAGCTGGAGGGCTTCAGGGAGTCAAAGTCATATCGGAAACGTAATCTCATTCTTAGTGGTAGAGAACCTAGGGAAGGATAGCTGACACGAGACTTTGCTCGAGGACGGATTTCTTGTCATGCAGGTGACTTTTGCCTCGGAACTCCAAGTTGGGAACAAAGCTGATTGACTGACATTGCAAGTCCCACAGGCCGAAAACTGCGGTGCTTCGTGCTCTCTTGCTGTCGAAGCCCTCCTATCTATCATCGCCTAATGCCGGGCTAAGTGAGAGATTCCCCTTGCACAAGGTGTATGAACTCCATCTTCAGCTTGCCGCCAGTCTGTAGGTTGCTTGTGAACAGGCTAGGCTGGGTATCTGATTGCTGTTTGGAGTCGAATTCCGCGCCGCACAATACGGTCATTGCTCCCGAAGTCCTCCTGACAGGTATCCCCAAGTCTCCGCTCATGCTAGGTCTGGGTCAAGTTGGTGAGATGCTGCCTTGAGTTTGGTGTGACAAGGCAACGCACTCATAGATTCCCCGTTGCGACGCAGTGGTCCGAAAGATGTCAGCATTGCGAAACGCCCAGACCGATGGTGTAAGCATAGCTCGCCAATCATCCCCGAACCTGAATCGTCGACGGCTTGTTGAACGACAAAGCGCAAGAACATTCCCAAGCCGACCTGTTCCTGAGGCACCTGGTAGCCACCAGTCCTGGAGTTCCTTCTGGATAGTTTCGGCGATCATCGCGCGGTCTTCAGGTGAGAATAAACCTTGCTGTTCAAGATGACCCATACAGAATCCTGGTGGCAGTCTCAATTGAACGTCGCAGTGCCGACTTCTGTACCTCAGCCACCTCCATGCATCAAGTTGGTCGCATACCATGCTTATGTCCCATCTCATGCCCTCCGGGCGCTCGCCAAAGACAAAATTCATACAACCTGGCACCGTGTTCGAGTTTCTTCTGGACTCCAATGTGCTACCCAAGACCTTTGATTGGCGTCTTACACAGGCAACGGCCCGTGCGAAGTTGGGGGGGCATAACAGACTGAATGTTTGACCCGGTAGACTCGGTACTGGGATTGTCGAGCCACACAGGTTGGATGGATCAGTGGTACCCGCCTGCAGAGCCAGATAAATGTTGATAGAGGGCCATTTTGCTAGAGGCAGGGAGACCACCGTGTACACCAACCGAGACGAAAGCCAAGCTTGCGGAAAATTGTCGACCTGCATCTCAGAACAGCCGCATTTCTTCCCGCTGGCGATGAAAATATTGAGAGGCTTTCTGAAGACCTGTCGCTGAGTTTCTTTCTGGGTAGCCACACTAGTTTTGAGGAGTGCTCGGATGACCTCGAAATTGGACTTGTCGGGGTCGTTTGAGATGTAGAGCCCATGGGGGATAATGCAGGCAATTACTTGAGAGATGATTTCTGGAGGAAGTTGAAAGTTGTTCAGCTGGAGTAAGGTGGGAGCAAGTGGCTCAGGAGCAGTGTTCATCTCGGAGATTGCCGGGTCGAGGCACGCCCGCGCCATCTTGTTGCCGAGCATCGCTGTCAGTGGTCACGATTAGCAGAGAAGCAATGATTTGGCGAGGAACTCACTCAGACGGATTTTGAGGCCATTGGCAGTCACAAGTCGGGGTGACTGCAGGGGATTAAGAGGCAGTAAACATGATTGTTCGGTTGAAGGACTTCACAGTCATGCGGCCATATGAGAGCTGTAGTGAAGTTCGTCCTGAGCGGCAGATTGTGTCGAAACTAATTCAGGCTTGGTCCACGCGTGATATGAGGTGAAGATGGAGATTTGAGAAAGCTTCAGGGCGCATACGGGGACAACGCACCCAAGAATCATGTCTAATTTTCTACGTCCCTTTTTATTCCTACAATCCAACATTGGCGGCGGGCTAACCATCGTCTCTTTTGCGCCTTCCGGAACCTATTCTATCTCTTCGCTCGACCGACCCTCAATATTCGCCTCCTTTCTGATGAAGTGTAAAGGAATTGAGGTCATTCACGCAAGATTTGCCCCAAGCCGAACTACATGCGCTTGTGTCAGCAAACGGCCAAGATGAGGTATGTTGAGTGAGAACCTTCTTGGGCTTACCTCGAATTCCGAACGACAAAATCTTCAGATTTCTGCTGATTGGCACTGCGTTCGTTTGCTCCCATGGTTACGGCGCGACGCAACGCCTCAACAGTGCCATCGATGTCGCAGGGGTTGAAGAGAATACTGCCATGCAACAGCTCCGCAGCACCAGCAAACTCAGAGAGCAGAAGGACACCCTTCCTCTCCCGTTGAGTGGCCACATACTCACACGAGACAAGGTTCATCCCATCTCGAATCGAAGAGACAAAGCAAACGTCTGAAGCGGCGTACATGGCCATGAGCTGGTCGAATGGCACGCGTTGGTGTAGAAGGTGGATAGGTTGGTAATTATCAGATCCTGATTGGCAGTTAGTACCAACAATGATCTGTGTAATTCGCAAAATCTCAAAACCAAGCCTTACCGTATCTCCTGTTCAAGGCTTCAACCTGGTGATGCAGGTTCGTTGCAAGATCTTTGCAATCTTGAACACTTTCCCTGCTTGGAACAGCGACCTGAATCAAACTGACTTGTCCGATAAATTGAGGATTTGATTCCAAGAATCGCGCTATTGCCGTGATTTTTTGCAGAGGTCCTGTCGTGTGGTCCAACCGGTCGACACCAATTATCAATGTGCTGACATTGTATACCCTTCGTATATCTCTCACTTGTTCTTTCATCGAGTCTCTTTTCATGTGATCGAGAAATCTGGGCACGTCGATCCCAATTGGATAAAACTCCGAGATTGACGGAAGTCCCATACCGTGCTATTCCAGTGGGTATCTGCTTGTATTTTCTACACCAACATCAGCTAAAAGTCCTTCAAGAGGGTTCCGGGGTCTCTAACAGGTAATCGCAGCAAGTTCGAGCAAAATTTTGAGCGTAAGTCTGTGTGTGGAAGCCAATCGTCTTGCAGCGTAGGAGGCCCTCAAGGACTTTGTCCCATACAGGAAGTACTTTGAACATGTCTCCCCTGGGGAAGGGTGTATGCAGGAAGAAGCCAATTGTGACTTTCTTGCCGAGCTTCAAAGCTGCTTCGGAAAGCATTTGAGGCAACAGCATGAGGTGGTAGTCATGGATCCGTATCAAGTCCCCGTCCCTGATGTCGGTCGCGAGTGTCTCGGCAAACCGTTGGTTGACTTTATGGTAGGCCTCCCATTCATCCTGACGGAACCTCATTGCGTTTGACTGATAGTGGAGTAAAGGCCAAAGGGTGGAGTCTGCTGATGAGTTAGCTTTGTGAGGCCGTGTTTTGACAACCGAGACTTACTTGAGAACCCATTGTAATAGGCTTCAGCCAGATCTTCATCCACCAGCACCGGAATGGCATGGTGTTCTTCCCGTAGGCTTTTGGAGATCTTTGGTCTCTCTTCCAACGGTATTTCGATGCCAGGCCAGCCGTACCAGACCATTTCAAACTCACGTTTGACCCCACTCATACCTATAGCAAGTCCCCTAGAAGATTCTTTGAAGCTGTAACTCCCATTGTCGCGTCTCTCAATGGTGACAGGTAATCTGTTCGACACCACGATCAGACACTGGTCTGCAGGTGGACTCGTGGCCCGAAGAGAATCCGGGCTGGGAGGAGGCGTCTCCATGACAATAGTTTGATGCTACAGCTGTGTGTGACCTGACGGGCCTTCCTTTAGCGACGGGAGCTGAGAGAAGTATATCTAGAATGAAACAGAGAAATACATGATCCAGCAAAAGAGCTCAAGCAAGACCTATATGTCAGTATACGGCATGCTTTGACTCAAAGCAGACCGCTGATTCGGTCGGGCCTTGCAAGTAAGTGTCCGGAATGAACCCATTGCATGACTGAGAAAAACCTGACGCCGTTGGCGTTAGGCCCTACTGGAAAATGGGTTGTTGTCGGAGAAAGAACGGTGGCAGATGGCGGCCAGTAAGCCTGCCTGTGAGTGAAAGGAATTCAGAACGACATTCCGATCGCACGTTCAGGGGTTGTCGTATCTCAGTACGCGAGCGACAGTAAGGCTGGCTCCTCCACCTGCTTCGTGGGATGCTAAACAGCGTATCAAGCCATTGGCCTTTCCGTTAGCGTTGACCGCATCCACTAGATTAGGTACGGGTACCAGTCGAGGAACCCCTTCGAGGCCTCCTCCCAAAGTCTGCGTACGACGGACCGAGCACCCGGTATGTTGAGAATGAACTCTTTTTGGAACTCATGCTCTCCAAACCTCGTCGTGCACATTGCCGCAATCGTGTCGGCTGCTATACGTGTGTTTTTGCGTCACGGAGCATGTCAAGCGACGAGAGCAGCGGTGATGATGTATCCGTGAGGGGCATTGCCCCGGATTGTTAATTCTTAGATTTTTGACAGGCCTCCTACACCAAGCTTCCCCTTCGGAGTGACTGGGCTTGGAATGACGAGGTACAGACGTCGCCTTCACCTGCAGATTTTTTCGAATATCGAAGTCATCGAGATGACCGTTCTTTCGTCAATGGTGGAGAAATTGGCCTCCTCCTGAACTGCCCACTGCACGGGCAGGCTGGAGGCTCGCTGACTAAATGCTTGGCATGTTTTGCAAAGCTTATCTAACCACCTAAAGCCGGCGTAAGATCCAGCCTATTTATTTTGGATCTAGGCACACCTGAAGCCACCTCCTTGTTGCAAAATAGTTGTCCGGTCAGAGCCCTCTTTCCAGAGCCCAACTTTGCTCACCTACCACGACCCTAAATATTATAATAGAGATACAAGGAAAGAGCTTTCAATTCTCTAGCTAAAGATCTTTCTAATCTATAGTTTAATATTTAATCTTTCTCTGTTGTGTAAATCAAGCTGATTTTGTGGGCGCCAAAAAGAAAAGTTCTTGGCACCCAATTCAGGACATTATTCTTTTTGCAACAACGAGGCCACCACAATAGCTCTGCCTCTAGACACATTTAAGCGTATCGCTAGCAAAAGTCAGTTAAGATAGGCATGCCTAAGACATACCAAGCATTCTGTCAGCGGTTTCTAACCGCATACGATAGCAGATCTGTGACCTGTCAACTTCATGTCTTTTTTCCCCAATAAATTTGAGTAGGAAGGCTCGGTGCAAAACCGACAGGCTCTCATGGACCTGCAATAATTGCCGCTCCAGGCATCAGAAGTGCAATGGTAACCGACCTTTGTGCTACTCTCGCCAAGTCCCGTAGGATGCAAGGCCTGCTGAGCCTCGATTTCAACTCAATCTCCCCTTTCGCTGTCCAGCAACTCTTCACACGATCATGATCGGCTTAAACTTGACCAAAAGACCTGGAAGTCCGTTCCACCATAATGGACACACATATTACTACGCCTAGTACCCTCTTTGTTCAAGTCCTGGGCGCACGACTTGAGGCGCCTCTCTGCCAATCAGCCTGCGATCCATCTTTGTGACGGTTTTCAAAGCCTGGTTCAAGTTCTTCAGATTCGCTACTCGAAGACTTTGATGTTTGTGCCAACGGTCTCTTCGGCACTTTTGCCAACCTTACACTGCTCAACACGGTTCAACGTGCTACAGTCATCAGTCCGGCAAGAGCGCCATAACATAAAAGTGAAGTGCCCGTCAAGTTGAATCTGAGACTGAACTCGAACAGCGGCCAATGGCCGTGTGACTCATCAACAGCGTTCTGTTGATTTGACGCGGAGCGAAAGAAATGGTTGTAAACGTTTCAATATAAGTCCGTTCCCCTCGACTTCTTCCTTGATAACGAGCTCCCGCAAAGAATTCTTTGCACGATCACTTGATAGCAGGAGCAAGGCCCCAGGAAAAAGATCTGATATTCAACTGCGTCACACCTTCCCTTTCTCAACAAGATGTTTCGACTCCCCATCTTGTCAGATCCTTCGAAAGACAGTAGCGAAGACCTACCGGCGGCAGAGTCGAAGACACCTCAACACGACGGATCTGCATCCTTACTGGCTCTTAACGGCTACAGACTTCCTGCCGATATCGTATTCGTGATTCTGTCTTACTTTGTCCCAGGCAACGGGCTCCAAGTCTCAAATGATCCCGCCTACGATAGTGATCTCCTCCACACGCGCGGTCTGCTCAAGCCAAGCCTTCATCTCAAACATGAGCTACTTCGCAAAATCTACAGCCAGCCTCTCCGAATTCACATTACTAACGGAAAGATCTGTGGTTGTCAACGGATGGGCACATGGAGCCGTGACAGGGGTTGGAGCGATTACAAACCCACCAGCACCATACTGATCAAGAAGCTCTCACATCTTCCGCTCCACAAATGGCCGTCGATTACGATCTACTTTGCACCAAAGTCACAAGAAGTTCCGTGCCTCCCAGACAGATCTGGGGAATATAGATCTCTATCATCCGAGAGACTGGTCGAAGTTCTTTCGCCCGAAGACCAAAACCCGCTCGGATGGAAATTCGCGACTGCTGCAGATTGTGTGGTTCGCCAGTCGCAACTGTTGGGTCAAGCTCTCCGTTTCCGCTGCCGGCCAAGCATGCATGAGCACCAGCAATGGGGACGCGGTGTTCGCCCGAAGAATTATAAAACCTCAGTGCTCACCACCCATATTCAAGTGCTACGACACACAATCAGGGGACATAATTCCAAAGTTGAAGTTTATCTTCCAAGATCCCACAAAGGAGCATCCAGAGTACCAAAGCCGGGAATTGCGTCTGTGGGAGATGAACATGATGCTCGAGATGCTGATGGCTTGGCGATGGACTGAGTGCGAAGACGTCTTCCACCAGATCAAATTTCCCCCTTCGATAGTAGTTGCTGCCTGGAATTTCGACGAGAGTGTGCCGCCGCCGCTGCTTCTGCAAACGGCTTTCCCACACGATCCCCATACATATCTGGCTGCTCTCCAAGAAAGTATCTCGCTGTGGTGGGCGAGGAAGCTCACAGGCGACAAATGGCGCGCCAGTCTTGTTCGCGACATCATGACACGTCTCGCATACTACTATATCGACTGGTATCTAACCACGGTTCCTCTCAAAGCAAACTCGATAAGTCGCACAATCTTCAATGTCGGTGTACTGAAGATCAATGCTCCTTCGACCGAGCTTGGCGGGAAGCCAGCCACAATTAGACCCTGGACAGGCGAGTTCATTGCCACTGACAACTAAGGGGTGTTATGTATGATGATAAGAAACTGTGTCTACGTGGCCCACGCGTCTGATACGGCCGCGAGACTACGGGGCGAATGCACTTGAGGTGCAGGAGCCACCAAAGGCACTGTAGCTTGCCACGATAGTCCTAGATCAATGAAACAAGAGCAGAGTGGGTTTTCAAGCTTCATGATTGCACTAATAGCTGAAGACATCTCTAGCGAGTTCCGATGTCTCTTGCCCTGAATCGGCGACAAGCTAGAGACGGCCTTTATTAGTTCAAGCATTCTGAACCGTAGCACCGCATTTTCGCACCATGGCGCTGGCGCCCGCCACAACCTCAATGTCGTAACGCAGACTAAGGTTCCTCGCCTGACCAATTCTTGTCATACTAATGCTCGTAGCTGCGTGTCGAGCTTAAACTCGACGAACTCTCCCTTCCACGATCCATCGACTTTGCACAACGTGACACGAAGCACAGCAAATCCACCTATTTTCTTGCTTTTGATTGCAGAAGGAGTGAAGGCTGGATTGTACTCCTGAGGTGGAGTAATTCCCATGTCCTGGATCAGGCTTTCTGGATCCCACAGTTCGGAATCTGCGCACCAGTCAAGGAAGGCTGTCTCCAGACGCTCAGCAAGTTTTTGGGGTTCATCATCTTCGAATTCTGGGATATCATCGGTTGTGGGCACGAAGATGGCAGAAAATGGGGAAGGTAAGATGATGTGACGCCGCAGGGTTTCAGCGGTAGTGGCATCAACCATCCATTTCCAGGACAAGAGTGAGACTCTGAGGTGTTCCATGGTCCAGAGAGGGATCGATCGCTGCTCCTCCGCACTCAGTACGCTCTCGATTTTTTCGTAGGATAAAGCGAGCCTGAGAGGCTCCTTTGATTTGGGGTTTGTAGCTGCGACCGCATTATGGATCGAGCGGAATTCTTTGTTGATGATGTTATCCCTTACTTCTCCCTCTTCTTCTGCCGCCACAATCGCAGGGAAATGGAGAACTTTGATGGTTCTCGCTATCCAGCTGGAGTGGCGAATGACGCATCTGACCGCTTTCTCAAATCCGTAAGCGACAGGCTCGAAGTCATAATTCGGCTGATGAAAGGCACAACCATGGTCTTGGATTGTTGGTGCGAGACAGATCACCACCCCTGGCCATTTGTGTAGAGGAAGCCGGCCGGCGCATCTGATGGTTGGGAAGGTGGGAGGAAGTGGATCGCCAACGTTGAAACCGCAGGTACAGTTGTTTTCGCCGATGCGACCGCTGTTAAGGTAGAATCGCAGCGGATGGTTGTAGACTTGGTGTTTTGTTATCGCATGGATTTGCTTGTTCATGAATAGCAGCGAGCGGAGTGCTTCAATATTCGAGTGCTCGGGATTCAAGCTGTTGGAGACCTGGAGGCCGTCGGCGACGATATGAGCGATGATCTGAGTCAGTGTCTCTGCTGGCAATTGGGAAAGATAGTCGGAATCCTGGGGGCCAGCCGCATCATCGCGCCCAGCGTCACCGCCGTCATCTCTGACTGGACTGTCGCTGCTCATTGCGGGTGGTGATCTGAGGATGTCAAGATGAATGAACAGAGAGCTTTTCCGATGACCACTGTTATTGATGGATCAGTCGCACAACGACTGGTCCGTGGTGAGGATATTCGACAACGTCTCAGAGTTCTCTCTGAGTAGCAAGCTCTGAAGACAGGCGATGCTTTGTTTCAGAAGAAAAGCTTGCCGAATGAGCTCCTTCACACGTCTTCTCCGTCTTCACACGCCTTATTTTTGTTGAGCAGGGGCGACTTGAGCTTCTTGGCGCAGCCGTGGTGAGCCGCATGAGCCAGAGCGGCGTTTTGTTCAGAGAAGCATTGCGTCGTCAGCGGCGATGAGTACCGGGGCCGACCAGTTACGATTTCTGCGACGCTGTCCCAGCATAAAGACGGCCCTCCTTTGGCATCTCCACCTCCTCACTGGAGAAGCAACAATGCCCAACCGCAGTCTCTGAGCTCGTGTAGTCAGGAGCAGCACCCCATTTCAGCGGGAGTAAGGCGCTGTCCTCCTTCTCTTGATCTGGACCATGGCAAGCCGCAGCAATAGCTACGCTGCAAGTTCCTACTAGCGGCATCCCAGGCTTGTACCGGCGAAACCCCAGTCCGATGGCGCTGGCGAGCAGCAATCCACCTACAATCAGGGTGAATGCCATGGCGAAAATGCTGTATCCGCACGTTGATACAGACAACGTAGGATCGAGGATCCCAGCGCGATTGTTGACGCTGATATCGGCGACAAAGATGCTTTGAGACACGAGCCAGTGGAGGAGACCCGACGTTACCATCAGCGGCAGCGCATAACGGTAGGGAAGCTGGAGGAAATATGACGATCTTTGTCCACCTTCCGGACTCGAGACACGAAGAGATTTGCGCTCGTAAGCAAAGTCGCTCCACTCACTTGCGAGAAGCATGTTGGTGAAAAGTCCGTTGACGAAGAGGTAGATGAAGGACAGAAGCGGCTGTGGTAAGTTGGCGACCAAGACTGCGGCAATGAAGGTGGATTTTCCAACAGTCGGCAGGTTCCAGCCCTTGATCAGAGACTGGGCGTGTGCGGTGCCAAATCCAAGTGCCCACAAGGATTTGGTATCTTTTGGCCCATCGAGCTGACGGATTCCGTAGCCCAGTAACGACACAATGATGGTAAGGGCTGTGGTGACACTGCGACTTGAATCAGCACATTCTAGCAACATGACGGGAATTGACCCACAGAAATAAACTGATGAGCCATCTGCCAGTGCTAGCTGCACTGGACCATTTGTGCCTCTCCAGCCGGAATGCGACAGGATCGTTATGGAGATCTTTCCTGCGTCCACCATTTGACACCCATGCAGCCTGCTCCCAGGCAAATACAACCTGCTTCTTACTCAAGAGACAATGTCCCTTGCTGGTGTCGTCCACGACTCTGAGAAAGGAGTCAACCGCATCGCCCACCGTGATTAGCGGACGGTCGCGAATCCAGAATGCCACATAGCACATGCAGAATATCTTCGCCAAGTTGAATATCATGACAACAATGGCGATGTATAGATTGAAGTTCAAAGTACACTTTTCCGGTACCTTCTCAACTAGGCAGTGTTGTATGGCGTATCCACCAGACGACCACTGGTCCGCAACCGCCTCCAGTTTTGAGACTTCTGTGTAGCAGGGATGCGCATGAATATCGGTGCTGAGAGCTACAAAGGGGCCGAGATCAATTTTGGCTCCCAGATGTTTGTCGTCGCATATCCACTCATATGGATCACGAGTAAAACCTACAGTTCTCAACAGGTTGGTATCAGCATTTTGATCTTTCGACGCGAAGCAATTCGAGATATCCCTCTGGCTCGGCATGATACTACATTGGAGACGACTTACCGATCCTGAGTAATTCGGCCATTGTATTTTCGTATCCGACGATGTTAAGAAGGGAGTTGTTGGACGTTGTCGAATTGGATACAACAAGAATCACGTTCCGATACTGACTCAACAGATCATCAGCATATGTTCTGATGCACGCAGCGTTGTCCAATCTCTGCCAGCTTGCTGCTTCGCGCTGAATTTGTGGCACATCACACATGTCGTCGCCTGGCCATCTCTTTGTATCATAAGCCCCACCGCCGGCAAAGTCTGGAGTGGCATAGAGAATGTTGTAACCGTTGGTCGAAAGCGAAGAAAAGAAGACAGAGTTGTACCTATGTCACAAGTCAAGCTGGGGCCTGTGGGAGGATGGCATGCATACATACATGAGATGTAATGGCACAGAGGACAACCCAAGGCACCACCACAAGAAAACCTTCCTCACCTGCACATGCTGCAGATTTCGAGCGGAGGGAACGCCAATGTCAAGCCACTTCATCTTCGCATGTGCATTTTGAACCTCCTTCCTGGTCGGTGCACACAGGCATTGCATACAATAGTTTGAGCCTGAGAGGCTAGGCATTGTTAATTCCCGAATTTTTCGGCGGGAAGACTGGAGAATGGGAAATTCCATGTTACCCGGCAAAGGTTTCGAGGAAAACTTACAGTCCGGTGCTCAAAGCATTGATACCCAAATGGAGCCATGAATTATATCTCGCAACTCTGTTGCAGTCGCCTGAGAAGAGCACAGCCATACCATGTTCGAAAGTCAACCTCTTCCCACACCATATTGTGACTCCGATGTTGATCAACAAGGACAGCATCGCGGTGACCGCAGCTGTCATTGCCCCCACGCGCCAGCCAGATAGGCGCCATTTTGGCGCAAGCTGCTGCTCTTTTAAAAGGAGAGAGCGCTGCGCCGGGTATACATCTTCCGGGTATCCCGATGTAAAGCTCGTCTGCGAGGGTTGTTCGTATAGGGTAAGAGGCGGAAGAGGCGGGTGAGGCTTCAGCTCATGTTCAGACGTCGAGGGCGGGCCATCAAGAGTGAGAGACGAGTAGGAGGTACCTGATCTAATGCGGGCCAATTGTATTAGCCATCAATTCAAGGACGAAAGCTTCGACTCCGTTAGCGAACAGCAGCGCAAAAGACCGTACCTTGCCTCAGTGTTGAAGAACATTTCGAACCGTTGAGGAGAACGAGAGAAAATCTCTGAAGCTCGATTGGTAAAGATACATTACGCAGGAGCTCTGGTGTAGAAGGGCTACACGCCTCCTTCATCACCGACATCGCGAAAGAACAACGTTCAGCCACAAGGAGGTACGTCTCGATCAACAGTGTCTGAAACTTGTGTAGAGTTTCTTGTTTGAAACGTCTAGTCGAGGACACAGCCAAGAAGTTTGGGGGCAGGTTCTCGAGTAGAGTTCACCATGCGAACATATGCTCGAATGTTCACCGAACGGTACACTGGACAGATAACTTATCTTGCTTGTATAGATCGATCACATCCGATCAGTAATCTTATAAACACGCAGAGGAGTGTGGTGCTACTAAGGAGTCAACGTTCGAGGTGAGTGAGGAGAGGAAAAGGCATGGGAGGGTTTAAGGTTTGAAGGCGGCACAAATGAAATTAGTTGCACGTGGGCGAGGAGAAGAAACAGCTTTCTCTTCTCAACTCCAAGATGGATTCCTCGCTGCAGACAAGAAGCAATAAGCAACATCATGAAAGATCTACTGAAAGACGCCTACCATCGACTCTGGGACTGCATGCCTGAGTAGCCATAGGTGAGACTTGAAGCAAAGGTTCATGCGCAGCAAGAAGTCATGCCGGGTGTCCATGCAGTGGTCAAGGGCGAAAGCCATACTCGGTCTGCTAAAGCGATATGGCTATTGCGACGCTGTACGCAGAAAGTGAAGCTCGCTTGAGGTATTTGAGAGGAGGCTTTGTGAAAAATCTGTGAACTTCACGGAAAGGTGCTTGCTGCCGGACCTGACCCTCCTTCTCCGTCACAGAACCTCTCATATGGTAATTATGCAAGTCCTTTCTCTCCTTCCCGTGAGGGTCTCTTTCTGCGTTTGCTGCTGCCAGAATCTTTTCATCCCCCAAAGCCTTCTTGGACGCTCACTCACCTTTCGCTCACTCTAACTACTACCACTCTGCTTACCGCCCCACCAAGATGGCGGAATCTACTCATGGCTTCCGTACACTTGGCTCCGAGGCAACCGATCTGGGCCCGATTGAACCCAGAACTCTGCTCCAACTGAACAACGGCCGTCTTCCCAACGAAATCATCTCCGAAGTCATTTCGAAGGTTGTCGACGGCGGCATCCAGATCTCGAAACACCCAACCTACAATAGCGACATCACGGCAATCCGAGCTCTGTTGAAAACCAGCATTGCCATCAAGCAGGAGACCCTCAGGCAAATCTATCTCCATCCATTGTGCTTCTACATCACAACTGGGCATGACTGTGGTTGCAAAATGGTCGACTTGGAAGCGAACACGCGTATGGAACCCGAACTGTTCGACCTCACTTCATCCTTGCCAATAAGAAGCTGACCTAAGCTCGAGATTGTGTTCGCCCCAACCTTACTTGGAAGTCCCTGTCCGTGTAATTTAGTTGACCAGACGACTGCAAATATTGAATCTTCCAGGTTCGATGCCACCGCTGACATATTCAGTCATGCGTTCTTTTGCATCAGACGGCAATCGGGAAGATTGTCGAATACGCTCAGGCAACTCTGCAATATAGGCGTCCACGACATCGAAGAAGAGTCGAAACCGGACACTCGGAACGAATCAAGACCTGCCAGATGGGCTCAGGAGAGTGACCTGACCAATCTCACCGTTACCTTTGCCGAGACTCAATTCATGAGCCTTGTCAATCAGGGTAGGGTCGTTCCATTGTGGGACGTGAAGATGCTCCTGGGGATTCTGGAGCCATGGCGATGGGACGGGAACAGAACTGTCGGACAGCTCAGCTTACCCTCGGCCGTTTCCGCAACCTTCCGACCCTTCTTGACCCGGTCTCAATTCATTCGGCAATCATTCATCTCGAAACCCCAAGCCATAGCCGACAAGATTTGGCACGATTTTGAAAAATGGTGGTCGTCAACCAATGGTTTTAGTCACTATTTCTTCCCCTGGCTCTGGCACAGTACCAGTGAAACTGCTCAGATGTACCTTGCCCAGGACCCCGACCCTTTCGAACAGAAAATGTGCACTATCGAGAATGGATCTATGCCCACTCTCGAAGATGGACTTTACACTTTCGGCTGCTTTGGCATACTCCACATTGGCATTGGCGGTACAAAGGAAGGAGACTCAGATGGAGCTGGGGTATGGAAGGCGCGAACATTGGCATTCAAAGCGAATGAGAGAGAGAAGCACGATGAGTATCGCAGAACGCTCTCCTCACTAATTCGCCCAGGATAGGATACCTGATGCGATCTCGGTTCACGCAGGAGGTATACTGTATGGCGAGGAAACCAGAGTCAGCTTCATCAGACAACGACCCACGCCTGGCAAGCTGTCGCAGGAGCACCGCAGGAACAAGGAGAGAATTCCATGACAAAGAAGACTCCACTTGAGAAATGGACAAAGACTGACTCACGTGTTTCGGTTGCCAAGAAAACGCAAGCAATGGAGTTATGATGAGCTTCCCAATTTCCCAGCATTGCGAAAATACATGATCCAGTGGAACTGCAGAAGATGTTGCAGTCGCCGTCAGCGTGTACATAACCTCTTTCTCAATGAGACAAACGGTCGAGGATTGTTCTCAAGCCGTTGCGTCTTCCTATGTTGTCACATCGTTTTCTTGGTTCAGCAGCATGATGTTTCAAGGGCGTCAGCCGGTGAAGGCACAGCAGACACCCGCAGTCCTCGCGTCCAGACACATGAAATCATGCTAGAGGCAGTCGACATGGTTCTGCCACAGTTACTTCACTGTGTGTTTGCGCTAGGCGGAAGTCACAAGATCTGCGACAGTCCTCTCCCACCCAACTGCTCTTGATCACTGCCCTTTAACCCAGTGTCGGTTACTCTTTCTCGTATATGTGTACGCTGCCCACTGTATCAACAGCACAGTAGATCCTCTTTCAGCCAATCTCCCCAGCCAGAGTCCGCAACTCTTCCCGTTGAGCCCGCTCACCATGGCTCGCGGCGGCAGTCGCAGTCACCGCAAGCGCAAGCCAGCTCTGAGAGTCGCACCTGCTACCACAAAACAGAAGACTGCATCCGAACAAACCAAGCTCCCAGCCGAAGTCATCTCCCACATCATCTCCTTCTTCGTGGCCGGAGGCCTCACATTCTCGACTGACCCCCAACATGAAAGCGACGTTGCAACCATCCGTGCTCTCCTGGCCACGAACCTGCAAATCAAGCGCGAGACACTGAGACAAATCTACCATCAGCCATTGTTCATCAACATCACGAATGCGTGCTCTTGTGGTTGTTTCGCGGTGGAAGTAGACCGCCAACCTGTCCATGAGGTGACTATCGTCAAGAAGATCCTATACCTCCCTCTCCAGAAATGGCCTGAGCTCGTCATTCGCTTCGTGAGTCCTCCTCGAAGTGATACGGCGTCGAGAGAGACGCGCAACCATGGAACTCCTCCGTTGAGAGGATAGACTGCTGAGACCCCCGTTTGCTGACAATTTCAGATCCCCACCAAGCGAGCAACAATGTGCGACCTCGACGACACCAAGGCACTCCGAGGAAACGATCCGATCGGAATCCACTTCGACTCTGCGATTCGAGGCATCAAGCGGCAGTCCGACTGGTTAGCACGCTTTCTTCGCTTCCAGTACAACCCTGTCCAGCGATACAGTCGAGATCTCAAGGACCAGATCGTCGAGAAGACCTTCCTCACCACCTTGGCACTACTCAAGTACGATCCTACCCCCAAGAAGTACCATGACGAAAAGGCACGTTGTCTGCTGAACATTGGCTTCTTCTTTGACGGCTTCGGCTTTGAGGAATCACGACACTCTCGCGCGCCTCGCAATGTGCCTTTGTGGGAATGGGATATGGTCGTCGGCCTTCTTCATGAGTGGTTGTGGAGGTAAGTACCCCAAACTCCCCATATTGAGTCGAGTCTCTTTTCTTCATCCTAATCCAAGTTCCGAGGCCTAACAACAAAACAGCAGTACCACCGGCGACCGCTCCCAGATTCGCCTCCCCGAAGTGATGGCAGCGGCCTTCACGCCAGCCAACGATCCCACGATCCCGGAACTCTTCCCGCACAACCTCAGCAGCTCGCTGCCTACTTCCAACACCGATTCTGGCAATGGTGGACAACCAGCCCCCCATTCGAGCACCCTCCGCCATTCGGCCTTTGCAACTTCATCTCGGCGTGCCCAGCTCGATCGACTTACCAATCCTTCTTGAACCCGAAAACGCCCTTGCCATTGGGTCGGATGTGGACGCTCTGGGGTCGCGGTGTGCTCCGCATGACTGTTTCGAAGAATCCGGCGGACAGTGTTGAGATCTGGGAGGGCGAGTTGTTGGCGCTGGAGCACCTCACTCACGAGGCGATGTTCTTGAGTTATTGAATGTGAAGCACTGGGCTTGAGAGATTGGATCTTGTCTCTTGGAAGCTTCCTGTGAGACATTGTGCGCCGCCAACTAGATGGTTGGATATCCTTTGTCATGAGCCAAGATTCCCGACATTATTACCCTGGGCAGTCCAGCTGTCCAATGATATCATCATTAACCATGGCCTGTCCAGATACCCAGTATCATCATCATTAGTCATAACTTTCTGTCCGATGGTCTCCCTCTATGCAACGCTAACGTATCAGTATTTACTTCTTCCCGTAAATTCGAATGGCACGGCGTTCGGATCGAGCGTCCCGTCCTCTACACCATCAAGAAACTCCTTCAAACCCATGCCCCATCGTTTCTGTCCCACGGTCGCAAGGTCTAGGTCGGCAGGACACGAAGGGACGGGTTCCCACTTCGACTTGTCGGTCTCAGCATCGCCGAGGTCAGGAAGATCCAAGGTGGGATCTTCGTGATTCGCGCCTTCTCCGCCTCCACCATGTCTCCTTCCTAGTGTCTTATCCTCTTTCTCGTCATTTGAGCTTTTCCGCTGCACCTTGACGAAGACGGGAATGACCGCACCGGTAGTCAAGCTGAATTTTCGGTGGCCCAGCACTTTCAGCATCGCACCAATAGCGCCGGAGTGGCTGGTGATGGATATACGCTCCTTGTCCCCAGCCAACGCAGTGTTCGACATCAGGTCATCAAAGAATCCGCGCAGTCGCTTCACCAGCACATCGTCCGGCTCTCGTCGATCGCCAATCCAGTATTCATCTGTTTCAGTCAAATTCGGATCCAAGTCGACATTGTAAGTCGGGAACTTTTGTCGGATGTACTCGACGTTACTCCGTCTGTCGCAGGTATGTATGCCTGTTCCTTCCCTTACTTTCTCCATTACAACCGCGTCCAGTTTCCCATTGTTCGGACCCAGTCCGTCAAAGCTGATCTCGGCGGTCTCCAGCGTCCTATCGAGAGGAGACACGAGATATAGCTCTGGAAGGGACATCTTTTGGGCATCCTGAGAAGTCTGATTCTTCCAGAAGGTATTGACCTCACGGGCTTGTCGCTTTCCTTCTTTGGATAAGTGCGCGTCAGACCAAGTCATGATCCCGTCTGGATCGCCATACAGTGCGCTGAAATGGCAGTCCCAGGCTATGTTACCGTAGTACCGTTCTGCGATGTTGTGATAGCCGTTCCCGTGGCGGCCGAGGAAGAAGAGAACGTATCGAGTCTGTGGGGGTGGGTTTGAACCATGTCTCTTCGCGCTTCTTCTGTCTTCGTCATTGTCTTCTCTCGCATCACGATTGAGTGTAGAGATATGATGTTCGAAACGCTGCCACTGAGTACTGCCTCGTCCCCCGTCAGGTAGCGACTGATCGGATTCGTAATCGCGATCTATGAGCCCGAAGTTTGTGGACATGAAATCGAACTTGGCAGCATCTGTGGCGGGGTCGTCTTGCATGAAATAGCCCGGCAGGGTTTTGTATGTATATGTATATTTCGTCGAGCCTTCCTGCCCCTGACCTTCTCCAACCTCTAGAGGGGCTTGGTCCATCGCTTTCTGACCGGACAAGGACAATAGGGATGCGCCCATGTCGCTCATCTCAAGCAAGCCGCAAACGACGAGGGAGACGGTGAGAAGGAGGAGGATCTGAACGGCGATTGTGAGGCGGCAGAGTCGAGTCTGCCCTTTCCACCGACGATGTGCTTTACGGTGTGGTGAATAGTATATCATCTTGCTTTCATGGTCATAACGGTGTCATCGTAAAGATGCGCTGAGGGGCGCACCCTGGTGTTGATAGTGAAGTGAGCTGAGTGAAGGTCAAGAGTGCGGGCAACAGCGGAATGACGTTGGGCGCCGGACTGCCCGAGCTTCTCCCGCTGAGCCTCGCGAAGTGGGAGCTTGACTTCAAGGTTGCCAACGACTAACTGTCTATACTTAACTTCAAACATCATTCCAAGTTGTGGTCTACATCGCGCTATCGACAATGGGACCTTAAGGGCTGTGTCAACGAGACACTTTCTTTCTCAGCCGTGGGCACTTGACGAGATAATGAGCTCGTTGAGGGGCTCATCTTGTTACCGCAATGCTTGGAGCTTCAAAGGAAGTTGGTATATCGTGATTAACCAAAGCATTATACCTTATGACGTGCTCAAAACTCCCACAGCCAACGCCAGACACACAAGCATCACCACATTACCACCACCGAGTTGCTGCAACGATCTAACCGAAGCCGATGCCTCTTCAGGGGTGCCAGAAGAGCCAGAATCCTCACCGCCCGGTTCCCCAGCTTCCCCAGGCTCAGTGGTGTCTTCGACTCTGTGCGGGAATGGTCACCAGTGGCTCAAAGCAAGTATAGCAGCTGACTTACCTAGCATTCTTTATGAGATCAGCCGCCTTCTCTGCAGCAGCATAAGCGATGGCGGCCGTGTGTGCTCCCGGGAGAATCGGAATAATACTCGTATCGACCACGCGCAGATTCTCCGTGCCATACACGAACAATCTGTCACTCACCACTCCGCCCATATTACGGGGCAGCATGGCCGTCGTACCGCTGTAATGGAATTGGGATGCCGTCCCCGCGCGCAGAATCTCTCCCAAGGTCTCGACATCCGCGTTTTGGGGAACTTGATCATAGGACGGCTGCAGGGGCTGAATGGCCGCTGTGTTCAGAATGCGCTGGTTCGTCTGCATCGCTAGGACCATGGTATCGAAGTCGAAGGGATGCTCGAGCCAGCGCGGATCCACGGCAGGCAAAGTAAACGGATCGTCTGTCGTAATGTGCACAGTGCCTCTGGACAGAGGCCGCACCAGAGCGAGATGCAGTCCACCTGCGTTGTCATTCAGGATCTCAAAGGCGGGAGTGTATGATTGGTTGAGGTCGCTGAGCGTGCTGTTTAGCTGTGCCCGGTAGCCGGCAAGCAGCGTCTCGTCATCCCCATATGCTGATGGGAGATAGTCCACCGCCGATCGACCCTGGGCGATGCGCGAAGTGACGTTATTGGAGACCTGTCGAAGCGATGGGAAGGCGACAGCACCACTGGGCCGGCCAGTCCAAGGCCCGGTTTTCGACGCGAAGAATTCCTCCCGGGCGAGCTCGTCGTAGGTCGCGTTACTGGCGAAATCGTTGATATCTCGGATTGACTCGTTCGTATATCGATATGAGACGCGGAACATGGGGTGATCTTGGAGGTTGTTACCCACACCAGGCAAGTTCTCGCGCACTTCGATGCCGAGCGGCTCGAGGATGGATCGTTGTCCAATGCCTGAAAGCTCCAGGAGTTGTGGCGTGAGTAACGCTCCGGCGGCGAGGATCACTTCACGTCTTGCCGTCACTCTATCGGGCGCAGCATCAGCGTCTCTAGCGAACTCAACACCGCTGGCCCGAAGGCCTTCGTCGCCATCTTCGAAAAGTATCCTCGTGACGTGAGACTGTACTTGGACATAGAAATTGGTGCGATTGATATTCGGATCGTAGTAGCCGCGTCGGGAGTCACCACGGGTCTGGTTTTGAGGATGGAGATGCAGTGGAAGGAAGTAGCCGCCAGCTTCTAGACCTTCATTGGGTTCGGCAGATAATGAGATATCGAGCTCCTGTAAGGCGTCAAACCAGTTGTCCGCTTGAGGCCAGTAAAAGGCCCGATAGGACACATGAATGGGACCATCATAGCCATGCACGGACGAATTCTGGAGCTTGGGATCAATCTCGGAGTCGCCGTAGGCTCTTGGTGTATAGTTCTCCGACTTTTGAAGGCGTCAGCATCAGTGATCTGCGTAGACCATCCAGACGAAGCTAATCACCTTCCTGAAGTATGGCAATAGATCATCCCAGCCCCATCCTGAGTTGCCTAGTTCGTCCCAGGCGTTGTAGCCATCCTGGTTGCCTCGATTCCAGATCAGGCCGTTGATAAGGGAGCCTCCGCCGACGCCTTTGCCAACCCAAATATACCTGCTCTGGCCGTCCAGCTGATCCTGCGGAACGGTATTGAATTCAAAGGCGTAGAAGCCGGCAGGCTGAAGACCGATATAGTAGGGAATCATGATCTCATCCTCATACGTGTCACTGTCAGAGTCAGCAATACCACAGAGGGGTCCAGGGAGGATACGGAAACACGCACAGATCTCCAGCTTCAAGACACAGGACAGAAACGTCCTCGTCCTCGCTCAACCTTGACGCAGCTACCAGCCCAGCGATACCACATCCAACCACGACATAGTCGAACGTCTCGCCGTCTGCGTTATCTATGAGCTCTCTCCTTCGCAGGGAGTGAGCCCAGGGCAGCATGCCCAAGTGTAGGGCCCATAGTAAGATGCTGGATTTCATGGCACGCCGCCACTCATACAATCTGGGGAACCAGGCCGTCCGCAAGCTCTTTCGACGCGGCAAAGATGAGCCAAGAGATCGCGTAGGTAGTTCAGCGAAGTAAGTATCCCAGAAGGCTCGATCGAAGAAAGCCGCTGCATTCTAGGAGACAGCAGCGAGCCCAAAGAAGATTTTCCAAATGTCTGTATCCAGCACTTCGTCTTAGAAAGCTTCGCAGCCAGCTATTGTATGCGAAGTCCCCACAGCAGCGACGTGATCAGAGAGCATTAAGCTCATTGTCCGCGTATTGCACTGCCTTGGCGGTCATGTGAATTTCAAGTTCGGTTCAGCGACGACAAGCTCTTGACCTGTCTCGCTGAAAGGTCGTGACCAGCTCCAGAGCGGCATCCTCGAGATGCTGACCGACTGCCACAAGCTAGCTATGCAAGTGCCTGCAGAAAGGATATTCTAGCGCAGCTTCTGGGAGGGCGAGTCATAATGCAGGAACGAGAAAGAATGCTAGAGGGAGTCGCGCGGCCGTATGCCTTCCTCGGAAGTTTGAAAGTACAAAATGAGGGTCAGGTGGGAACCTTATGATTTGTCCAAGAAACGGGACAGCATCAAGGAACCATCGACGACTCGAAACGGGTTCGGGATGAGGTTCCATCTTCGCGTCAGGAGTTCTTGCCAAGGGATTCGTAAACAATTGGCTTGGCACTCCCTGTCCGTCGGACGAGCGTCTTGGCCGTCATTCGCACTTTGGCGCAACAGAGAGGATCGATTACCACCCGGGAACAGAACGTCGGTTGGTTCAGAATGTCGTGGGCTTCAGAGGACAAATCTGACAGCCTTCCGAGCAGGGAATCTCTCTGCCATACTCCTGGTGGAAGGATGCGGCCATGCTACCCGCCTCGTCAATGCGCTGAACTTCTTTCAAGAACTCCTCCCGATTCCACCCCGACACGACCGCTTCGAGCCCGTCAATCGTATCTGGAAGCCGCAGAAATGCCAACAGCGCGTTCTCGATCGCTATCCAGGTGTGAGCTCTTGTTCGCTTGGCGACGCCCACGAGCCGGCACATCCTCCAGATCCGCTCATAGTGGTCTTTGGGAGGGAAAGCAGCGAGCAGCGTCCAGAGAAGATGCTCCGCACTGAGGCTGCTGTCATCATCGTCCTTGTCAAGGATCTCTTGTAGATCACGAAGGAATTCCTCGGTGGCTGTCGAGAAGTCACCATAATCAGCCATGATCAGGTTGAGGTGGATCAAACACGCCATGCGACAATTATCCAATGCTCTCCGCTTGTCTGGATTTTTATACCCTATCTCATGGTTGCTCAGCGCATTCTGCAATTCCGAACCCTCCTGAAACATCGTTGTGCGATAGTGGTGAGTTTTGAGCCCCTTTTGCTGTGCGGGCGTTGAGGGGAGTGTTCCCAAGACCTGGTTCTTTCGAATGTTGAAAAATCGTGCGAATTCCTCACAGCTGTGGCGGAAAGCGTCCGGGGAGTCTGGTACTGACGAGTCAGGTGCCGCGATCGTGTGTTCGGCGAAGCTATCCACGTAGGCGGGATTTCCGTCTGCTGTTGGCCAGGACAAGGCGATAAAACTCCTGGTCAGCACGTCAGCCATTCAGCCATTTGAGAAGTCGATCAGCGTCGCAGCACCTACCAAACGAGTTTTGTGTGCATGGATGGGTTGTGCTGCACTCCGGGAAATCCGCCTCGTTCCAAAAGCAATCGCTTCAGAGCTCCCCAATGCATCCTCGCAATGCCACGGTCACCCCAGACTCGCTATGTCTGTCAGTACATCCTCCACGTAGCCGCTACGGAGACTCACCTCAGCATTTGCAAGAAGACCAACTCCGATGAGAGTCCAATCATCGCACGGTCCCTCAAGACGCTGCAGACTGCGGTTGACGGCCGCCAAGCTGCGTTGCTTGAACTCGATAATTTGCAACGAGTCGTGTTTCCCTCTCATACTTGCTAGATGATGTGCAGCGTGGTGTAGCATGCCCAAGAATGGTATCTCGTGCATACGATAGAGGTTGAATAGATCCCAACATGCTCGCGGACGGCGAGCCGCTCTCTGCCAATAGGTGTGGATGAGAGAAGGGATCACGAAGTAGACTGCAACAGATCAGCAAGGTATTTTGCACCTCAAGGAGAGGCAGAGATACAGTGATCGACTAGTTCGTGGCTGGAGCTCCGTTAGCCTTTACCGTTGGTGATGGGAGTGTCCTTTCCCAACCTGGGTAGACATACACATCGCGCGTCGCTTCGACAGGATACGAATTGAACGGATCTGCTCGACCACTGCCGAGCAGCCGTTGCAAGAACGACGTTCCATTGATCTCTGTCATCGCAAGCCAGGACTGAGCACAACCCTTCTCTGCCGCCAGCGGAGGTCGATCGTCGTCGGATCTCGCCGACCCGCCAGGCCTAGAAGACGGTGTTGATCGTCTCTGTCCTTTGCCCTCAAACTCGACGTCTTCTTCTTTGGCTTTGCTCTGTTCAAATCGCTTTCTGCGATAGTGTTGTGTCGTAACCCATGACCGGGTCTTCTTTCTCTCGGCTTTACTCTTCAGGCCCTCGACAAACGCGAATTGTCGTAGAAAATCAGAGCTCGGCCTTTCTGGCACAGTGCGTAGTTGAGTAGAGCGCGTCCCTGCCGCTCCGGTGTCGGCAGGCGTTGATGACCTTCCTGTCCTTGAGGGTGTCCTCGGCATGGCACTTTTACACGATCCATGTTGAGACTGTGCTGAGGGAGTAAGCATCAACAGACAATGTGCTGATGCGCGCAGTCGAATACGGAGAAAGTCCACGACAGCATCAATATGCAATTACGACAACGATCTAGAACGACACCTTTGCTCGATGGTCTGAAAATTTTGAGGACAGTGTCTGCTGGGTCAGTGGTAAAGAAACACCAGAAGGGTCGAAGGCAGTTGGGATGTGATTGGGTACAAAGTCCAGGCCAAGAGAATCCTAGTGCCTGAAACCCATTATCAGCGGATGATGAGGAACGCCATTATCTAACACAAAATGCTGCTACTGGCAATGCAGAGGCTCTTGCAGATTGGTTACCTAGGTAGCTTTACAAACACGAACTGGTCTTTCATCCTCATGCGAGTCATGCTCAGTTTGCCGACAATCAGCCTTTCAGGCCCTGAACTCCACGCTCCCACGT
>JAPDRK010000020.1:771509-855872 GCA_030247875.1 Cladophialophora chaetospira | reverse complement strand
AGTTTCGCCATTTTCGATGTCAACGAAAACGCCATGAACAACGAGATCCAACGACACAAAACAGCCCATCCTCTTACAGTTAATTGTCCACGGTTTGAGTTCTATCTAATAAAGTAATCAGTATCGAAATCAGCTCTGGGCACTTACAGTAAGGTCTCGGCATCCACGTCCGTGCTATGTAAGCGCGAAACAGCTCTAGTGTGGGCGAAGCAGATGTGGCCATGCTACTCTAGAATTCGGTCGTGCGAGATTGATGTACACAGGCATATGGTTTGATTCGAATTCAAGTGCTGGGGACCAGCTCCTGTCTGTAAACTCGCTCCTCGGTTTCTAATTCCCTGCATCAGCTATAGAGTCGAGGCTGTTAGGTGCCGCATGTCACTCTCTACCAATCGATATGGTGTGGGTATTGCAAAACAAGACACAGGCAGAGCACGGAAGGATGACGACAGACACAACTACGAGCAGGTCAGTCCTAACTGTGCAAGACGCAGGAGATACCATTTGTCATTTGGAATTCGACCTGACTGAATGAACACAGGAAAACGGGCAGTTCTGCCCAAGACGGAGCCGAGGACAAAGACACAACTGAGGCCCAGCGAAAGACCCGATGGACACAAAGGAGCTGTCGGTTTTTTCCCGCTTCATACCCGCTTCACTGCTTCATTACCAAGTTACTGACTGCGTTATACTGATCCAATGAACGACATCCAAGCCGCTATCGACCGCACAATAAAAGCCGAAATCCTCAAAGATCTCCTCAGCAGACTCGCGATCTTACCAAAGATTTCTACGCGTCCTCAAGAAAACAGTTGAGGCTGCGGCTGGTGAAGATGACTTCGTTCCTCTGTAGTTCCGCGTGCTTGAAGCTATAATATCGCAATGGCCACCTCTCCGACTGTGTCAGAAGGCCAGTTTTGTCCGAACTGTGGCTTCCATATCTCACATTGCCGTAGAAGAGGTCATAGAACGAGCATCAAACCGTCGACGAAAGTGGTACGGAAACCTCTTCTTGCGAAGCCTTTGACCGAGAAGCAATCAACGAGGGGTACACCGACGTTAAATAACACGAGCCTTCACACTTTTTGCCTGTGGCATGCCCACCGATGCTGTGGAAGTTGTGCTTGGCATCCCTCAGAGCACTCCCCGTGACATCCTGGCAAAGGCGAAGAAGAGAGATATGGACCTCGGTATGGTGTAAAGACCAACAGGTTTTGTCCCGCTATCGAGCGGCTCCTCGATTAGAATCCGTACCTGGTTCGGTGTTCCTTTTGACAGAGACAAAGCCGTGCTCCTCAAGCACTCGAAGCCGAGTAGAGGTGGAAATCCCGCGTTCCGTGTCCGTTTGCGATAACCTCACTTGATCTGCACTGCAGCCATTATGTTGTGCGAACTAATAAGAGACAGACTATAGGCCTCGGCATTCACAGAAATTGATCCGGAATGGTAAAGTGTACGCCACGAACCGATCCAGGCGCTAAGTTGGCCAGGCCATCCCTCGGGTTGGGCTAAATTTCGTCTATACTTTGGCCCCCCAGGCCTGGTCGTCCCCTTCTGCTGCCCGAGCTGAAGCTGAAGTTGGACTCTTCCATCCTCTCACGGCAATGGCTGATCGAGAACTGCTGCCCAAATCTTTCTCAAGACAGGCAGACTTGAGCATAGTAAAGTCCGAATGTCTCATCAAGCTATCTTTGGGCAAGATATGAGCTCTTGATGAGTCACCCAACTGGGGCCACTAAGCGGTGCCCGGGCCAGATCTCAAGCCTGAACAGCCTGAAGAAGCCCACTCGTTGAATACGCACTACGCGTAAGATGATACATGGCCCTAGACATGGGGTTCCACCTCATTTTCACGACAGCCTGTCAAGGACCCTGGACTGCCTCATGGATGCGAAGTCCTCAAAAGCACAGTGGCGCTGCCACCCCGAAAGCGCTGTTGGAACACTGTCATGAATTTGAGCAAGTCTCAACCTGATCCGAAATGTATCGACAGGCTGCTTGCGTGAAGCTCAGCATCAGTAGCTGATATGATGCGGCGACGATCCATCCCCTACGCACCGATACCTCATGCAGAGGAAGCTGCGCGTACAACGCCGTCGCAAACAGGTGTTCCCCACGAGATTTCGGAATTGCAAGAATTAGGAACACAGAGTGTCTTTGCCTCACCAAGACCGAGGCCCAAACGGAAGCTTTGGCAGCATGTTACCACCAGCTGGCGCAGAGGCGCGTTCTTCGCATCGATCAGCGCGTCCGTCGTCCTGTTGTTCAACCTGATTATCCTCTTCTACGCACTCGGGCGACAGGGAGGAGTGAGATCCATCATCCCATTGGCGACAGGCTCGTGTAAACCACTCGAAGACACCAACAAAGTCCTGCACTGGCTCATCAACGGTCTGAGCACGCTCCTCTTGAGCTGTTCCAATTACTGCATGCAATGCGTTGCCGCCCCTACCCGGCAGGACGTCGATCGTGCCCATCGGAAGCGCTCCTACTTGCATATCGGAGTGCACAGCTTCCTCAACCTGGGGTCTTTGGGAAAGAAGAGGCTCATTCTGTGGGTCTTGATGGCTGGGTCGTCCCTTCCTCTGCACCTAATGTAGGTGGGCGGTATCACCGGCGATGAGTTCTCACATTGTTAATCACTGCTTACAGGTACAACTCTGTAGTCTATTCTACGCTCGGCACGAATGATTTCTACATCTTGCCTGTGACACAGACCTGGCTTGACGCGCCTTTCAATCACACTGGACACTCAATCGCCACTTTGATCCACGCAGAAGCACCCTCATTCGATCATCTCCAAGTTGGTGCCTGCATAGACGCGTACAGGGCCGATTATCTCCCAGAACGAAGCACCTTGATCTTGGTGGGCACTGTCGAGGACAGGCCTGAAGAACAGGACTTTTATGTGGTGCAGACCCATATCGGCCCCGATCGTGATTGGTAAGTATCCTCACCCTGGGACTTCGAACTCAGTACTAGGCTCCAACTGACACTGAAAATAAATTAGGATCACGAAAGGTGTCTACATACCCTACAATTCTTCCGATCCTGATGCATATGTCTCCAATACTGACACCACGGCAATCGTCGCCTACCTCCACAAGCATCCAGATAAGTGGCAGTACACCTTGCCAGACGACACCTCATTCAACATCGACCATTGTTTGTCCAAGAAAGCACCAGGCTTGTGCACGCTGAACTTGAACACTGTTATCCTGGTGGTTGTTATCATCTGCAATATAATAAAGCTATGCTGTATGCAAGTCTTGCTTTTTGGGACACTCGGTCATCCACTGGTTACCGTCGGCGATGCTGCAAAGTCCTTCATGGATCAACAGGATCCTCATTCCAAGAATCTATGCCTTACCACCAAACAGGACATCGAGGTTGCTTCGGCCAAGATGGTTATGGACCTGGCTCGTCATGAGAAGCCTTGGCCAATCGAGAGTCCTAAACGCTGGAACCCGTATCGAGAACGATATATCGCCGCCGCACGTGGTGGCTATGCGTCTTTCCTGAGTCTGTAAGTAAGACCCACCAGTTACGAAACGCGTCTCTGATGTTGTGAACCAAATCAGCATCATCATCGCCCTCGTTATCGTCAGCATCTACTTGGGTATGGCCATCAACCACCTACCATCGAACTCTCGAACCCTGTCAGGCCTTTGGACCCTAGGTTTCGGTAACGCCCACGCCAACACGATAATCACCGGTTGGTCCATCGAATACATGTCCAACAAAACTCGACAGATTGTCTCGGCCATACTGGTAGCCAACACACCTCAATTGATCCTGTCTATGCTATACTTCTCCCTCAACGGAATCTGTACCGCTCAGTCTCTCGCTAAGGAATGGAACGATTTTGCGCATGAGAGGAAAGGGCTCCGTGTGTCCATGCCACGAGAGGGCTCGGCGCAGCGCAAAACACATTTCTTGTCCCTGCCATGGCGATACGCGATTCCTTTGGCGTTGGCGTCTTTCGTTCTTCACGCCTTGGTTTCGCAAAGCATATTTTTCGCCTCGGTCGGCAGCGTCGACGTCCAAGGAGTCATGTATGATCCATACACAGTCGTGACCTGCGGCTTTAGCCCCATGGCAATAATATTCGTGATATTTGGTGCCGTATGGCTCACGGCGATTATCGTTGCAATCGGATTCAAGCGCTATCGCGTGGGCATGCCGCTTGTTGGATCCAACAGCCTCGGAATCGCCGCGGCTTGCCATTTGATGGGCGGGGAGGCTGACTTTGTGATTGCAAGGGGCGGATTGAGGACGAGTGATTTGGCGGTTCAGTGGGGTGTGGTTTCTGAGGGGCCAGTTCAGGCCCGAGGAGGAAACCATTCCACGGAGTCAACCGACGGTGCAGAAGTTGCCCATATCGAAGAGGAAGAGGAGGTTGGACATTGCTCTTTCTCGGCACGGCCAATCAATCTGCCGATCGAAGGGAAGTTGTACAAATGAGACGAAATGAGCTTGGAATATAAGAATTGTGGGTTATCAGTAGAGGCCCTTCACAACATATCAAACTGAGGTCCTCGACTCCTCGTGTCAAAAGTTCAAATTATCACCGTTCATGTGTTAGTACCCTGAAAACCTCTAGCAGGGGCACATCGGAAGGAACGAACAGAACTGCGAAAACTATCCCTAATCTTGAAATCCTTAGGAAACACCTTTGGATCACCTTCTCAATTCAACAAGTCCATAGCCGATGCTGTTGCAACACTCAAGACTCGGCAACACCATATGGACCTAACATCCCGAAATCAATCCTCACGCTCTCGAGCATAATGACCGCGTTACTCTTCCCATACACGTCCGCCCCAGCAAGCCTTCCAAGCCACTTCTCCGTAGTCTTGTTATCAACCCAATCAACCAACAACTCATCGATATAATAGTTGAACAACGCCCAGCTGTTCCCGGGATTCGCAGCCTCAATGGCCGTGAGCGAGGTATACACAGAGAGCGGATTCGTGGCATTTGGAGGTAGTCCACTCAGCCGAATTGCTTCGATGCAATTATCGCGTAGGTCTGTGATGTATTCTTTCTGGATGGTCACATCCTGCCGGGTACCGACGCGGTTGATATGTCCGCCTATAAAGGTTTCGAAGTCATATGCCAGGACTTGGTCGTGGGCTGTGATGTAGCCGGGTATGTTCTGCGATTCGCCTAGGTAGTCAAACGGGACCCAGCCGGGGTAGATGACATCGACGAGCATGAGGATTTTCGGTTCAGGTGCATATATGAATATGTTTCCTGGCTGGTGGTTGGGACCTTTGTAGGATAATTGGAGTGTCTGATTGCACACTTTGAGGGTGTGGTCTCCTGTAAAGGTGAGGGTCGGTGCTGGGCGAGTCGTATCATTAGGCGCCTGCGCAAGCTCGGCTGCGGTTTCTACATGGGCGATGAACATCGTGTGATTGCTTTTGAGGAGGTATGCTGCACCGATGTGGTCGGCGTGTGCGTGGCTGTATACGACGTGCGAGATTGGAAAGTCGGTGACTGTGCGAATGCCTTTGAGTATATTGTGGCCGAGTGTTGGAGGGGCGTCGACAAGGATCACACTGTTGCAAGTGACTAGGAACCAGGACTGGTAGACGCCATCTGTCAACAGATAGCTGCCTCCTCCCAAAGCCTCCACTCGGTAGCCAACAGAGGTGTTTACCATGGGCCCAACGCCGGTCGATGGCACAGGAGCGTAAGTTGACACAGCTGGTATGGATTTCATGACTTGTCCGCTCACGGACATTATCACCATGGCGGCCACAAGAAGTCTGTACATCATGACTGCTCTCAGTAAGGAGTTTGCGAGAAACAAAAAGAGTTGATATAGCTGTAATCTGTGCTTGGACGTCGAACGACATGGCGTCGCTTGAGTCCAGGGATCGAGACAGCTATATATGTCCAGCTAATGTCGTTACTGCGTCGCAGAGCCACCAGTCTCGGCTCAACACTCACCTTGTCTCGAGAGAGCATTGGTAAGCTCTGGTGATGAATCTGTCAGCGCAGGATCACAAAATAGAACAAGATTGAAGCTGGTCGGGGCCACAAGTGAGCTGCTCCTCGATCGATGCGGTCCGTTGCAAACCTTCAGAAGTGCTAAGGTACCTGTGATGACTGCTGCTATCGTCAGGTACTGGATATCGCCCGTATCTCGGTCTAGTCCATTTTATGTTTGGGTCCAGACCTGAGTACGACTTGCCTGCATCGGCCGGATACTGCCTGATTGAGGAAAATGTACGCCAGGCCGTGGATCCACCTGTTGAATGAAGCGATCGAATCTAGTCCATACCCAAAATTGCTGGCGTCTCAAGGGTTGGCTGTGTTATCACGGTGACAGATTGGCATGCTGGGTGGGGTCTTGTTACGCTCCTTCCGCTCATGGATACTCGTACAGGGCCGGTCGTGCAGCGACCGTAAAATCCTATCTGAGTTAGATATTAGCTTGAAAGCCCTAGAAAACGACTGCCCAGACTTGTCACAAAGACTTGCACGAGGTGTGTTACGAGAACGAAGTTTGTACTTCTGCCCATTGCAAAGTACATGGGTAAGCTGTTTCATAACAAGGCCTGCTCAGGCAGGAAATGACGAGATTGTGAATCAAGGGATACCACCCCCTCTCCCGCTTCAATAGAGCGGAGCGGTTGCTCCACACCCGATCTGCTGCATGAAGATTGCGGCTAGGCAATACCTCAAGTGCACCTTCTTGCAAGAGCAGACACGAGATCCGAATCGCTCATTGTTCTCAAGTGACAGACTTCTCGGTGAAAATCCAATGACCTCGTACCGGGAGCATGCAAAACCCATCAAGGCTTTTAGCACCTCCGGCTTCTTCCATCTCATGAGTCTCCTTGTGAGCAGGGAACAAAACCGTATCAAGTATGCCGCAACCAAGGAGAACGTCTCAAATTGTCTTTCACCATTTTTCTCTTGCGGGGCGAAGGTCGATCTCTTGAGAGAAGCATGTCCGAGGCTGTGTGTGTAAGAACCAGTACGCATCCGCGATCTGTCAAATCTTAGCATCATCTCCTCCCATAAGTGAGGACCGGACTTACCGCATCCGGACTGATTTTTGCTTCCGGACCGAGGTCGAAGTTCTTGCTTTTCTCTATATCAATCACTCCGTCGATGATGGCATGTGCCACGTGAATGCCCTTAGGCCCAAATTCACGCGCAAGTGACTGTGCTATGGCTCGCACGGCGAATTTGCCTGCTGCAAACGTCAAAAATGTTGCAGACGCTTTCAAGGCGGCTGTTGCGCCGGTGAATATCAAGGTTGGCGGGTATTGAGGAGAAGTTTCGGCCTGAGCGAGAAGAAGCGGGAGCACCTCTTGTGCGAAAAGGAATCCGCCGCGGCTAAATAGAGGAAAAGTCAGAACGCGTTCATACTGTAGACATCGGGGATGAAGTGTAAGACATTGCTGGAGGTTTACGATTGAGCTGTCATGGTAGACTTGCAGAAGGTCACCAAGCCTATCATCTGGTAACTTACCCATTAGCTCCCCAGGCTGCTTCTAGCTCCTCTTCCTTGAGCTCAAGGAATGGCTTCTTGACTAAGCCACCACCAACATTATACACAGCTGCGGCTAACTTGCCACCAGTCTCTTTCTTGAGCTGCTCGAAGGCCATCTTGATGCTCTGAGCATCTGATGTATCAGCATTGATGCCGAAGGCCTTGCCTCCGGCATCATTGATCTCCTGCACTATCGGCTCGAAGTTGGACGACTTCCGTGAAAGCAGTGCTACAGCGTAATTCTTCGCAAAGCGACGTGCGATCGAGCTTCCACTATTTATCGCCCCAGTACTAAGTAAAACTTCATGGAAGGATGCAGTCAGTACTTACGTGCCAGAGCCGACGCCTGCAATGACAGCCCAAGCTCTTTGAGGCATAATATCCAGGGTCTTTGCCTTCGCAATGTACCAGAAACAAAGATTCGAAGGCTGCCAGAAGATCTCGATGGATACTTACAAAGACACATGTCACCGATAATTTCGTTGTGACTCGTCAACGTTAGCTCAAGAAAGCTTAGTGCAGAAAGGTCTGAAGGACGTTTAAGGTTAGGTCTGCTGTTTAGTGGCGT
Source organism: Cladophialophora chaetospira (assembly GCA_030247875.1). Classification (NCBI taxonomy): domain Eukaryota; kingdom Fungi; phylum Ascomycota; class Eurotiomycetes; order Chaetothyriales; family Herpotrichiellaceae; genus Cladophialophora; species Cladophialophora chaetospira. Next base: position 847,791 of record JAPDRK010000020.1, on the reverse strand, counting down.
ACATCTTACCTTTGCAGGAATAACTAGATGATTAGTGCCCGACAAGCATATCTCTTGGCTCTCTCGAATACCTTGGATGTTTGCAGAGCAAAAAAATTTGAGGCATTACGACAGTCAGATGAGTTCAGTCTCGCTATGACGAAACGGCAAATTGCCTTTGGTCGCTGCCTCCTACATCATAGTCATCGTGCAGGATTTGCGCCACCAAGAAGCCGAAGAACAGGCTTGGTTGCCTAGGATCTGAATCTTAGCACTTTATCAAGGTGACGAACACAGTCCTTCGGTTCCGCTTACAGGGCAGATGCACCGGAAGGCTGTATTTAGACCTATGCCTGACAGAAGAAGCACCGTCGTGGCGTATCCAAACAGCCATCATGACATTGCGCTGGCGTCTGAGTTTGGCATCGGCCTAAACGCTCAGTAGATAGATCTGAGAGCTTACACCATAGCAGGTGTACCCAAATGCGTCCTCGCGCACAAAGGCAGTAGTATTTGCAGGCTACCGGCTGCACGCAGAGGGCCCAGAGTTCTCATTGGTCTCTTCAGCACATTGTGTCAGGTGGCTACGGTATGAAAATGGCGGGCGTGCGAACCTGGAGGTTCGATGAAGTCGTGGGAGTAAGTGTAGCTAAAAGCTATTTCGAACGGCGTCGGAAACCGTGGATTCGGCCGCTGGTCCTTCAAAGCTTCCTCTGGGGCTTGGGTTATTGACAGGTGCCTAGTGAGTATAGGTGCAGCTGTTCCGTTCAGCGGCCATTGCAGCAGATCTGCCCATTCTCCTGCCTGCGATGCTTCGAGCATGGTTGCAGCAGACTTCACTACTGCACGACCAAGCCCTCGAAGCCACCAAGTGTAACCGAGGGAGTGCAATGCTACCCCATAGTAAGCAAGCACAATCAGTGCGGCCGGATGATATGCCTTGAGAAGAGAAATATAAGCGCTATCAACGAAGGCAGGCCAGCCAAGTACGCCACAAAAGTTATCTGGTTCGGCTCTCCCAAGACATCGAAATGCATTGTACAGCTCACCAATTGCCGATCGACAGGTGGATGCGATATCCGCAGGTACTCGTGTTGCGCTCTCTCCAGCTCCAATCTGCCGAGGCTCCTCAAACGCCACCGAAAGACGAGATAGAGCTTCTTGCACCTCTCTTTCGATCTCGACATCGGCGTCACGTAAAGCTGGTTGGAACGGAGGGATGAATGGCTGGGAGAAGTATGCGGTTGTATAAGTGTCTGCGGCGTTGGCAACCGTTACGGCTCCAATGAGCTGATCAAATATGTCCGTGAGGCTCTTGATTAACGCTTCTGGACTCAGATCATGCTTTTGTAGTCCGGAGTCCAAAAAGCCATACGAAAGACCTGCCAGCGTCACCGAGAACGCAAACACGAAGTGACATGTCCCAGCGTCAATCATATTCAGTTGTCGGATATAGGATGAAAGTGCTAGCTGCAGGTGACTTCTGGCCTTCGCTTCGTAAAGTGCATGACCCGAATCTGTGTCATCGAGTTTCGTTGCATCCAGATGCAGAGCCGAAGTAGCGAGTACTCCGTGGAGCAAGAAAGGATATTGCGGAGCAATCTCCGAGATGTTGAGGCTTCTTAAAGGATAAAGTCCCGGAATCGTTGTGAAATTGGCGGACGCCGTTGTTGTAAAATGGTGCGTGAGTTGCAGATCGTTGATCTCGATATATTGAGATTGGAGGCCAAGGACAGCTTGATGCCACGGATCGACGATGTCCAAGGAAGGAGCAGGTTGAGTTGCAGGTAAATTATCAGACCTGGTATGCAAAGTGGTGCTGGAAAGAGCAGGAGGATAGCTGCAAGACAGACCGAGCCTTGTACAGATACCACACACTGGCCTCAGCTCGTCACATTTTTTCCGCCTTCGCTTGCATTCGTTACATCCGTGCCGATTCTTGCGATGAAATTCCCGGGACGGCATTTTGAAATTGGCAGGTCGTGCCTGACCTGCAGCGAGGTTTGTGCTGGCAAAGAACGAACCTTTAAGCAACGATAGAATGAGAGCAACCTGTAAGGCGCCCTACACCCCCGGAGCGATTCGCCTCCAAAAAGAGTCAATAACGTCAGAGAGCATTCTTGCGATCCTCAAGATTTCCCTTGTCATTAGAGTCTGTCAGCACCGATTGAGACCGAGTTGAGAACGTTACGAGACCGCGATCTATTGGACTGTCAATATCCACCGGCATGCAGTCGCCACCGGCAGGGGCTGTTGCTCTCAGTCATCGGGATTTTGTCTTGACGGATAAGAGACCTATGGGAAGCTTGATGATTAGAAACAATAAGCAGTAGAGCTTCGGCTGGTGCACTTTTGGCGACCCGAGTGTAACGCGAAATAGTAGTTTTATAGTTTCGATATTCAAAACTTCGGCCGAGGATGTTTTTAGCGACTTTTATTAACGTAATAGACCGAATATATTTGAAATTTAATAATTAAAAAAATTAAGCTATATAAAATAATAGTAAATTATATAAATAAATTAAAGTTATAAGAACTCTAGATATCCAACTTTTTAATTATATTATATAATTTCAAAGTATCTAAATCCGAAGACTTGAAAAAGTTGGCTACCCAGAGCAATATTTGAAGTGGCCGCACTGCTGCCTTAGCGGTGCACTACGCCCTACGCTGATCGTGCCTCGAACCACTTGGACCTTACCATAGAGTTTATTACGACTAGGTGGGTGCCAGGAATATCAGGTTTCCCTCCCCGTGCTACCGAAGTCTACTATATCGAGAGCCTCTTCTCCCCCTGTCGATAAGCGTCTTTCGTCCTCCATTGGCCATGCCTTACGCATACATATCTGCAAGATCACCTGCTGAGGATACAATTCTCTGCCGGCCGAGACCTCTGCGGCGATTGCTACCTTGTCACTCACTCGTTGACCGCCTCGTACTTGTGCCCAACCACGGAAAAAGAGGTCAATCATCGTCGTCGAGATCAAGATCGTAATGCCACTAGCAGATCCGCCAGAGCGGTTGGCTGGCCAAATGGTTTCTCCACCCGAACTTTGCGCGGGCCTTTGCCGCCATCCGCCGGGACCCCACCACCCAAACGGCTCAGATTCAGGTCGCACAGAGGCTCCAGGAGCAAAATCTTTGGTTGCACGGGCGACAGGTTTGTGACAAACAGTTTCAGCTTTGCAGGAACCCCTTTTCATTCGTTACTCAAACACTTCGTATGCGGGTGCCGCCGCATAGCTTGCCAGCACATCATGTCAAAAGCTGCGAATAGCTGATGATATCTTGTATGTTACCCAACGTTCATGCATGCCGCGGTACTAGTTGCACGACGTTTACCTGTCGTGTGGCCCTCGCTTCCAGCACGAACAACGCCTCGTAATGAAGCCAATCGCCACGTGCGCGGATAATTGCTTGCTAAAGGTACATCAGAGCCTCACATTGCCCTCGGAGGGCTTGGTGCTCGTTTCAGGAGGACAATCAGGGTCAGTGCAGACCTTTGCACGGATCAAGTCTTCAACATCGAGGAGACACTGCGAGTCTTCCCATCGATAGTTCAACCACGTCATTGGGTTTGGTTTTCACATTTCTGTCAGATGATATAAGGGTGATTTGTACAAGTGCAGGTAGGGTTTGATGGTAGCAAGAGTCTATGATGGTCAGAGTACCCATGGCCGTTGAGCAGAATACTTAGCGAATATATCGTCGACGGTCTACCGACTCCCGGTGTCGACAACCTTCTCCAAACGCCAAGTATCCGCGAGAGATATATCCTTTCCGAACGACCACATCGCCCTGCTATATCCCATCTACAGTCAACCCTTCCTCTATCCCTCCTCAACAAAGCCCTCTTCTAAAATATCAATCAACTCATCTAGCCGTCTAACACTTCTCCCAGTGTATCGATGCTTGGTCAATTCCACATTCTCTTCATTAACAAGTAATACAGTCGCCGCACCCGCTCTATACCCAGCCGCCATATCATCAATACTGTCACCGACCATAATCAATCCACTTCCCAGAAACCGCCTCGCAAGTTCCAACGGATCGAAATCTCCACCACCATGTACTTTGACGTACTCGCCGATCCCATCGGTGTCTTTGTCCAGGCCCCAATGCTGTGCAATCCGCCATAATCCCTCGGGGCTCGGCTTGGGACTGATACCTTCGGTGTCGCGAGTGATGATCGGTTCAAACGTGCCGAATTCTTCGCCGTGCAGGAAATGTTCCAGCAGGTGGTCAACTGGCGCCGGGAAATTTCGCGTGCACAATGCTTTAGGGATGTTTCGACGCGTTAGGTAGGACATAAGGGACTGAAGACCTGGTTGGGGCCGTTGAGTGGTCATTGCTCTGCGTTCTATTGCTTGGATTTTCGCTACCGCACGAGCTTGGGGTGATGATGGTGGAGTGTTAATGGAAAGGGATGGAGAAACAAGGTCTGTTGCAGGAGGTTGAGAACTGGTGGTCGTTGAGTGATTTTCTGAGCTAGCGTCTGTCTGGGCTGTTGCTGAGTTGTCAGAGTCGACAGTGTCAGGCTCATTTGGTAAGGAGCGGACATGGTCAAGAATGTCAATTGAGGGTGATATGTCTAGCGCAGCGCGCATCTCTTTGAACATGTAATTTTGTGGAAGGCTGTGTGAGGTCAGCTATAGGCACTATCATATCCAAACACTTCTGTCGGAAGTATGGTGACATACCATAACGTCCCATCAACATCGAAGACGATTCCTCGTAGTTTGGGTAAGTCGTGACCATGCTTGGCGTGAGGATACAATGGCGCGAATTGCCTAGGCTTCCGCTTTCCAGTCTTCTCAGAAGACAATGAAGTGGAAGCAGACATAGTCGCTGCTCTCGACTTTGCAGCAGTTGAAGCTAGGCAATTATGAGACTTCAACGATTCGTGTCTCGTTGAAGAGTATCTATCACCGTGTCTCGAGACCGAAGGAACTCTCCATTGGCGATAACATCCAAATTGGTGGGAAGCACGGGTTAGGAGCATGAACAGTTGCTACTCGAGACCAAAGGAATATTGTTTCCAACGAGCTTGCAATTCTCTACTAACAAAAGGCTGCAAACCTTTAGTCGTGAATGTCCCTGCGCAATACTGGCTTTGGCTCGGTTTTCTTTCGAGGTTGGGTTGATCGCGACGTCACCAACGCACGCACATCGCCGTTTCCGTGATCCAACGACCAAAGGCTGAGCAAGTTCGACCTGTTCACTTCACCTTCACCTCATTCTTACCTCACTTTCGCTTGCCTTGCAAACTAGCCTCCATGGCCAGGCGATCCTCTCCAGTCATCTTCACGAAACGAAGACCTTTCCCCAGGACTTCTTCTTCTGGGTCGATTTCACCATTTGGTCCATGGTTGTTGTGCCATGCGCAGCTCTTCTGATCACCTCCAGGACACTGCTTCATGTTCACACCACTAAGAGCAGTCATGACTTTAAACATCAATTCCGGATGTCCAATGAGGTCCTCGTAGTAGCGTGGCATATCCTTTGGTCCAAAAAACCGCATCTGCCATGCCTTTCCTTCAAGCAGAGTATTACTCAGTTCGGAATCTCCCAGACCATCCTCCAGCAATTCTTTGAGTACATCCCAATGTTTGTCCGGCGCAGTCCAGGGGTTTGAGAAGGCATGCTTGTACAACTCGACGGCCTGAGCACAGAGCTTATCCAAACCATGTTGCGTTCCCCAGATATATTGCCATGCGGGGTGGGTGAAGGGTGCAGGTCCTTTCTCAACGTCGTCCTCGCCGATGTCGTCGGGGCAACGCATCGCCTTTTTCACAAGACCGGTTGGCTTTGTGGGGTCTGTGAGGTATTCGAGCACGAAGGCGATCTCGTGGGGCGATTCGGCGGCCAAGATCAAGGTGTTCTGATCATCCTGCGGCTTGATTTGTTCCACGCACTTTGCGAGTTTCTTTGACTGAAGAACCACCTTCTTCGGTGCCCAAATGACCGAGGCTTTCTTTCCAACGATGAGACGGTACATTTGAGAGACAAAGAAGCTGACGTTCAAGAGTTAGCCGTGGGATCAAAGAGCTAGTGTGACTCCCACCTTTGCTCTTCCAAGGAGAGGTTAGCCATCACTTCAGCTGGCAAGTCTTCCTCAACGGGTTTGGTCACCCGAGGGGAAGTTGGATTGCTCATGCTGGGCGAAGCGCACTGATGATGTGTTGTTCTGATCAAGCGAGGAGACAGTGAGATATCAAAAAGGCAGGACTGGAGGACGAAGTGGAAAGCTGCCTGGTCGCGAAGCAATGAAGATTTGGGTGTTCACTGGCGAACGAGTACGTGAAGTAAGACGGGCCTCATTTTGCATCAAAGTCTGGCATCTTCACAGCCACGCTGCCTTGCTGTGGTACTGGTAGGTAATGGACCGGGCAGTGGGTGTCTTTGTGCAAGCATATTATATTCTGTGACTGTTCCGTGCTTGGTCTCTAGACGTTTATTGTGCCCTTTCCTCTCCCCGCAAGACATTAACAAAATGCGCCATCTCATTCACAAACCAGTTGCACAATCAACAAGCACGCCAGACCGTGAATCTCCCGGGGTATAAGATGCTGTTATACAGACCGCTCGTCAATCAACACTCCGCTTTCGATGCAAGCGAGAAATTCATTTCAACCCCAGAATTGTATGTGCAAAGCCGAAAAACCATCAACGCCGACTCCTTTCCTCTTGCTCGAAGGCTTCTTGAGCTTCTCTTTCCTCTCGCTCATCTTCATCTTCGACTGGCGCTGTGAAGAAGGGGTGTTGCAGTAACTCCTTTGCTGACCACCGTTTGTGAGGGTCGAGCTCGAGCAGACTATGGAGGAAGTCCACAGCTTGTTCCTCGCCCAGATGGAGAGTGTCGGATTCTCTGTTTTGACAACTAGCCCAGAGGATGATCTTCTCGAAGGTGAAACCACGCTCGCCAATGGTCTCGATGTTTGTTTCAAAGACTTGTCCGTGCATAGCTGCAACAGATTGCATCTTCCTCCTCCCGAATATCGACGCCATTTCGATCATGGCATCGACATCGTCAGCACTGTTGAAGAATGGAAACCGTCGTGCCAGAAGGGTGAGGAGGATTACGCCGGCTGACCATATATCGATCTTCGTGGTTTGGGACGTGCATTTGAACAAGACTTCGGGTGCCCGGAAGCCGCGGGTGCCTGCCCTGTTCGCCCTTCGCGATGGTCGGCTGTCATTCTTAGGATAGTTTTGCGACAGCAGGTCCTGCGTCGATTGTAGTACCTGTACAGCATATGAATTCATGAACCTGTCTCTTCGCTTGTGACTCGACTCTTGGCATAGACATGGTTGCCAGTCAGTTCCCTGGCGCTCAGCTAGACCGAAGTCGACCAGAACACCCGACCTTCGCGAATGGTCGTAGAGAAAGTTGGTAGGCTTGATGTCCCGATGCAGGATGCCTGCCTGATGCACGTGTTTCAGGCCATGTAGGAGGCAACGAAAGTAGTGTCGCATGTCATTGATGAGGAACTCTCGATAGTAGAGACGAAAATCCAGGTGTCTGAAGTATGGTAGTACGGCGACTACTTGATCCAAGTGCCGGAATGCTGTCAGAAGTGGACAAATGTAAGGGGAGTGCCGTAGCTCGTGTAGAAGTTCCAACTCGTTCATGATGCGATGGGGCGAGGAGGTAACGTAGATCTTCTTCAGCGCGACGATCTGAGGCTTCCTCCGTGTCTTACGTCTCTTCGCAGGTGGCATTTCTGCCTCGGACTCGTCCATAGGCTCATCATTCTCCTGGTCTAGCTCGTGCGGTTGAAGGAGTTGCTCGGCTTTGTATACGGTAGAGAAAGTGCCTGAGAGCAACGATTAGTCCATGACAACAGGAATGGCCGGAGTATTTGTACCTTCGCCAATGCGGTTGATCAGTCGGTACTTCTGAGAGATGCCCTTGAAGCTCTCCTCCAGCCTGCGCATGTCCTCGACGACGCTCTCATCTACCTCGTCCTCGCTCTCCTCGGAGGACTCGGACATGGCTTCGTTGACAGACTCGTTGCCGCCTTCGGGCTCAAGTTGCGCCATGTCCTCAACCTCGACCTGATCTGTCGATAGGTCATATTGAGAGTCCTCATGGATGGCGATTGCAGTCTGAGCCATGTTGTTGTGTCTGTGTCCCTCCTTCCCTGCTGCGGGCCGTCGTGCCTTCTCCCGACGCGCCGGTGCAGCTTCGATCTCAGACTCGGATTCAGCTTCCTCCTCGGCGGTATCTCCTCCTCTTGGATCTGTCAACGCGACATTGTAACGTGTCTTTGAGGTCTTGGAAACCTTTGCAGGCTTAGATTTGGACTGTTTTGGGCGGATGCTCTTGAAAACGCCTCTGGCGCGGGCTCGCAATCTCATGGTGGCGCTGTGTTTGTATGTGGGGCACCGCCGCCAGCACGCTTTAGGCAATCCGTCAATAATCCAGATCGCGACGTAACAACACTAACCGAGGACCGCAAACGTGGTCGCAGAGAGGTCCGTGGTCGCCAATTCTGCTGTGTCGATGTGCTTGAGAGTATTTCGAATCAACAAAGAGCCGTCGTCTGCGCAACGGCAGTGAAGGCAATGTGGTGAGGCTTACACCACTTTTCTGCCAGACCTGTCAACGAACGCCGCCAACGAACATCCGCATGCCTTGCGCCTGAGTTCGATCTCCTCAAATACCCTCCTCAACATTCGCCAACATGGAAGGCCAAGTCGAGTTCGACATCAACGAGTCGCTAAAGTTGTATCTGAGCGATGCGAACACGATCGCTACTCCCGAAGCAGCCTCCGAGCTGCTTGATTGCGAGAATGACCCCGATACTCTTACGCCCGACCTGGTGGACAGTGCGTTGGAACCCGTCATAGACGTGGTCACAGAGAACCCTGAAGGAATCTCGAGAAGTTCGGCGTTTGGTACTCTGCAGTTCTTGTTAAAGTACGCTCACTCCCCCTAACCATTACTCCCTGCCGTCACCATTTATCTGGCACTAAAGTATTTGATGCCTGCAGACAAGCGTCCGTCCTATCTACCCAATCGCTAAGCAAAATCCTGAACCTGATCGTTTCTGGCCTGTCAACGGCTACGGACGTCGCAAACCACGACATCGAGAACGACGAACAGGAGACCCTATCCCAACACAAGCGCCTGCTGGAGATATACGGCTTCCTTCTGCAGTGGTCCATCTCGGCCGTCGAGACAAAGGCGCAAGAGAAGTCTACAACAGCTCCAGCTAGAAGAGGTGGGAAGGGGGCCAAGTCGAAATCAGCAGCTAAGGACGACAAATGGGATTCTTCTGGCCAGATACAAAGCGCCATGGATGTCATGTGCCGGGTGATGAAGCTGAAGTTGAATCGAATCTTTCAGACCACCTCCGATCGCGATACATTTATCAATCTGTTCACCAGGTCAATATACCTCATCATGGAGGGTGAGGTCCGAGTCAAGACTACAGCGGTCCGCATGTTTTGCTTTAAGGTCCTTTGCGTCGCCGTCAAGCACCACGGACATGCTCTGGGAGCACAGACATCCATCGTCCAGAACCTAACATACTTCGAGCACCTATCGGAACCGATGGCGGAGTTCCTCCACATCTTGTCAGAGCAGTACGACTACCCACAATTATCGGCCGAGATATTGAGAGAATTGGCCGCAAAGGAATTCAGTCAGAGTGACACGAAGGGACCAAAGTCGGTGTCAGCATTTATCGTCAAATTGTCAGATCTGGAGCCGAGACTAGTAATCAAAGAGATGGGTCTTTTAGCCAAATTCCTGGACAGCGAGTCACATGTTCTGCGATGTGCTGTGATCGAAGTCTGCGGGAACCTGCTCGCGGACTTGAGCAAGCAGGAAGAGAAGACGGAGACCACAAAGATCCAGATCAATGCCTTCTTCGACACTCTCGAACAACGTTTTCTGGATACCGCACCGTTCTGCAGAGTACGGGCAATGCAAGTGCTTAGCAAGATATGTGACCTGGAGCAGAAATTTCCTAAGAGGAGACAGAATGCTGCTGAGCTTGCAATGCAAAGTCTGCAGGACAAGAGCAGTAATGTTCGCCGCAATGCTATCAAGCTGCTCAAGAAACTGGTTTCTTCCCATCCATTCAGCCTGATGCACGGTGGACAACTCTCACAAAAGGACTGGACCGAAAGACTTGAGGTAGTCGAGAAGGAGCTAGACGTGCTCAAGCCACCGCCAGATTCGCCAGGACTCGCACAAACAGCTGGAGGTGAAGAGCAGGTTGACAAAGAACTCCTCGACGACGCCACTCAGGCAGACGTGGAGCCGAAGGAAATTTCCGAAGAAGAGCAGATCGCTGCTATCAAGAAGGCTCAGGAAGAGGCTGCGACATCTGAAGCCATCGGCAAGCTGCAGCTCACCCGAAAATATTATCTTGAGGCCCTGAGATTCATTGAAATCATCCAGGATGCAACGGAGATCGCAGTTCAGCTGTTATCGTCACCCAACAAAACAGAAGTGATTGATGTCATGGACTTCTTTGTGACCATCGATGCTTTCAAGATTGAAACAGCCCGGAAAGGTATTCGCCGTATGCTGCGACTGATCTGGACCAAAGGAAACAGTGATGAGGGCAAAGGAGTGCAAACTCATCTGATTGAAAATTACAAGAGTCTCTTTTTTGATGCTCCCGAAACTTTCACCGCAAACGATGCTGCCAACTTCATTGCCCGGAACATGATCAGCTTGACATTCGGTGCCACGCCTGCTGAGCTGACATCGCTCGAACAGCTGTTGAGCACCATGTTCAAAGCTGGTCACATCTCCGAGTTGGTGGTGGCTAAACTATGGCAGGTGTACGGGGTCAACAAGGAGATTTCCAAGGCACAGAGAAGAGGATCGATTATCGTGCTGGGTATGCTTGCTCTCGCGAATCCGGAAGTGGCTGTGAAAGAGATCGGCACAATGTTGCGAGTTGGTCTGGGGCATCTGGGACGGACAGATTTCGTCCTTGCCAAGTTCACTTGTGTCGCTCTCCGGCGTATGATTCCAACTGCGAGGAAGGCACAAGAGAAGACTGCTGGTGGTCTTTCAAAGATGCCCAACAATCATGACGTCCTACGTATGCTTGCATCAATCCTCCTCACAGTATCAGCAAGCAAAGACTGGTACGGGATGGCCGAGCAAGCTATCAGCGCCATCTATGTCCTCTCAGATCACCCGGACGTGCTATGCTCTGAAGTGTTGAGGCAGAAGACCCGACTTGTGTTCCAACAGACGAGAGACTTGAAATCATTATCAAGGACACCATCTCCGGAACCCGATGCAATGGAGATCGATGGACAAGAGGACATTGCCAACCCAGAAGCCGAGCCCCAAGCCGAGCCAGAAGCTGCGGAGCCCACCCATATCAAACAGGAGAAACCTTCAACTGCACTTTCGCAGCTGTTATTCACTGTCGGCCACATTGCTGTCAAACAAATTGTACATCTTGAGTTGTGCGAGCTCGATTTCAAGCGACGAAAACAACAGCAGGAGAAGGACAAGCCTATGTCAAATCCTTCTCCCGGAAAGTCATCAGGTCCCACTCCGGCGGGAAGAAAGAAGACTGCTGCCGAAGAAGTGCTTGCAGAAAAGGAGAAAGAGGAAGAGAAGGACGAGCTTGACCTCATTGGCGGCACAACTGAAGACGACTTCACGGAAGCAATTGCCCACATCCGAGAACGCGAACTGCTGTACGGGTCCAGCTCATTACTTGCCAATTTCGGTCCGTTAGTGACAGACATCTGTGCCAACAACACGGCATACAAAGATCGGAATCTCCAGGCTCAAGCAACACTATGTCTGGCCAAACTCATGTGTGTCAGCAGCGAATACTGCGAGAAGAACCTTCCACTTCTTATCACCATCCTCGAACGCTCAACAGATCCCATCGTACGTTCAAACGCAGTGATAGCACTAGGCGACATGGCTGTGTGCTTCAACCATCTCATCGATGAGAACACCGATTTCCTGTACCGCCGTCTCAACGACGCAGACGAATCAGTCAAACGCACCTGTCTCATGACACTCACCTTCCTCATTCTCGCCGGGCAGGTCAAAGTCAAAGGCCAACTCGGCGAGATGGCCAAGTGTCTCGAAGACGGGGACAAGAAGATCGCCGATTTGGCGCGCATGTTCTTCACGGAATTGGCAACGAAGGACAACGCCGTGTACAATCAGTTTGTTGACATGTTCAGTGTCTTGACACAAGAAGGCCAGCTTGAAGGCGGTGTCATGGAAGAGGAAGCAGTCAAGAGGATTTTGAAATTTCTGTGTGGATTCATTGAAAAGGTATGTGATACTATGCGCGGTTTTCTGCTAATCTTGTGTGTAGAGCCGAACGAGAGACGCCGCACGAAAAGGTGGCGTGGCATAGCAAATCGCGCAAAAGAAGATACGGTAAGAAAGATATATAAATTGATCGACCACACTGACCTTCGCAATCGACCATAGGATGTGGAAAACAGGGCTTCCCGTTCGCTCAGCCGTACTTAAGCCACATGCCGGTCAGTTAGTACTAAGGTCGGTGACGACTTGGGAATCCTGGCTGTTGATTGTTTTTGTCTTTTGCAATTCTTTTGCAAAAGAGAATTTCGGCTGAGGTTCATTGCGAATGCCATTGTGGTCGATCAATCTATATATCTTACTCACCGTACCTGCCGGGCGATTCGACAGCAAACCACTCAACCTTTTCGTGGTCGGCGTTTCTCCGGAACGCTCTTGCCAAGATTTGCACTCATGCACCTGCCCCTTCCCCTCTACTATTTTGCTCCCCACCTCTACTTTGCTCCCCATCCTCCGTCGCATATGTCTAACAAGTGGCAAAACAGGACAAGCACGCCAAAAATCTTGCGGAGAAGCTCGCTGCGCGACTTAATCGGTGTGCGAACAAGAGGCAATGGGACGATACGGCTTACGCGTTGTCGCTGCTGCAGCACAAGAATGAGGAGATTAGCAAGAGGGTGCAGGAAGGGTACCGTGTTGTTGAGGTTGGGGCGGAGGCGTGATCTGATGTTCTTGCAGGATGCGAGGAGGTGTTGACTGGGTTGCATTGCCGAGGAGGGGCTACTACGAGATCATGAATTCAATGTCTGCAATGCGACGGGACTGGCGACTACTATCTGTACACTGGAGCGGGTTGGGTATGTCTTTCTTGGGGTTCGTGTCTCAGGTTGGTTGTATGGACACGGTCAGTATCGTGCTAGATATACTCTTCCCAGCAATTTTGACTGCAAAGAATATCTTCGACAGGGTTGTTTCTCACGGCGAGGACGGTGTCCTCTTCTTGACCATGTCCCAGGAACCTTGCGGATCCTCTGAGTCGAATGACATGTCCGCTGTCCTGACCACAGATGGGAGGTGGTCCAAGTCGATTCGTAATGCAAATGCTTTGTGGACATTTGCCATTGGGCAGTTGAACCGAGTGAAACTGTACTGGGGCAGAGCCTGAACGTAATCACACAGCGCGAAAGACTTTGAAGGCATCGGTAGATGTAGCCTCGGTCGGGAACAGGTGAGGACGTTGACAACGGCGTGCTGAAGATCTCCGCAATACTGGAAGTTGCTCAAGCGGATTGGTGCTGGATATCATATGAAGTGCTGATGATGCATTGATAGTTGTGGCTGGAATGTTGCTGGAGACGGCTGCGATACTCTCGAGAACGGCGATGCTCGAGGTTTCCATTGGGGCTACCACTGATTGCACCTAAGACGCGAGGTGTCGTGTGAAAGCTGAATGATCCACTGCCAGGTCTTTTGTTCTCTCTCTTGATTGAAAGATGGTAAGGAAAGTCAAGGTCCAGGCACTGCGGGTTGGGGCCTCGCCGCATACTGGTGCATTCTGGTAGCCCATTGTCATCCTTGGGGTAGGCAATTACCGTTCAAGTGGTGGGTAGGATATCAGACCCATCAGCGGTTGCCGGCTGTGCTCATCAACGAGAAGCCGGCAGTCTGAATTCTGTCTTCTCATTTTCCGCCGCGACTCACCTTGAAATTGTTTCCCATAGCTTTTGACTTGTTGTTAGAGAGCCATGATCATTCACTGGTCCGTCAATTCCGTGCGGCACCCGGGGTATGCTATTCCGCCATAGAAAGGACACATACTCTTCGTTCTTCCACTGGGCTCACCTTGTAGTGATGCTCGAGTCGATTGACAATACCTTTGCTCCTTTTGAGATGATGCCCGAGAGGCCATCGCCAGGGCGACTCTTTCTGATCATCATCGCGCCATCGTATTGTCCTTGGCTCGCCATGGTGCTTACCTAGACAGCGTCGACTGTAAATATGTCGCTCTTCAAGCACATGAGATTTTGTGGGTCGTGGGCCACAACAGCACCTCATCTGGCCTGTGCCGTCATCAAACGATCGTCCGTACGAGATTGATCTGCCCGTGAGACATGCTCCTTGAGAGCCGTCATATCAGGCACAGATGTTTGCTATCGCTGTAGAGAATTGGCATGATAGTCTGGTTCCGACTGCTCGCATCTTGGCTTCACTCGCGCGGAGCGAAACACTCGATCTGGATCGTGACCGTCGCGGTGAGCCTGAATCCTGCTTGTAGTCCTGGAGGACATTCTTATTCTGGCCTCTTCGCCGTGCCATTGATCTTGTAAGCCGGTGAAGATGCATAGGCCTGCAGGGAGTTGAAGGATCATGCAAAGTTGAGACTTGGTCATCTCGGTCATTGACACGGACGCAGCCTTCTTCTTGTCGGACCGATGAAGGCCAGAGTGTTTGAAGATAGAGCGCCGAAATGGATCGTGTGGGTTTCAACAAGGTTTTGTCGCACTTTAGGGTGGATTGCGTAGCGAGCACGGATGTGATACCCCTTCATGTCCATTCCTGGTAGTCGAGGCTGTAGGAGGATGTTTCCCATCGGACGCAATGTGGCAGATGGAGTTAGACGACCGAGCAGGATTGTCTGAAATGGACGGAGATGGCTTGTTTTGGGTGCGGGCGAGGTATCCGTTTTCATCCCATGTCGCGAGCCGCCTATCGGTGTTCATAAGTCCCGGAGGTGCTTATATAAACGAGATGGACCCATATCTGTCGGCAGGGTCGGCGGTATGCTCGCGTGGCCATCTGCGGAGGACATACCCATTTTCCACAGTGTACCGAGCGATCGACTTCAGAGGAGGTCCTGATAAGGTTATCAAGTCAGATCTGGCTTCGGTGAGGTCCCCTTGTGTCTTGTTCTCCGCTCTTCGGGATAGACCTCGATTTGGTTAGCCTCAAGCAAGCACGGAGGAGAGCCCTGATACAGCCTCGCCCGCCCGTTGAACCCTACATATGGCGTTCATTCCTGGATGCTTACGTAGCTATCGTGCAGGATAGCACGGATGAGATACCCGTTTCTTGCAATGACCCGGTAGCCGTACCAAGTCGTCACAGTCATTGTTGATGAGCTTGGCGTAGATGAGGTACGGAGTACTGTTTCGCATATCGCGGAGGACACCAGATTGGGTCGCCGTCAAAGCGGCCACAGACCAGCACCCAGACACGATATTCCTCCGTGCCGTGTGTGGCTGCAATTTCGAAGCACGCAGTATTCCGTACTCTTCAGAGCCTGGTTAAAACTTCTGAACGAGTACGCCAGGGGCAGCTCCCTTTGTTCGCGCCGGTTTGCCCCAGGTCATCTTCTGGAACATGTACGATGACCTCACAGGTGTTGGTAACCTCAAATTAGATCACGACAGGGAGTGAAGCTGGCCATGCTACCATGCAGCACCGGCACGAAGTACCTTGTTCACTAGCTAAGTCTCGAAGCCCAATCTATACCTGGTCAGGGGCTTGCATCTCCGTACATATTGACAGTGGACGTGTGGTCGAGATTGTCAGAGACTATCCTCATTCAAGTAATGGGGTTAGAGGACTAATTGGCTGGACTGGCTCCGTACATGGCCGACACGCGCTTTTTTCTCGGTTCAGACCCGGGCGTCGCAGATCGCTTGAAGTCGCGGAGACGATGGTGGGAACCTGGAAGTTGGAAGGGTCCCAAGTCGCGAAGATTTTCTCGCGCAAATTTCTGAAACGGTCTCTCAGGCTGAGAAAAGGCGTGTCCTGAAACGCTGGTGGAGTTGAATGGCGTCCGATGGTGGAGGCAACACGTGATGCTGATCAACGCACATCTCCTCCCCGTGCCGTTTCCGGAATTTGTGGGATCAATAGAGTTGGAAGAACTTGTCAGGACTCGCGAACTGCAAGTATCTGGTAGCTATGTAATTGGGAATGTCGGATCTAGACCTGTCCTAATGCACGCAGGAGAAAGGGATGTCGAGGTATCGTATCAAGGTATGAAGGAAGCCAGGAGCTTGTGAGGCGGCGGCAATGGGTTCTTCTGAGCTCCAGTCTATGCATTCCTTCCTGCACTACTGCACCATTTAGTAAATCCTTTATCACAGTGGACCTCCGGATGAATGTGCAATAAAACATACCAGTCTGACATCTAAATCTTCGGCTCTTTGCCCGGGTTGAACAAGGAGTGCTGGGACGATGAAAATGTCCACAACTCGGCAGATGGGTGGTTCCACATCACCCAGAGGTGAAGGTTCCGACACAGGATACGTAGTGGACTTCAACACCCTGTCACGCATCCGAGAAGTTTCGCTGGCGAGTAAGGAAGTGCATTTCAAACTAAACAACAAGACTTCCGTACCTCTGAAGATTATGCTCTCAGACTAGTTGGGAAAGGATCGACCCTTGATGCGCTGAGCACCTGCCACCTCGTTGGTCTTTGTCATGAAGGTCAGCCGCTCTTCAGCCGCACAACAGATGCCCCAATCCGTCAATTGATCACGTTATAGAGAAGAGATCGTGTGTGGAAAAGTGCACCGATTCCGCGACAGCACCACCTTCACCAGCCACTTCTCGAGGTACTTTCGCCCGTACGGTGCCACATCAACGACAGCGATCTGTGGCTGGTGAAGGAATTTTGCGAATCCTTCCGCCAGTAGCGTCATGACCGCCACCGATCAGGTAAGCTGCCACGAAGGATGCAGAGGGTGGTCAGAACGGGCAAGTCAACTCCACTTACCGGTGATCTGCATGAAGGCTGCGTGGACCCCTCAGCGTCCAGGATGAATAGAGATGACAAGAAGCAAACATGCCGAGTCAAAGAGATTGAACACAACATATCAGCGAGACCAGCAAGAGCACGAGACTGGGATGACTCGTTCCTGCAGTAGACCGCGCCTGCTGGGTATGCCTTCGCATCAGTTGTCACCAGGTCTGCGTATCCATACCTCCTCTGCCCAGCGCACAATCGTTCATTTGTGCGCTTGTGCGATATACGGGATTTGAGCGTCACCTGGTAGCCTCGTACAGCAGGGTTTCCACCAAGGACCCGTTCGCCGAAATCTATCCTGCCAGCGTGGGATACTATCGCAAATTGCATCACGTTCTGCGCATACGTCTGCGAGCTTTTGCTGGGCGAACCCTGCTTGATCATACCCACGGCTGTAGCAAAACTTTTCCATAATGACAATTCGATGGAAGATGATTATCGTCCATTCAGGAAATGGCGGATGACAGCGACGAACGTGCGAGAAGAAAATGGCAGACACGCATGAACATCCTTGCGCTACAGATGGTGTGACAAATCGACAGGGTCAACAACAATGTTGGAGCATTCAACCCAGCTTGGGTTTAGGTGATCGGGAGACGGAGAAATTGAGTCCTGCGTGTCGAAATGAAGTCCCACCAAGCAAATGACGAGCTCGAAATGCCAGGTGCGGGAATGATCTTCAAGCAAGGTACGGAGGACAAACCACTTAGATGACGACGGCGACGTCGGCGCGTCCATGATGTTGATCAGCGTTTGATAGCGGAGATGCTTCTTTGCATCATGACGGGGCAGTGAGGTCTATGGGCAGGACCGTCGCGACCTTGAGGATACGGACTTCGAAGTCTGCCTTACCTGCAGCACTTGCTGAGCACTAAAACACTGACCACGAATTTTAGAGGGACCGGGCGTGTGGATTGACGGGCATGGCACCAGTCACAGCATGCGAAAGCCTGCACCCTGGACCTTCAACTAGCTTTAGGCGGATTGCGGTAAGGTTGGTGAGACGGGGTGCCGCGTGAGAGTCGTTCCTGGAAGGCCAACAGAAGGGGACAGCTTGTGATTCGCGTGTGCTTTTCCTGGAGTGGCAGCGCGCTGCACGCGATACCATTCAGGGCTAATCATTTTCTATTCAAAGATCAGCAGTGGACAGCGGTAGCTCTCACCCTAGGCCTAGCTTAGAATAGCCGGTCCTCTCTTCTCCAAAAGTTCCCTCCTCTCGCCGCTCCGACCTCGTGGAAAGTGTCCCCCCAGAACCACCTCACCCCGTTACCGTGCCGGACCATAAGAGGCTCCCATCCTGGTCAGCAAACTCCATTGTTTATTTGCATGTCCAATCGCTGCTCTAGTGTCCCTAGATCAAACGCTCTATATTCGGTCAGACTAGGTACAATCCGTCCTGCTCTGGGCACAGCCGCTGTGCTGCCGACTCGCCCATTGGTGCACGAGGCTGTATACCTCTCTCGCCTCTCTTAATTTCACCCTGGCTCCTGCGTCCCAATTCATCTCCCTTCGCGTTGTTAACTGTATGTCTATTCCGTGCCTGACTCCATTCTAAGAGACAAGAATAACAACTGGCCTATCCGGTCCGACAAGTCTCTTGTTTCTGTCCTCGCCCCACCACGTGCCTCCGGCCTCCCGTACACAGCTCAGCCCTGCCGATAGGTCCTGACGACTCTCTAATCCTCCTAGCCTGTCTCCCTCTTTCCACCATCAAGTCGTCATTTCCCTCATCACACTTGCCCTCCCTCCAGAAACCCATGCAAACGTCTCCATTTCCTCAAACAAGCTTAATCTTTGCTTGAGGCTCAGAAGGGGGCGGAGGCTTCCAAGCATTATCAACGACCCCACCGTGAAACGTTTGGCGCAGACCTCTTGGTCACTTCGTATACTGTTATATCTCTATACAATATCCTTCCCTCCATCATGGCCCCAAAGAAGCGCTCCCAAACTCCTCGACATTCTGGCGTCGCCGAATCCTCTGAGTCAATCGTTCCTCAGCAGCAGGCCACATCTACACTCCTTTCAGATCAACCAGTCACAGATCGACATCATCGGCAGAGAGATAGCCCGCGGCCCTTATCTTCTGCCCGCTCACCGACCCAGGACACAGTGGCCTCCAGTCGTTCACCTATAGTCTCCGACTCGCCTCCTTCTCCCATCGAAGGACTTGCTCCAGGCTCCTCTTCTCGTCGCGAAAGCTCTTCCACCATGAGGACCTCATCTATTTCGCTTGACGCCGCGTCGTCATGTACGCCCACAGGCCGCATCAGCAAGGCAAAGAAGGGTAAACGCGTTCATGCGTGTGAGTTTCCCGGTTGTGGAAAGGTAAGTCCGCCTGAAAGGCGTCAAGACCCCAAATTCTAGGCCCCAAGCGTTGGACCCGACCCCAAAGAGAACGCCTTGCTAACGATAATTAGGTCTTTACCCGGGCAGAGCACAGAAGGTAAGTCTGACTACTGGACCGCTCGTAGCCCCCTAGTTCCCAAATCATGTCCTCTGACTCTTAGCAGGAGACATGAGCTCAATCACAACCCAGAAGCATTGTTCCCATGCACCCGTCCTGGATGCCGAAAGGCCTTTCACAGAATGGACCTTCTTCAGCGTCATCAGGAGAGGCAGTAGGCAACCCCCCAATTTCAGCTCAGTTGACCCCGCCTCTGACATCTTTCATAGTGATCTCGAGAGCGCAGCTGATGCCTCTGGAACTATGGACCATATGGCGCATATAGCAGTCACTTCAGAAGCATCGTCTTCTATGGCTGCTCCAGTGATGAGCAGCCCTCAGGCCGATCGAGGTGCACCAAGAGCATCATCTGGTGGTCTCTCCATCGGTTCTCTTGTCCATCCTCAACAGGACTATCGTTACAATCTGGGAACACCAGCTTTCAACGGTTTCACACGGCAGCCCATTCATTACGTTCCTGGATTCACTTCCTCAGATGATTCCATGTTTTACACCCCTGAAAGCAGTCAATCGCCTGTTTCAGAATACTATGGTCGATACCCTCATCGACAGAGTATTTCTTCATCGTCTTCTGCTGCTACTTTCGATCCCAACGGGGCCTCTCCCCTGATCAACGGGAACATGCCACACCCGTGGGCTCCAACTTCGGGTCCTCCCAGTATCCTACCGTCAACTATGCTTGACAATGGATCTTACCTGCCCGTATGTTCCCCGTTTCAAGCATTTGGTGCGTATACTGAAGCTGATCAGTCTCCTGCAGACTCTAACCTTCCAATACCCCTCTCCGACCTGGATGGAATCGAATGGTCTGTCATACGACGAGAACTTTCAAATGCATCTGGAATACAATCAGGAGATCCCTCAGCCGGTCTATCAGACACTATAAGGTGGGATTGCCTGGAACACTACTGGCAATACTTCCATCCTTCTTTCCCCGTTGTGCACCGACCTACCTTTCTTCCAACGAAACCGAGCCCTTTATTAGCAAGTGCAATGGTAGCGATAGGCTCGCAATACGACACAAGGCCGGACGCGAAGATGTATTCTCTAACCCTGTTAGAGATCGCCACAAAGCTTCTGAGAAGAAGAGACAACATAACTTCACGGTCGAGACTGGCAGATCTACAGTGTGTATTCCTGCTTGAGATCTTGAGCAAATATTGCGCTAGAAGAGTCGAAGTCGAGATGTCCGCAAGGTTTCGATCACTCTTTGCGAGCCTCGATCAAGCAAGACGAACCCTTGCGACCGATCCCTTAGCAGTCTTTCGAACCCTTCGCAAGGAACAAACGGCAGATGACATACAAAGAGCCCATAAGTTCTGGTTGGAGCATGAGACTCGGCGACGAATTCTCCAGGCTTCAACCGTTCTGGATCTCCAGCAGGTCAGCTTGTTTGAGCAGCCAGCAACCATCATTCACTACGATCGGCCTAAGCGGGTTGGCCCTGGAGGACTTCGCTTGAACATTTCCCTTCCATGCGCTGAGGAGCTCTGGGAGACCAGCCCCATCGAAGACTGGGTCGAGATGGCTAAAGAGTCTGACGCGTCCTCGCCAACCAAGGGGCGCTCCTTACAGAAGGACAAGATTCAGGCTCCAAAACTTGACTATTTTCAAATCCAAGTCAGCTTAGCCAACAATCCAAGCGTAACTCTCGATCAACTCTCTCCACGCAACGACCAATCTGGAGAATCTGCGGCGCGTCTCACGTTCAACCGCCACTTACGAGACATGGCAAAGAATACTCCCATCCGGCAACTTCTTGTGGTAAGCGGCGAATCATGGATCATGGGTAAAAAGCTCGAGAATGAAGCAGAATTCCAAGACGCTAAGCGCAACCTCAGAGTATGGGTTGATGCAAACCGCGAGAGCCGTGCTGCCGTCTGGCATGCAACTCAATTGATCCGACTCAGGACCAAATTCACGACTTCTGGTTCCACAAATACGGACCTGTCCTTTTCCTTTCACGACACCCACATGCTCCATGAAGCGTGGGCCTTCTACCTAGCAGCACTGGTGTGTTGGGCTTACGGCTTTTCTGCGTCCACTATGGTCAACAACAGTGGACATTCCTCCACTGTTAGCGAACCCACCTCCAACCCATCCCGAAGCTCGAGCCTGTCTTCGGTGCACCCAGTGTTGCTGGACCGAGCCGAAGCTCTGTATAGCATGCGAGAGTATTTGCACAACACCAATGTCAAAACAGTTGATGATCTATTGAGACTGGAGCCTGATACATTCGGACACACGCATGGTCTGCTCGAAACCATTCGACTCAACAAAGTGTCGCTTTCCCTTGGGGGGCTGATGAACGAAGCTGAGCGTGTGTTGTATCGACTTGTGGAGGGCCGCAGTCGACTGTCACATTTTTAGAGTGATTTTCCTTTCTTCAACTTTGCACATGTACTACGAGACCATTGGTTATGACTATGATGTTACGATAAATTATGAGGATCCTTTGATTTTGATACCACCACGGGTTTTGGGTTTGTGGGAACGAGCTTGGGAATGGAATATGGCGTTCAGGACGACCTACGGGCATTTGGTATCGCGGGACGGATTGTCCACTTCTACGGCGTACTTCGGCGTGTCAGCGGATTTGCAATCTTGCACGGGGAGAAGGGCAAAAGGACCACAGCAGCATAGCATTCAGAGGAGACCTCAGCCAGCGAAAGATTTGTCAACTTGGGAGCTGTATCCAGTATCAATCTGCATCCTAACAGTCAATCAAACAACCTGATCATCTATCAAGCCTTGATCTTCCTTTAAATTTCAGATCTCAGGTTCGCCGTCGTCGCGCAAAGTTGACACGATCGCGTTGACCTTCCGATCGGAAATGAGAGACCGATGCAAGGACCAGGGGCTCGTAAACGGGAACGATCGAGTGTGGGGGTACACTGACCAATGGAAGACGAGCACTTGGCTACTAAATATGGAATGGAGCTGCGACAAATTAGTCGACCGAGCCTCGTCTCAGCCACCTCGCACCTGCCATGATGAGGAAACCACCAGCGAGGTTATTCGAGAAGCTCACGCATGTGTTCTCTAAGCATGCATGTATGCATGTCTCGAACCAAAATAATACCGTCATCATGATCGCATGATACTGAGGTGCATTCCACTACAGTGGTCATTTTCCATTCTTTACTGGCTGCGTAACCGCCGAGACATGCTTTTCGGCCCTCACGAACACAGCCCGTATACACAACTCTTGCAGGAACAACCCAAGAACCGAGCAAAAGATAGAATCCGTTGACCCTCAATATGGCCCTTGGAGGTCACAACGCAACCATTGGTAAGTGCAGGCGACGCTCGTTCGTTCTTGCGCTGAACTGCTCCTTCAATCGGGCTATCGTGCCGTCAGACCGACGAGGCCAATCAACCCGGATCAAACGAGCTGACCACTCCAGTTGCATCGTTCGAGTCTTGCACTACATATCTGAAACGTTCAAACACTCAGCAGAACAAAGTAATACTAGAGCAACTCCCGCTTCCGGCCATCCATGATATGGGCATCTCCACTTGTAGGTACGAGGTGCGCGGGTGGCCTGAAACTGCCGCGCACAGGCAAGTCGTGACGGTCCCGCACCCGCAACCACCAACCTTGTTGCAAATCACGCCAATGGCGCCACGGAGTTTC
The DNA here is from genome assembly GCA_030247875.1 of Cladophialophora chaetospira. Lineage (NCBI taxonomy): Eukaryota > Fungi > Ascomycota > Eurotiomycetes > Chaetothyriales > Herpotrichiellaceae > Cladophialophora > Cladophialophora chaetospira. The sequence continues at coordinate 824,660 of JAPDRK010000020.1, read as the reverse complement.
GAGCGATCCATTTCGTGCCGCTGTGGGTCGAACGCGAGAATCGAACAGCTTCCTGATCCATAGCAATTCGTGTCTTCGAAACTGCGAGAGTCTTCAAACACGGGTTATGTTTCCATGAACAGACACGCGAAGCTCCTGATGAAGGTTTCAAGACTATCTGCCTTCTTTGTTGTCAGAATCAGCCAGCATACACGTTGCGCATTGTGTAGCAGCATCAATTCAGGTAACCCCTACAAGAGAATGGTGGAGAAGCCGTTGTGCTTCATGAACCGAGAAGTGACGACGAAACCTTCTCGCGGCCAGGCGGATAGCGTCCCGTCGGACAATTGTCGATCGCTTGTGAGGCAGGAAAAGATCACGACAAGCATTGCAACCGTCGAAATGACCTTGCTCACTTGCATCGTCGTCGAATTTGCATTTCCAACAACTCGACGATGCCTACGCCTAAGATTATGCTTGGTCCAGCCACATCATGCAAAACGCATGACATCCTCCGTGCTGAGCAACTCTAGAGAATTGGCAGCGCGTTTGCGCACGCCGACAGGCTCTGGTAAGGCGCTGGCGAAGTCGCAAGGCTGCCGACGGCGAATTGAGGTAGGAATTTCCCAGAGCACACGATGCAGAGATTGATCACGCAGCACATCCTCTGTGCTGTTTCGTCGGCTTGAAGAAGACGTTCACCATTCATTGCCGTTGAATTCGGGTCAACCTCGCTCTAACGACATCCGTTGCCCTGGACAAGGCGCGTCCTCGTCATGAGACATCCCAATAAGAACTGGCATGGCAGACTACGAAGAGAGGATCGTGGTATGGCACCCGGAATACCTCGAACACATGCGACATAGGATGTGGACACCGGCACCAGAGTCACACGGACTTTTCACAAAAGACCACGCTCCGCTCTGGGTGGCATTTTGACCAGAGACACATGGTGCCCGAGCGTAACAATGCACTCCACGTCAGTGACGCGGTAACCGAGTCTGCATGTTCTTGTTGTTTTCGCTGGGATCGGGGCGACCGCCATATGATATCTGAGGTCCAAGAATCGCTCTGGGGCAAGTCCTCCAAGAGAATGGTAGGCATCGGCAGTGTGAAATGCGAGAACTACCAAACCTGGCGCTGGCACATTTTCTCGAAGCTGGCTGACAGATAGAAAACGTGCCAGCGCTTCTACAAGCTTAAGCCCCCCTCAAACCATGGAACCAAGTCTTCACAAGCGCTGATCGACACATCCTAACAGCGAGACGACCGCAGTTTTCAGACAACCCGCAATTCTCAATTGCAACTATGCGCTCAGCCGAGTCGCCCAAGGAGTGTCATTATTTGCTTGAACGACACCTCTGTCCGGGCTCCTGAAGGGAGTTCGCCTCGTAACGAGGAGGTCCCCTTGCGACCATCTTATGTACAAGAAACATGCGGACTGCGAACTGGACCGGTCGTCGATGCTGCCTGCGTTGTTTGCAAGGGCGGGCGCGTCGTCGTCAATAACTGCTATCCCGATAGATCAATAGTGACTTAGGCAGACCAGACAACGAGGATGATCGAGAATGACGTACAGTCACCCGGTCTGCACCAATTGATCTCCTTATCCAAAAGTCGTGAATAACATGTCCTCAACCGAATCTGAAAGTGAGAAGAGTTGAATCAAACTCGAGCCCTATTCAAAGGACCACAACTCGCTTCACTTGTGGTGAATCCTATTGGGCAGGTCTGCCGGCTCAGGCTTCGGCGAAAGGGGCTTAGGCACCTCGGGAAAATCACGTTGTTTCTTCGGTTAAGCTATTTGCAGACTCCCGAGAGAAATAAGCTTTCTTCGTTACCCCTGGCGGTCGTCGATCGCAACCAACAGCGTTGTGTATTTGGTCTCGAAACGTCACCGACGCACCGACGGTGCGAGAATTTGTGTCGCAGCAAGGTCAAACAGTCCCAATTCACGCCATTCCGTGCCTTCAAGCTTTCAACAGGGAAGTGCGATATGCCCAACGGCCGCTGTCAGCCGCACGCCACGCCCGAAGCCGAGATCTGAGCCATGATGGCCTGGCGTCTAGCAGATCTCGACCAAAAAGGAACCGGAACCAATTTGTAGGGCCAGAAGTATCAATTGAGTTATGACATTGGCGGCCTTGGTCCACAAGCTTCTTCAGCTGCGTATGCTGAGAGGCCAGAGTCTCAAAACCTTGACACGGACTCGCACATACGCGTACTATTCCAAATTGCACCAACACTATGGTCAGGACGCCTGACTATGGGCACAAAGATTTGCCATCTTCTGCTCTCCACTCTTCAGCCGCCGGCCTCTGCTTTCCTGTTGATTGTTGACTTCTTTGACTGCGGTGCCTTTCCCCTTCACAACAATCACTGCATTTCGAACCTGTGGCCGCAAGTCCTCGACGCGTTCGCTTGACAACCAGCGGGCGCCCGCGTTCCACAAGCGATACTTCCACCCTAACTCCCACCCTAACTCCCACCCTCTTATATTCGACGTCTCGGGCGTCCGACGCCCAAGAGCAGGATGCTAGCCTCGATATCACGCTCGATCCTTTCACTTGTCGTCCTCTTCGGGACACGACATGTCGCTGCAACCTGCTATTGGCAGAACAGCACGCTCGCGCCAGACGACCCATATTCAATAGCAACAGATGACACTGCATGTTTTCCAGACCAAGACAATTCGCCCTGTTGTGGGACGGGATGGTCGTGTCTTTCGGACGGCGTCTGCTATATACAAATAGACGATGGACACTACTATTATCGAGGAACATGTACAGATCGTACCTGGGACAGCCAGCAGTGTCCTGGGTGGTGCTTTGCTCAAAGTGAGTCCCAACGCTGCTTTGCATGATGTGCCTTTCTCGATGGAGGCTTGATAGGGGTGCCATTTTTGATACTGGATCCTAACAATATGTGTTACCAGATGCCAACAAGTCTATACCACTGGCGAAATGCAGTACAACGCAGGATTGGGTAAGTCTTACTCATATCGGTTCGAGCTCGAAAGGGCCGCTCCGTACCGTCACTCTCGAGCTCAGCTGACCCCTGATTTAGTATTGTTGCCCTGGAGATGACGACTGCAGCTGTGAGACAGGGAAGAACGCCGTCAAACTTGGGGACAGTCAGCCATCGACAGTAACGGTCATTGGGAGCACAAGTTGGCCAGGCATCACATCAACAACTGCTCCCTTCACTCAGAGTACCGCTCTCGCAACGGAGGGTACCACCACCAGCGGATCCGCCGGCACTGTCACAACTAATGACCCAAGTGCGATCCCAACGTCGTCGAATACTGGCACCGGAACTGGGACGGCAGCGCCAGCATCAGAGACGTCAAGCTTACCAGTAGCGTCCAGCGGTGGCGGTTCAAGCAATACTGGTCTTGCAGCTGGGCTGGGCGCTGGTCTTGGGGCGGCCGCGGTCCTCATTGGCGTTCTGATATTCTTCCTTATCAGAAATCGTCGTCGTCGGAATGCAAAGAAAGCAGCAGGAGGCCCGGGTTACGACGGTCCCGGGAGTGGTGACCCAATGGTACAGAAGCCTTTCTACGGAGCACAACCTGTGTCGCCATATTCTGACAGCCAACACAATATGGCAGTGAATGGGTCCCAGCCGGCATATAAACCACCTGAATTGGCAGGAGCTGGGGAGTACAACCGGGCCGAGATGCCCACGGACGGCGACGGCGGCACCTTCCCCAGAAGGGCTACCGAGAGGGCCGAGCTTGCTTCATAACTCTTAAAAGCTGGCAAGGAAGGCGTCGAAAGACAGTACAGGGAAAGAGCAGGTTTTCCGCATAGCCATGGTCTGTGGGTGTTCAACATGACATCAATAATAACCTTGAAGCAGAAAACGCACTTTGATATCGTCAGCCTCGTTCATTCCCTGAGCGCCTGCAATCGTACCGCATTCAGCAATGATATACCGGGCCATCAAGCTGCATATCTGCAATTGTCCCCCACCTCTCTGTTGCATCTGGAGCCTTCCTTCCAATCAACATGCCGGGTCACATGTTGAGGCGGAAGGCGCGAAGGCTGTGGCAAAGAAGTGGTAACAAACGCATTTGGTCATCACGGTTGCTCCGCTCTCCCAAAACGCTCAGAAAACCTCTTCCGCAAGTATCGGCGCCCCGTCGTTCTCTTTACGGGAAACTATCTCATATCAAAAAGAGCACAATCGTTGATGACTTGTATGTCCAGCCAGGCAGCTCCAACTCTTTAAGAATGCGCTGGCCTGCGGACCTTCAGAAAAGGCTCGCATGTGGTTCCCGGGTAGCTCTCGGTGTCGTTTGGAGCGGCTACCGGCAAGGCGGCACTGTGAATCTAAGAGAGATGTCGCTGATTCCTGCCTCGGTCTTCCCAATGCAGCAAACGCATGTGGTGAGTCAGCATCTTTGCTGCCCTCACCCGAGCTGAGTGAATATCCTCAACCCCGCCGACTACCAATCGTCTACGGGATTCCCATGCCCTTTCTCTGCTCATTCGCTCGTCAATCGATCCATGTCAATGAACACATCATGACGGTAACTGCACAGAATGTTCTACGCCCGATCCTCCTGAACCCTGAATTCCTTCCGCTATCCGAGGGTATTGCGCAGATTCCTGCTCTCGTGAGTCCGCAATGCAGATCACTTTGCTTATGCATTCAATGACAACCTGGAGGCCCTTTACATCACGGTCCCACGTCTACGGTTATTGCATGGCGACGAGAGCAGCGGCCACCTTGGCGCCAAAGGCAAAGAGGTGCTGTGAGAATCATGCATAATGGCGCATGATGTGTCAGCCGCATGACGGCCAGCAATTGGCTGCGACTTCCTTACCGTGCCCCTTCTTTTCCCTCCCCTCGCTTCTCTGCTCTCTGCTAGCGAACGACCTTTTCGACACGACTTGAACGGTGGAGTTAGTCCTGCAACCCTCTTACAATGTCGCATATCCTCACACAAGAAAGGATACCTGCCCAATGAGGAAGATGCATGGATGAGCTAGAAAAGTTCCTCCAGCATGATTTGGTAAGTATATGGTAAGTTGAGCATGTGGACAAAGAATCTGTTGCTGCGTTATAAAGCCCAGTCCTTCCCCCACGTCCTCAATTCCAACCAGTATCACCTATCTCGTCTTACGGTCGAAGCGAAAAGCAATCTGTGGGTATAACGCACGAAGTTTTTCTCAAGTCGGCGAGACATTTGAAGTCGGTGTCGCTCTCGAACCTTCGGGCCTAGAATCTTTCCGACATCCGCCGACCATTGACGACCTGCCACCGACGTCAAGAATATCGCTCTTTACAAATACTGTGCTCAGCAGGAATCGAAGAGCATTCCGAAAGAGACGATAAATTCCCCACGATCGATTTCAACCCGCCAACAATGGCCTCGTCCTCAGAAGAATCCCTAGCTCTAAGCTCAACCCGTTCATCCACAAGATCCTATATGAAAATCGCAATGCCGGCTCCACAATCGGCATTCGTGCATCCATCTCCAGCATACGTGATCGCGTCGACGCCCTCGCCGGCACAGAACCCCAACGACGCATCGTGGCACCCTGAGACCCAAGAAGATCATCATCACCACCATTCACACCGCGTCCACATCTCCACGCCCCATCCATTAGCCGCCACGGCAAACTTCCTCGACAAGCACGTCCCCATCTTCGCCAAGCACCACAACGAATTCCAAACACAGCACGAAATCCGCCAAGCGAAGCGCGACGCCCGTCGGAGCATCATCGACACGCCGATCCCGGAAGTTGACGCCGAGCATCTACCCGGCGGCAGCGTCGGCGCGGCGATCCAAGCCGTGACGGCCACGGCTGCGGGTCCCGCGCTCGCGGACTCGCATCATGCTCTTGATCCCCAGGCGTGGAGCGAGATTCTTGCCAAGCGCGAGGCTGCGAGGCTGAGGTCCGGGTCGGACATGTCGAGGCCGGATGAGAAGTTGATGCAGTCGTTGTTGGATCAGAGTGATTCCGAGTCGAAGAATTCGATGTCTCCTGCCATTTCACCGTAGGTTCTGGAAATGGAAGGGTTTTGTTTCGGGGCGTCATGAACACACTGTTGTTGGCAGAAACGGGCATGATGGAATAAGATGTAAATGGACTGGCGTTTTGGAATGGAAGGGTGGTCATCTCACGACCAATGTGTAGAATTCGCCCATATTTTCAGGGCCTACAGAGGCTGCTTCAATTAGTAGTGTGACAATCAAACGAATAAAGCAATATATTCCACCAGAACAATATCTCTTTCCCGGGAACGTTAGTCTTCGCTCGTCGTGTTGAATCGTCCCAATCTACTCAGCAGCCTGTTCCTGGGCGATTTCGTCTCCCAAGGTGTGTATGTGTGTGTGGCTAGCTCCCTGTTAACCTACCGCAGTCGAGGAACCCGAGGAAACACTGCAACGCCAGTCATATGGTCCGTGCTCTGCTTTGCACAAGAGAGTGAGGGATCAGATGGTTGAATCACTCTGGGACATTATGTTGCGATGCGCGCGCCCGCCCTCGATATCTATCGTTCAAATGCTTGAGTCATACCGTCGAGGCTGTCGTCCTTTGCTCGAAATTCGTATGTGTGTGACAAGTAAATGCATGGATGGCAGCTTGGACACTGTGCTGCCGCCCGTCTAAATCATTCCGATATGTGACTGTGCTGCCATATGCGCGCGTCGAATTCTAGCATGCACAATCTGCCCGTGGACCTGTCCGCCCTGGTGTGGCTATATACCAAGCTTCAACCATACCCGATACCTAGAAGCTCTGCGCCCGTTCATTCCCACTTACACTCCCAATCCTCGTCCCAGAGTCCAAGCGCTCGAATGCCAAAATTGAGCTAACTCTCTGTATCGATCCCCGGCTCCGGCATAAAATTAATGCTATATTTCCCTTCGTCCAACCCCTGCAACGCCAATTTGCCATAAGCCGTCAACTCCGGCTTACCACTCGACTCGGTCACTGTCGTGAAGAATCTCGGCCGGAACTCGGTGTTCAATTTCTCCCTCTTGGCCGCTTTGTCTCTTTGTGCTTGCTCGAGGTCCTGCTTTATCCGTGTAGCGTCGCTATACCGCTTCTCGTTGATTGCTGTGGTGACATCGGCCCAGAAGTTACGTGACTCGTTGGGCAGTTGCTGATCGGGGGCCGGACATAACTTTTGGACCGGGAAGAGAGGTTGCAAATCGATGAGGAGTTGCTTGTCGGAGGTTGCCTCGAGAGTCTTTGTCTCTTTGACCGCGGCACTGTTGGGAATCGTGTATGTGATCTGCTCTTGCCAGCTGCCTTCAATCTTGGCGAGGATGTCCTTGTCAGGCACATCTTTGACCCGCGTGTATCTATCATCGGTGGGATCATATCGAAAGACCAGTCCGTGCACCCGATTTTGGGCCTTACCGAACCAGGATTCTTCGACGTAGGTCAAGAGGCATTTCTGTCGTGTCTGAGGGCAAGTTATGCTGCATGTGTCGGCGACGGAGATGTAGAGGTTGCCTCGAAGTAATCCGCCTAATGCGGCCGCAGGATGGACGAGTTGGTATTCTTCATTGTTTCTCTGCGCCAGGTTGATGAAGATGCCCCGGTTGAAGACGCCGGGGATCACGCGCACGGAAGTGCCAGTGAACTTTGCTGAAATCTGGTCGTAGCCTCGTGCGCTGACGCCGAGTTGAGGGCAGTCGTACCAGTAGGCTGAGACGGGTGGATGGTGAGAGGTTTGTTCTGTGAGATACGATACTCGAATCGGTTTGTTGTCTACCGTGCTGCCGTTCGCTTGAGGTTGGGTTGGGTCGACTGGTGGTTGAGGTGGTGCTTTGGAGGGTTTCGAGATTGATGGAGCGGATGAATTAAGTTCCCAATTACACTGAAGTAGACCGTCAGACAATCTTCGTCCTTGCACTTTTGCCAGATGGGTGAGGTGGAGGTGAGTAAAGATATTGCGTACCCTGAAAAACTCTCCCAACGTCGAATTATATGGTTTGCAAGGCTTTCCCTTGACGTATTTCTGCTTCGCTTAGCCTTGTCTCCGAGAGTAGACCTCGAGCTGTTACTCACAAGATCTTTTGTAAACCAAAATCTTAGGACTTCGAGCATGCGCCCGAGCGGCTCTTCCGACCGTCCAATGCTGTAGCTCGCTCAGTACGTGCTTGTTTAATACAACGACTTTCTGCAGGAGAAGCCTTACCTGGCGAACGTCTCTGGTCTGTCCAAATAGTGCCAGTACTCTGTGTGTTGTCAGCTGCCCACATCTTCAGCAATTTATCGTTGAGCATGTCGCCATACCTAGATTCGGAATAGGTTCTATCAACTGAGAAGGTAATGAGAAGCGGACATTGGCTATATCTGACACCCCGATAAACCTGTGATGGTTGTCAAATTAGTAAGGATGCTCCAATCTCTTCAGACGGCCTGCTAAAAGCCGCGGGCTCGGAGTATTTGTAGTAGCAACGTACTTTTTGAGCAAGCTCAGAAATGTTCTCAACTTCGAGGAATCATCTCGCAGGTCGTTATCTGAGGGTACGATGGTGGCTGTAGGAGGAGCGACCGAGTTGGGCGTGCCGGGCCTCGAATTGGGTTTGGAAGTTGCAGGCGTAGCATATGGTGTATTCGAGGTTGAGGTCATGATATAGGTGCCTCTTGCCGGCTATGGCACACCAGGCGTGGCACTTCCAACGCCGTTGGGGTTTTTTGAAAGCCTGCGATGCGGAAAATGGCGGCCGCGCAGTGGAATGGGTAGAAGTGAAGGGCCAACTCCACGAAGAGCAGATTGCGGGCAAGTGCTTTGTCTCGGTCAACAATAATCTCAAAGATACTCAGGCAGGTAGCAGGGTTGTAATGCCGCGGGAAAGTATCCAATCGCTGCCGACAGATTGTGGTCGTGGCCGTGAGATCATGCGGGATGGACGAGAAAGTTGGTGGTTAAGCTGTTGGGCGCCTGCCACAGCCGATGACGCATGACCCAGACCCTGACATGGCATTTCTAGGCGGCTTAGGCAGGTGTGGCTGTGCCAGTCCGCCTGGACCGCCGATAAACTCGTGGCGTCGCATATCTTGATAGCCCGATGCAAGGCTGTTCAAGACGATGACCGCTGGGTTGCGATGAGACGGAAGAGATCTTCACACGCGAAAAGGCTCGTCACGGCTTTTGCACGACTGTGTTATGCATACGACGCCGTAAGATTCTTATTTGTTACAATACACGCCTAACCGAGCCGATCCGGGCTTCTCCTGACCTCACTTGCTGACAGCCTCTGGCAAAGCTCATTTTCCACCTAGATACATTTTCAGCACAACAGAAATTCCGGCAAGAAGGGCTGCACGGAACGCACCTCGAGATGCGGAGCCCGAGCCCAATGTGAGCAACCACCAAAGCATTCCAACTTTTCGATTACCTTCACGGTCAAAGTCGGGTTTGAGAAGTCCCATTTTGTTAAACTGCTGCAGCTTGTTCGTGCCAGCGAAAGGTGGATATCTCACGGCCAGTAGGCTTTCCATCCAGCCCGGTGTAGACGTTATCGAGCGGTGGTGCGTAAAGCAGTCGAATGAGGCTTTGCCACGGTAGACGCCAGTTCCCGAGTCGCCCACCCCGCCAAACGGCAGGTTCGGTATGATGCCATGAAAGAAGCCATCATTGATGCTGGCGCCACCTGATCGCGTTCCGGCGAGGATCTTGTCCGTCTCAGCTTTCGACCCAAATGCATATACGCCCAGCGGGGTCTCGTGAAGTTCATTAGCAACGGCGATCGCTTGATCCAAGTCGTCCACCGGCAAGATCGGTATCAAGGGTCCAAATGACTCTTCGACCAGAAGGGAGTCATCCTTGTCCTTTTCGGAAAGGAGTACGACTGTCGGCTCGATGAAGAGTTGATCGCGGTCCATGCTACCACCAAGGACGATTCTGCCCTTCGTGCTGTCCAACATCTTCTTGATTCGATCAAAGGATCTCTCATTGACGATCTTCGAGAAGTCGTCACTGTTTTTTGCTCCGTTGGGGTAAAACTCCTTTAGGGCGACTTCGAGCTCCTTTACCAAAGTTGAAACAACATCTTTATCCGCCAAAATGCAGTTCTGACTAATGCACACTTGGCCTGCGTTCATCGTCTTCGACCACAGCAGGCGTCGTGCGACCAAGCGCATATCAGCCTTCTTTGTAACGATTGCAGGATTCCGCCCTCCGAGCTCCAAGGCGACAGGAGTAAGGTTCTTTGCAGCCGCTTGAGCAACAACCTTCGCCGTACGCTCAGACCCAGTGAAGAAGATCTTGTCCCACCGTTGCTCAAGTAAGGTTGACGTTTCGGGGATGGCTCCTTGAACGCAGACATAGCAATCTGGGTCGAGAGCCGATTCCATGATCTTTTGCATAACTGCCGCGCTATTGGGTGACTGCTCGGAGGGCTTTAGAACTACGGTATTGCCAGCGGCTATTGCCCCTATCATAGGACCAAAAGATAAGTTGACGGGAAAGTTGAAGGCACTGCAGGCGCGTCAGTCTCAGCGACAAAGGAAACAGCTGTTGTATATAACACATACCCAATCACTAATATCACGCCAAGTGGATCTTTCCGTATTCTTGGGCTGACAAGTCTGTTCGTAAAGGCGATGTCTGCTGGCTTTTCGTCCCGGGCCCAGCGCTCCAGGTTCTGGGTCTGGAAGACAATGTCATTTTGGGTCCAGTTGATCTCGGCCGTGAAGGTTTCGAAAGCGCCTTTGTGTAAATCTCTAGCTAGCGCTTCCACAAGTTCCTTTTCATGGTCGGCGATGGCCCAGTACAGCTTACGCAACTGCTTGATGCGAAAGTCGGTAGGACGGGTCTTCTGGGAGATGAACGTCTTTCGTAGTCGAGAGACGATTGAAGGAATTTCCTCGACTGACGTGTGGTGGAAGTCCGGCAGTTTGACGGACGTCATGTTGTCAACTCTCGTAAGAAATCCCACACCTGGTGGTTTTCACTGAGCGTCGCGGGAGCTTCTTCTGATACTGAAGGTTCAAAGAGCTGAGGCCCTGTTCTCGAACCTGGACGTTTTTATTTTGAGATTTGGAAAGTGCCTTTAGAAAGGTCGTGGAGGCGAAGTTGTGAAAAAGAAGGATTACATGTGAACGTATCTCGCATCGCTTGTAGAACGGATACGACACGGTGCCTCGGCTCCCGCATGCAGTGTGGGAGATGAGAGGCAACGTTGAGGAAATGCTCGACCTCAAAACGCAGCTTCCATCATACGACATTTGACACCTTGAAGTTGTATGACCAACAATTTGTCTAGAGGGTCGTCGCTGTCTTGCTGAGCTAAACACAATCCGCGGTCAGCTTTATTAAAGGCTTGAAGCTTGAACCTTAATCCGGGGCAATGATAAAGGTTGAGGCTCAGTCTCAGTGGCCGGAGGCTAGTTCCGGCAACGAGGTAGCCCGTACTTGCCCCGTACCGTTTGGCTGGGTGCTTGGTCTTAGGGGAGAGGGGCATCAACTCTCAACTCGTGCTCGCATGACGATTCCGATCATCTGCTTTCCTCTCCCCTCCTCAACCGCGTTCCGCTTGAATGCTTGCAATAACCTTGGTTCTTCAACACTGTCCTTTTTCTTCTCCTACCGCGTTACAAATTGACGATCATTATCCTATACCATTCATCGTGATTTCTCGAAATCAGCCTTGTTACTCATGACATTCCCTTGATCAATTTGTGTTACCCGTCGTTTGGACGTCTTCAAATGGCCACATGGCGGTGTTTTGCGACTTGGAGGACGACGACTGCTCAGCCAGCAGTAGATCACAACTCAGCCCGAAGTCACAACAGGGTCAAGATCAGCTGAGAGTCCTTGTCGAGAGGCGCTCAGGAACAGCACCCAGTAGCGACCCTCTTCAGAACATCGTCGTTCAGCCATGGACGACCAATCAGCTCGCCGCTGTTCTGACCTGCTACCCGTATGCATTGGAAGGTCAACTGGCCGTCCCCTATACTAATCCATAACTCTAGTATTGCTCTTTCCCTGACTACCCATCTCGATTTGAACGATCTGCACGCTCTTGCTGCAACTTGCCGCAGCGTACACTCCAGCCTCACACAATACGCCCACCAGTTGAAATCACAGTCGCTTCGATGCATTCATGATGGGTCGCCAGCGCTGGTGGAGGCACTTTCGGCACAAGATCAGACAAGAAAAGCGGAGGAGGCCTCTGGGACCACATCAGATGCGCCGGACCTTGCACTGTCGCAATTGCAGGCTTCTGCCCGGGCCACTGCAGCGGCCTTGCTGTACACGCAGACTGGCGGACTCTACGCCTCTTCCGGCGTCTCAAGCAAGATCAGCTCATGTGCTCGAGATCTGGTAGCCCCGTGTCGCAAATGTGGAACACCCATCTGTAGGAACTGCGCTGCCAAGCCCCCGAGCAATATCAGACTCAAGGAACGACTACGCAGATTATGCAAGACATGCCTTGATGGACCGATACAAACTCATTTCCAGCAAACCATTTTCATTGGAGATGCAAACGATGTACTCCCGGCATCCAGTGCAAGTTCCATGAGATCTGAACGCTCATTGTCCGAATCCTCGATATCGGAGTCCACTTGTCATTTGGACCTCGAAGGACGTGCCAATGCTTTCACCTCACCAGCCTTTCTCCGCGGCCCTTGTGTCTGTGATTGTCGCGGGGTGTTCTTGTGCGCTCCCTGCGGCGGCAATCTGCGCGCCGGAGACACCACATATCAGAGAGTCTTTACGTGGCGGTCACGCTATAGTACGCACATTGGTGGCGGGCTTGGCACCGGGCTAGGCCTGGGTAACCAAGGCCAGAAATGTGGCAGGGGCGAGTCTTGTTTAGACACAAGCGCTGAAGCAGTTTGCTGGGTCGAAATCGACTGCTCCGATGGCACAGCGCATGATTCAGTGGATCATGATGGCTACCCACTCAGTCGAGTCGGCACCCCGGACTCCAGCAATAAACCTGGATATCTCCAACAAGAAGTCGTAAGTATTTGACCTCAGTCCCGCTTCGCATTCATACAACCTGTTGTGGATAGAGGTTTCTTCGTCGTCGCAACAGCTGACGGTTCACAGGAAGGAATCGGAGGAGTCTTGAAGAAGAAGGTGAAGAGAAGAGTAAAGACTGGCGCGTATACTTATGAGTACGCGGATGAGCGGGAGAGTGGGAGATTTCTGGAAAGAGAACAGACAGGAGCAGTCCGAAGCTGGTGTGGATGGTGCGCGAGGATTGTGCCTTCTGTCAAGGACAGAGATGAGCCAGGCTTAGACCTCGTGACGATCTAAATGTAACCAGACAAGTAGCAGCTCAACCTGTGTGTTGTTTGGATGCTTGTAGAGTACTTCTCCTACTTGAGATAAGGCTTGTTCGGAATTAGTGCATGTACTTTGTCCTCCAAGCCGCAGATTCAAAATCACGATGTGTCGTGACCGTATTTCCGGCGCAGATGGTTGGTCGCTGAGTCGATTGGCTTGCAGGACGCTACCGGCTGCATGCGGGTGTAGCGCATGGCAGAAGGCCCCGAGCGCCAGATGGGATCCAGCACGATCAAACCGCCTAAAGCGATTGGCCAACGGCGGTGGTACAAGAGAGACAAGCGATGGAGGGGTCCGGAGTCTAGATATAGATATGGGGCTCTTGCTCGGGTCAAACACAGTAAGGCTGAGCTGGTCACGAAAGGTAGCAAGGGTAACGTATCGACAGAGATAGGATCTGGTCAATTTCATGGTGTTACATGAACGATGGACCTGCATTGCATCGAGCAGTCGAGCCAGGTCACACGGCAGGCTATTCTTGCTGCATCCTCGGACACCGAGGGGCCTCAAATTTCCATGTACCGGCGCGATATTCGAAAACGGTGATCTGCCCTATCTGCCATTGCTGTGACCGCTTCATCAATGCAGGCTTTGGCCAAGTCCACTGATGCGTTGATAATTTCTCAAGGTGCCACTGGTGGAGACTTCGGCCATGGATTGACTCGACTATGAAGCCAGTCTCATTGGAGAGGAAAAAGCAAGAGTAACAAAAGAAAGCCGTGACGGTGCTGCTTCGCATGGGTTGGCAATGAAATTATCGGTTCTTTTTTGCGTCCACCTGACCCTCTCTCTTGACTGCAAAATCGAGCTTTCTCCTGCATCATTTAGTGTGCTTAAACCTGTTCTGCGCTTTGAGCAGTTGCCATTTCAGCTTCTTTCCCTCTGAAAAGGAAACCCACGCACCTCAGCTGGCAGCCACAATCTCGACTTGAGCCTTTCTCACTCATCCCCAAAACGACACCTGGCAACATCCTGAGCTGAGCTGAGCTGACCCTACTTGATCTGACCTGAACTTGAGCACACCTTTATCATTACAACTACCTCTCTACATTTCTCAATGCTGGTGGTCCCGTGCTCACTTTGACTCGGCACGTCCGGATTCAGGTTGTGCCCTCTACAGCGCATCTTAACCCCGGGTGCAGCCACAAAGGCTTTTCGCAGAAAATTGGAGACTTTCAGCGGGTCCGAGCTCTAAAATCGACATCATTGCCCCCGTCAGCATCGCCGAAACATCCAATCTCCAACTCTAACCGGCGTCCATTTTCTGCACGTTCGTTTCCTGACTGGGCAAGATCGTTGATAATCAATCGACGCGCACACCGACGGTTCCGTTCACCCCTCTGATTTCCCCTCGGTAGCGATAGAAAAGTGGTTGCTCCCTCATTTTGGTGTAGAATACACCTCTGAATCCTTCAGTCGCTGGTCATGAGCTTGCCAAATGGACTGAATCATCACCGTCGGAGTTCGTCTCTGGAGCGCCGTGATCCTTACTCATCCCCTTCCCTCTATTACGATGAAGAAGCCGTCAGACGTCAACTTCTCGGCTCAAGGAACAGATCAGTGACCTCGGTTTGTCAAAGCCAGCATTCGAATTTCGTTCACTTTCTAACTGCGACACAGTACATCAAGGCTGCCCGCGAAAGTCCCCTCAGCCTGTCCAAAGGCGACTATCCCGCCCGAAGGACTAGCCACGGTATGTCCTGCATGTTCGCCCGTAGCAGACAGCTCTGCTGACTCTGCGCTACCCAGATGAATACCATCAGCAACACCAAGAGCTGCTCGTGGACGTTGAACGCACCCTGAAAGACCTGCTTGATCGAGAAGACGTGGATAGAAATCATCAGATTACGATCGAAGATAATGGACCCAAGGTAAGTCACCGTGGTCAAATCTCGGTCGTCGAAAGTTGACTTTGGTCCAGCACATCAGTTTGGGTACACTGGCCTCCGCAGGCTACCGGACGGCCGAAGTTCGTGGGAACTACATGATCAGCAACCTCTTGCAAGAGTTGACATTGGCACAAGATCTGGGCAAGAAGGTTGTCAAAATACATCGTTCTCGTCTGAGTGAGAATCCGGTCGATCGTCTTTCTCGCCGCATTAGAGATGAATTTTGGAACAACTTGACCCGCTCCCTAGATGCCGACACCATTGAAAAGGCTGGACGTGATCCCAAGGACTGGACCAAGGATCCTCGCCCACGGATTTACATCCCCTCGGGTTGTCCTGAGCAATTCGAATATTACACCCAAGTTGCAAAAGACCACCCACAAATGCGACTTGACGTGCGCTGGCTTCCTGAAGGGCCCATCACTGCCGACCTTGTAAGAGATCTCAACCACGCTCCTGGCATTCTAGCTCTGGCAATGAGGAAGGAAACGATTGACGGAAAGGAAACATTGAAGGGGGAGCCCTTCATTGTCCCCGGTGGCCGCTTCAACGAGCTGTACGGCTGGGACAGCTACATGGAGTCCATAGGCCTGATCGAGAACGGAAGAACCGACTTGGCAAAGTCCATGGTCATCAACTTCGCCTTCTGCATTCAGCATTACGGCAAAATTCTCAACGCCAACCGCTCCTACTACCTCACCCGCTCGCAGCCACCATTTTTGACAGATATGGCGATGAAGGTCTACGACAAGATCAAGCACGAGCCTGGCGCTCTGGACTTTCTGCAGCTCGCTATCAGAGCAGCAATCAAGGAATACTACAACGTCTGGATGTCAGCTCCCCGTTATGACCCGACGACAGGGCTGTCACGATACCGACCCGATGGGCTTGGTGTGCCTCCAGAAACGGAGGCGTCTCATTTTGTCCACATTTTGACACCCTACGCCGAGAGGCACGGAATGAGCTTTGAGGAGTTTGTCGAAGCGTACAACACGAGGCAAGTCAAAGAGCCAGAATTGGACGAGTACTTTTTGCATGATCGTGCAGTACGCGAATCTGGCCACGATACTTCCTACCGTCTGGAGGGATGCGCAGCAAATTTGGCGACCATCGATCTGAACTCGCTACTATTTAAGTACGAGGTCGACTGTGAGTACTCTCCAGATTTTGTACCTGGCCAACAAAAACATCATCTCTCTTTCCTACACAGGTTGTCAAGACTAACAGCACTACAGTGGCCTATCTGATCCGTAAGCACTTCAACGACAGACTCACTATCCCACCCGAATTTCAGACCGAAGCGAATCGAAAGCAAGGCTTTGAGGTTTCGGCAACTTGGAACCGCCGGGCACGCATGCGCAGAGCTCGCATGGACAAGTATCTTTGGAATGAAGCCAAGGGTATGTATTTTGATTATGACACTGTCAACAAGAAGCGCACCACATACGAAACAGCTACGACATTCTGGGCCATGTGGTCGCGGGCGGCATCTCCGAAACAAGCTGCCTCCCTGCTACTGAATGCGCTTCCCCGTTTCGATGCCTTTGGGGGACTAGTATCCGGTACCGAGGAGTCTCGCGGAGAAGTTGGCCTCCATCGACCCAACCGGCAATGGGACTACCCATTTGGATGGGCTCCGCAGCAGATGTTGGCCTGGGGTGGGTTGATGAACTACGGCTACGTTGACGAAGCACAACGACTGGCGTACAAATGGCTGTACATGGTGACAAAAGCGTTTGTCGACTTCAACGGTGTTGTCGTGGAGAAGTACGATGTCACGCGAGAGCTGGATCCACACAAGGTCGAGGCTGAGTACGGCAATCAAGGGTCTGACTTCAAAGGTGTTCCAAAAGAAGGGTGAGTGATGTTCCTGTCGGTCCCAAAGAGGATTTCAGGCTGACACTCGCAGATTTGGCTGGGTCAATGCCAGCTACGTATATGGCCTCTCCTTCCTACCGATGCACATGAAACGAGCCTTGGGCACGCTCACTCCTTACGACACCTTTGACAAAGCCACCAAGATCAAGCTCGGAGCAATTGACGACCTCGAAGAAGAAACCATCCCCGAAGAATCTGAAGGATCGAGACAGGATTCAGGGGATGAAGTTGGCGAGAGCGCCCACTCTAGCACCGACTCCCTGCCAAACTGAATGAATGGACTGGAATTTGGCTCTTGACGTTGTTGGCAGGTCCTTTGCTCACTATGATTCCAGCTGAAACAACACTGCAATGCATAGACTCAGAACGGACCACTACGCGAATGGTTAACGACTTGATACCACTTAGCGAGCATGAATCACGGAACTTCTGGATGAGTTGAAGTTTTTCGACCATCGAGGTGCCTTGGCGTTATTGAGACGGGCATTTCTTTTCAAGCGCGATACCGGAGATGAAGACTGGGAGATGACCTATGAGTCTTACCTCTACATGTACCTAAGACTGCAAAGCGCGATATCCTTATGAGAATTGATATACCAGCGGCAACCAGGATTCTGTTACACGCAGCCAATCGGGGTGCTGCGCTTGGCTGCCTGTTCTGTGAAGGGTGTCTGGCGTGCGGCTAGATCCCTGCTCCCGCAGAATGACCGGTGTCTAGGTCACGTGTCCAGGACCGAGGCACACCCATCGATCTCAACCTTCAGTGCCATGAACATTGTCTACATATCAAAAAAAGCTCTGATTCTCAGAAAATCACAGAGCATCCAAGAGCCTTTCCGTTGTGTAATGATGCCCGCCCCGGTCGACGAACCGCGGATAAAGGCCGTCTACAACAGGCAAGAAACATCTACAAGCGGATGAACGGAGGAAGATACAAATAACGTCATGGGCACATGCCAACCTCTTCCCCACAAAGCCGATCGTGCACCGAGGCCAAACAAAGTATCGCGTCCTCGTATGAGGTCCTGTTTGCCTCATCATGCTACTTCTCCTCCAGTCCGGCTATGCCTTTGTTCAGCCAATCTGGTCTCCCGGCTGTTCCCTTTCGCACCTTGAAGAGGCAAAGCTCCTGGCCAGAACTCCAGCTTTTGCTCGGTAACTTTCCCGGTGGGTCTCAGTCATGCATCATCGGAGGAGCGAGGGAAAGATCACAACCACTGATGTTTCCGAGCTTCGCACAAGTTGTACCCGGGCATGTTGTCCTTTCTTTACTTAATCCACGCGCATGCTCCTTTTTCTGTTTTCTCCTGTCTGGTCCTAAACCTCGTCCTCCGAGCTTCTGTCTGTACAAACACTTCATTTTCTTTGAGACTTCTATCCGTTTTGCTCTCGTCTCTTCGAGTGGCACATCCGTCTGGTTGAACCTCGCTCACACAATTGTACACCTATCCGTATATGACGTCTACCTTGAGAAAGGTGATTGATACATTCAAGATGTCTCCAATAGACCAGGAAGAACACCAATACCTGCAGGATGTGGAAGCCGTCAAGAAATGGTGGACTGATTCCAGATGGCGGTACACTAAGCGACCATTCACTGCTGAACAGATTGTTCAGAAGCGAGGAACCATCAAGATCGACTACCCCAGCAATTTAGTAGCCAAGAAGCTGTGGAAGCTGGTGGAGGAGCGATTCGCTGTAAGACTGACTTTCACGAGTCCGCATGCTTGCCGTCTATACTAACCTATTCTGTAGACAAAAACAGCTTCGGCCACGTACGGCTGCCTCGAGCCGACTATGCTGACCCAAATGAACAAATACCTCGACACAGTCTATGTCTCCGGCTGGCAATCTTCCTCGACCGCTTCCTCGACCGACGAGCCCTCGCCCGATCTCGCAGATTATCCCATGAACACTGTTCCGAACAAGGTCCAGCATCTGTTCATGGCACAATTATTCCATGATCGCAAACAGCGGGAAGAGCGCCTCACAACACCAAAGGAGAAGCGCAGCTCCGTGGCAAATGTGGATTATCTACGGCCCATCATCGCAGACGCAGATACCGGCCACGGAGGTCTGACTGCCGTCATGAAGCTCACAAAACTGTTTGTGGAGAAGGGCGCAGCCGGCATCCACATTGAAGACCAAGCTCCCGGCACGAAGAAGTGTGGCCATATGGCTGGCAAAGTCCTCGTTCCTGTCTCGGAACACATCAACCGACTAGTGGCGATCCGTGCCCAAGCCGATATTATGGGCGTCGACCTGTTGGCAGTTGCTCGCACAGACTCGGAAGCCGCCACCTTGATCACAACCTCAATCGACCACCGAGATCACCCTTTCATTTTGGGCACGACGAACCAGAACTTGCAGCCCTTGAACGACCTGATGACTGCAGCCGAGCAGGCTGGTCAGAACGGCGACCAACTGCAAGCAATCGAAGACAAGTGGCTTCAAGAAGCAGGAATTAAATTATTTGACGAAGCTGTGGTCGATGCTATCAACGCGGGCGTCCACGTTGACAAGGCCTCCTTGATCGAGAAATACAAGTCCGCCTCACGTGGAAAGTCAAACAGTGAGTCGAGGGCAATTGCCAAGGGCCTGACTGGAGTTGATATCCACTGGGACTGGGATGCCCCTCGGACAAGAGAAGGCTTCTACAGATTCCAAGGCGGCTGCCCAGCGGCCGTCGCCAGAGCAATTGCGTACGCACCTTATGCGGATATGATCTGGATGGAGAGCAAGTTGCCAGATTACGCACAAGCGCTGGAGTTTGCCGAGGGCGTGCATGCCGTATGGCCCGAGCAGAAGTAAGTGAACCCACACTGTCCGTCTAACACAGATTTTTAACGGTTGTTCTTGCAGACTCGCATATAACCTCTCCCCGTCCTTCAACTGGAAAGCAGCAATGTCCGCCTCCGACCAAGAGACGTACATCCAACGCCTCGCAGAGCTGGGCTACTGCTGGCAATTCATCACCCTTGCCGGCCTGCACTCGACAGCTCTGATCTCCGATAAATTCGCAAAGGAGTATGCCAAGAGAGGCATGCGTGCCTATGGCGAGCTGATCCAAGAACCCGAGATGGAGAATAAGGTCGATGTGGTCACGCATCAGAAATGGAGCGGTGCCAACTATGTGGATAATTTGTTGAAGATGGTCACGGGTGGTGTTAGTAGTACGAGTGCGATGGGGAAGGGTGTCACGGAGGATCAGTTTCATTGATAGGGGAAAACGTCAGGTGACATGTGAATCCGCTTGAAGCACTCACTCTATCATGCCAGTTTCGAGGTTGGATCCAACCAGGTACGGAAGGAGCGAGCTCCTTTTGTTTTGTTGTATATGACGTGGGTTCACTTATGACTCAATCATCAGAAGGAAAAGCAAAAGGTACATATTTATTTGGCTACAAGAGCTTTTCCCTACCTCAGACCGAACGTGAGCATACCTCATGCAGACTCTTGCAAGTTTCATTTCGAGTGCAATGCACCGAGTAGCCACCCTGACTCCCTCCTTGCTTGCTACGTCATCCATGCCGAGCACAGTTTTAAACTCAAGCCTTCCTATCGTCTTTCGACTCCAGCCTCGCACCTTCCTTCATTATTTTCAGGCGAGATTGACACCTTCGCAACGTGCAGCTGCCACTCGAAATCATGAGCGCAAGTTCTGTGCTTTTCAATGTGACCTTGTATTCCACTCATCTCCCACGAAATCCCCCGCGTCGCGTGTTAAGCGATCCGGAATATTTGATCCTTTGAAATTCTACCTCACTTCATTCAGGGAAATGAAAGGTTCCAGCTAAATTGACGCAGTTTCTCGAGCCTATAGTCTACCGTTGCAAATTCCATCCTTACGTCGCTGAGTCTACATGAATCAATGTACGAACCAGACCCGGAGAGCTACACAGAATCTCGGGGTTCCGGTCCCAGCGGTTCAGGTGTCGATAATCCAGCCTGCTCGGTCTCAGACACTGATTTGCACCTGTGCAGTGACAACAACTGTCCAGCTGATCGCAAGGATTACAGCGCCATCGAGTGGGCCGATCTCGAAACCAGAGGGGCACGGGGATGCCGGAAATGCTTGCTGATTCTCTAAGGAATCATCCTCATCCTACAAACGCACGATCTTGTTCCCGGGTCAGAAGGCTGGGCAAGAGAAGCATATATCATTGTCAACGCGCCTATTGTGTCGGTAAACTGGATTCCGCCGCGCGAAAGCAAGAGCAAGGTCCTTTATCTAGAAGTCCAGTTCTACGTCGAGGCAGCTTTCCAGGGTTCGACCGCTTTCCGGGACTGGCTTGTTCGTAAACCACATGTTGTTGCAACCGAGCAGCCTCTTACCTCTCTTCGATACGCGCAGGCGGCTCTCGAGGATTGTCTGACACGTCATGGCTGTCATTCAAATCGCCGCCCGGATTTCAAGCCGAAACGCTTGATCGACACCTTGCCTAATAAGCCTGAACATGTGACAGAGGACATCGTCAAAGTCATCGACACAGCAGCGGATATCGACTCTAAAAGTTCGATTAGGTACGTTGCTTTGAGCTACTGCTGGGGAGAGCAGACGAAGTATATAGATGAAGTGTTGAACATGACGCGGCACAGCCTTGTCGAATGGGCCACCGGCAAACCGCTATCCGAACTGGCTGCGGTATTTCGCGATGCAGTGATCGCGACGAGGCACCTTGGCTGCCGATGCTTGTGGATTGATGCGTTGTGTAGGTTGTTCCTGATCCTCAAGTTGTTTACTAGGAAGATCAAAAGTTCGCCAAAAGAAATAGACAGTTTCACGGAGTTCCCCCAAGTCTTCACTGTGCAGCAAACTCCGGTCGGGCTGATATAGGTGCTGATGGCTCTGCAGGCATCATGCAAGGCGATCTTGAGGAATGGAGAACAGAGTCGGTCAAAATGGCAGACATCTACTCTAACGCTGTAGTGACACTAGCCGCTGATGGATCGACCTCGGCGGATGATTCATTCCTCAACACTGGACCATACCGAAACTTCAGGACAGGCATTGAAGTCCCAGAGTCGGAGATACCTGGCATTTGTCCGAAGGTCTTCGTTTGGATGACGGCTGAGAGTCTGCACCGGAACGCCGACCTTCTGAAGCACCGCCATGTCGAGCTTCTACACCTCCAAGAGCGCGAGAGCGCAATGGAAGGAAGTGGCTGGATTTTACAAGAAATGTTACTCAGCAGACGTGTAATCTCTTTCTACAAGACCCATCTCCAGTTCCGCTGTTGGTCCGGCGTGCGGTCCGATGATGGAGAGATAGTCGATGACGAAGACATTGGCGGTGCGATTCTGCCGTGGTGGCAAGGTTCTCTGCAACTTCGACGGCTGTCGAAAATCTTACATGATGCTGATGCTGAACCACTCACTGATCAGGATCTTGAGAGTTGCTTGGCGCAACATTTTGTCCAACTATGTCGGTCGAGAACTCACCAATCCAGGTGACAAGCTCGTGGCTATAGCTGGAATAGCGGCGATACTAAGGTCGAAATCATCTCCAGACAACGTATACATCGCCGGAATGTGGAGAAATACATTCATGCAAGAACTTCAATGGGTTGGTAAGTTTCCTCATCAGCAACTTGATTCGCCATCGTGGTCCTGGGCCTCGAAATCAGGACGTACGCATTTTGTGCCTGGTAGTCTGAAAACCACGGGTGCAATCTACTATACTAGGCTCGTTGCCATCGATCCCGCTTTGAGGCACGACCACTTTGGCCAGGTCAGCTTTGGTCATTATGCTATCCTCGAAGGCCAATCCATCGAAGTCAAGATTATTGATCAGATGCAGATCCGCCCACTCGGCATAGGTGACTATGGGCCACTCATTCGGACAGGCGTTCACTTGGACATGATTGTCCCCAGCGTTGCCACTTACATAACCTGACCTTACCGACGGCTTAGTCAGGTCACGGTCATGTAATTCGGCGCCGGTAAGGTCATGGTAATTTAGGGTATGACCGGTTATGACCGCTGACTAATATAGTCTTGGCAGCCCGCGCAGCGGTCGCCGAATTTCGCTTACTAAGTAAAAATATACTCTTTTCACTCAAAAAGTATGCTTGGCAGCGACCCACCGGTCATTCTTACCTGACCGAGGCCACGGTTACGGTCAGGTCAGGTCATCTAAAAGCGCTGATAAGGTCAGGTCAGGTAAGAATGACCGGTCATGACCAAAAAACGGTCATGTAAGTGGCAACGCTGATTGTCCCTGAATCAGCTGAAACCTCTGATGCTTCAGGTATGCCAGACAGATCATTCCGCCGGCCTCATCTCAACTCGGATGCCAAGTGGACATCGATTCCGTGTGTAGGGCAGGCCCTGCTTTTAAGTTCCAATCTCGGAAGGCCCGCGGCTACTCGGGAGGAACAGTACTTGAGCGCTGAGTTCTTGATCTTGGCCAAAAGCTTCGCAACAGACGAGGATTACGTACGCGTTGGGATCTGGAAAATCGAAGACAAGAGTCTGGGTCTCTACGATCCGGAACAAGACTGGCAGTGGCTTAAGGCAAACTTCGATGACTTCCTTCGGCCGGAACGAAGACGACAATTCAAGGTCTACTGACTGCGCAGGGAATGAATTTCCACCACCACCTGAGCAACAAAGTGTACTCGGATCGATCTTCCGATATGCCTTCCCGCACAAATCAGTGCTGCAGGTCTTCCATTGTCGGTGCTTTCTTTACGACGGGTGACGATTCATCCGGTTAGCGCATCGGCGTAGGCGCATGCAGGCCATGCCTCAAGCAACTGAGCGATGACACTTGACAACTTCCCGGGGCTGCTGGGACAAGGATGCTTTGTCAGGCGGAGATAGCGCGTTCTTGCGATGGTATCCGTTTGTATTGTTACCACAGAGCCACTATGCTCAAATGACAGAAGGCCAGAACCTTGAATCATGGCTGCGTCGATCGATCCTGTCAACATTGGAGTTCGGTCATTCTCACGCGTCAGCCAATGCACCATCTCTGATTCGAGGGCCTACTCCTTGCTCGGACGCCTTGCTCCGGCTGTCCAGCCAGATCGGCGAAATCCACTGGGTTCGTATGATCTTTCACATCACCCACGTCGGCCGCGTTGCTGATGCGCACTCGGCATTGATATCGTGCATATAGAACAGACGATCCTGCTTTCGCACGGCGATCTTCTCCGTAGATCGACACCAGGACCCCCCAAAGATGAGCTTCCGTATTCAAACCGTTCCTCCAGTCTGTCACATTCCCAGTCGTGATCATGTCGCCATCAGTCGGTTTCACAATGATAGCAAGGTTCTTCAGGGATCTCATAGCTTCCCACGGTGGTGTATCTTCCTCTATCTCTGGGTTGATCGTGAACGATTGCATACCGTCAATGTCGAATATAGGGAACACCTCATGTTGGGGACGCATTTCAGGTAGAAATAAAAGTCCAGGGTATGTAACGAGGAGTCCTCGATCTGTCGGATAGCCTGGTGCGATATTACGCAATAGAGCGTCAGTAGGCTTCTGAAACCCAGCTGGGGCCCACGTCATGCCTTCCTCTCGAATTCGCTTCCCACTAACAAATAGAATTGCTTGTGGGAAAACGTTTAGAGAAGAGTAGATGGCTTTCATTCTTTGGTCGACAGGGATTCCTTGAAGCTCAAAGGTGTCAATCCCTAAAAGACTAGCCAGAACGATTGGACTATCCCCATCTCGAGTCGATGTTCGCCAGCAAAGCATTTCCCATAGTCGAACAATCTTGGAACACCATTGAACATTCGAGTCGAGTATAACAGCCTTTCTGAGAGCAGTTGCACAGATATCTTCGAAGATTGGATGACACAGCAGTGGTCCGAGAGAGGCTTGCACGAGCAGATCTTCGCTAGCTTTCTTGAGATTGACAACGCGGTCTGAGAATTGGATATAGAGATTTGAGCGGGCCAGAATGCCCTCTTGAAGGGTCCAAAGCCGCCGTAGCCAGCCAGAGCAATTCAGCCTCATGAGAGCCTCTGCTAAAGAATTGAAGGGCGAACGTTGAAGTTCTGCATCAAGCACGAGGACCCTGTTTGCTTCTAGATATGTTTGTCTGAGGCGAGATATGGCCAACTTTCGGAGTTTCCTTTCGAGTGGAACACACAGGGTGTCAATCCAAATAGGCACAGGAGTGGAAAATTTGCATGCCATTTGCTTCATCCATGACATACCTTTATCAAAGGAGGAATTTGCCGGTTCTCCATAATGCCCATACGAGGCTTCTACCACCGTCCTAAGCCGTATAAGTTGGCACTTTGGTAATGAATTTCTGATTGTATTGCCGAGGCCGTCCGACCAAACATGCGACAGAGCGACATATTTTGACACAGCACGGGAGTCCACAACGTCAATGTCACATTCCAACGGGGTTTCCCGGATAGAGATCTGAATGAGCGGGTGGCCGCCATCTTCCAATATGGCTTTGAGTTTCTCAGGAGAAGGTTCAAGATGCTCGCATCGACAACCTTCAGTAGCATGCGAAGTAGTATATTTTTCTTCGTCGACATTGTTGGCAATGCATCTTTCCGTAGAACATCTCGAATGATTATTTCCTCGTCCGCTCCTTTGGAGGGAACTAGCGTAGTACACAGAAGGTACAGCCATTGTGCCTGCGAGACGCTCATATTCGTTCGGACACCATCCAGCGTCGAGCATGTATGCTTTGAGAAGCTTGCTCTGCGGCCACGTAATTCGGAAGTTATACGGACCGACAATGTACTTGACGTCAAGCAACCTGTCGCGTAGCTGCAGCATCATCTGACTCAAAGAACTTCCCAGGACCAAGATGGACAAGAGAATCTCCCCACGTAGAGGCCCGTCGTCCTCAAGAGGGATGATGTAGTCATTTAATAACGTCGCAACTTCAGACAAGCATGCATGAGCTCGAATAAAGTGCCTTTCGACTTTTCGTTCACTGCTTGATTGCTCCTCATTATGAGCTGGGGGCGGGTCGTCTTCCAACAGTTTGAAAAACATGATTTCTAGTTCAGAAGTGTAGATCGGCAAATGCTTGGTGGTGATAAAGCGTTCACCTAAACGGTTCGATCTTACGAAATGGCGACTATCAATCTTGACAGCGAAGACCTCTTTGAGCATCCCGAAATATAACCAAGTCTGCAAGAACTCCTCGGTCTTTCTAGGCCCATGTTGGCTGAAGTCGCCTCCGAGAAGGCGTTCTTTGTCCCAGCCTCGGAGCCTTGGATAGCTGGCGTACGTGTTGTCACCCCATTCGCGCTTGTCCAGGTAGGGCACCTTGATCGGCGGAAGGGCAGGATCTGCGACTCGAGGGAGGTGTTCCATTATGATAATTCGTGAGACATTGAAAGCACAGATGTTGTGGTGCAGATTGCAAGCTCATCTCCCATGGACCGCAAGAGCTGAAGGCTGAAGGAAGTCTTCAAAGATTCGGGGAAGACGGCCGCCCAGATTGGATCTAGCGGAGATGGAGCAAGGAAACAGACAGCGACAACAGTTGCAGGCCATCGAAAATGCATATACTAGGTCTCAGAACGATCAAATGGCAGCGATTGAATTGCTGGCATGGGGGGCCTAATTAACGCTAAGCACATGAAAACAATCACGTGACTAATGCTCCCATGAGAAGCTATTTTCTACCCCTACTGGCTATCTCCAAAGCAACATTCGTGAAGATACTCCCAACCCATAGCAACATCAAGAACCAGCCAATCTTACGATCCATCACCCACCCGTTCCACGGGACCAAAATGAGCAGTCCCACAAGGGCAACAAGCAACGTCCCAGCGGAAATCGCGAGCCCCAAATTGAAGTCAACCGGAATAGCTCCATGGCCGCTCAACACGAACAAACTATCCCTCCCAGGCACTTGACCCGAACCAGAAAGAATCGTGTACAGCCCTATACCTCCAAATCCAACCAAAATATTCACCATTGGACCGCCAAAACACGCAGAGAGGGCCATAACCGGGTACCCAAGCTTAGCTACTGTGATGTCAGCAACTAGATCGCCGAGGGAGTTCCCCAAGGCAAAAATAGTGATGCCGAGGATGGTGTCGCTGATGTTTAAGACAATTCCGAAAGCATGCAGGAGGCCGACTGCTTCGTTCGTTGCGAGGAAAATCCACGTGATGGAGACGGCGAATCCGATGGTGATCGGGATAGCGCGGGGAATTGAGCCTGCTAATAGCTTGGACGATAGGAGTACGCTGCCGACACAGACAACTCCAATGCCAAATCCGAAGAGAGGCAAGAATCTCAATAAGCCGTGCGAGGAGTTGCGAGTATTGATCCAGAATACTAGAGCTAGAAACGTAGGTGCCGTCGCCGCCTGCAGGAGTGAGAGCGAGCCAGCGGGTTTTATCAGTCGTTCTTGCAGATTTATCGGCGGGTCAGGATCTCTCCAGCCAGAGAGACTAGTCGCGGCGCGACGTAATGAGCGAACAAGAGCATATGGTTCTACTCCATCATTTTCATTCAGCATTGCTTTGACGATGTTTTCGGATCCTCGAAAAAGATAACCTTTCGCGGACCAAACCACGAAAGTATCGGAAGGCAGGATGGTGACAGTACCGGGAAGAGGCTTTGGCCCCACTGGATCTGGGATATTGGCAGCCACGACGGAAGGAGGAACTGTAGGCATCCGGCTATCAGCCTCATCTTGGCCCGCACCCAAAGGTAAGTCGTTTAATCCCGGAGGGTCCGTCTCGTCTTCTAAGCTTTCAACTTCACAAACAGGAGTGGTTAGCGTGAGTAAAAGGATAATAGGCGCAACCAAGATTCCGATAAGTCTGGACATTGTCTCTTTCTCGTTCCAACTAGATAATGTCGGAAAGAACAATGCCAATGATTCCAGCGCAATTGATTTCAGGCCATTCGCGTCGACAATCTGTGTAGCTTCAGGCTCTCGCGGCGTCCGATTTAACACTGCGGGTTCGGGAAGGAGGATTTCGCTCGAGATGGAGCTCACAGAAGGCCTCCGCTCCCATGGGATCGATGGATCCATAGGAGAAGCAAGCATTTCAGGGGACATGCTGACTTCTGGAACAGTCAAGTATCGTGGATCTTGGCCATCGTTCGAATATGTCCGCAATAATGGATGTTGGTTTGGTTTTGCCTTTTCCAAACCTGCCAATACGGATCGGAATTCGAGCGCTCCAGCCAAAGATGGTCGAATAGAGGCGTTTCCACCCTGGTTCCGTCTGGGCCGCCAGCGACTGACATGCATATTTCTCGTTATCTCTGATAGAATCGTGTCTGCCGGATCGAAGCTATCATTAAACCTATTATCGAACGGTGTATAACGTCTTGAAGGGTCGCGCTCTCTGACGGGTGAATGAGCAAGGATGCTTGGCATCCTCGAAGACCATGCCCGTGAAGCAGACGTAGCAGGCAATCCAGAGCTTCGCCCAGGAAATTTCGTTTCCGAAACTGGGGGAGCCAGAGAAGCCACCAATAAACGTCTTGATCGTCGACTCTGCGGTAGGAGTGCGGGTGAATTCATCTGCGACGCAGTCACACTACGGTGTTCCAAAGCCCTCAGGAGGTTGGGACTGACTGAACTTCCTCTTCCAGTTCGTCGTGTTCCGGCTCGTGTGCGAGCAACACGCATGCCTTTTTGTATTTCCGTATACGCGCGGTGCCGCTCCTTCAGATTATCGTCTTCGTTGGCCGCCTCGTCTACTTCCGCAATGACTTGATTTTGCAGCATTGTCTTCGTCCTCCTAGCAAATCTTAACGTTCCCGCTCGTCGTACTGGTTCAACAAAGCCCGCATCTTCACTTCGAAGTAACGCCGTCGATTCAGATGGATATCGTGCCTCTCCGGGAGGGTTGTTTCCTGTCTCCTCGATGGGATCATCCCATTGCTCCATGGCATCATCGTCAGGAACATAGTATTGTGCTCTCGCCGCAGCCTCTGTCTTGCTCCTTTCTCGCCGTCTTTGTAGAATCCAGTGCCAGATAACGATAAGCAACACATAGAAGGCATAGTAGCAGATCATAACAACGCATTCAACCAGTTGCAATTTTCCATCCGACAGGAAAACGATACTGATCACAACAGCAACGATAAAAAACAGAAGGTCTCGAACAAACGACCTCTTCGCCACTTTGAACGGCCGGACAAAGGCCATAGATCCGGCAACGACGGTGGCAATGAAGGCAGCCGATCCAATAAGGACACCAAAAGCCAAGTCAGCATTATTTGTGCGAAAGGCCGTGAGAGCGGAGAATAAGTCGGGGCCGCCATTACCGAGAGCGAGAAGGGTGATTCCTGACAAGCTCTCCGACAGTCCCATCAAGCTGGCAAGCGTAGATAGATTAACGCACAAGAAGTCGCTCGAGACAATCCCCGCTGCGGAAACTAAGGTCGAGAACCAGCCCATCAATAGGATGAAAGTCACCCATTTTGCCTTGCGCAAATTGCAATAGTAGAGGGAGAGGTAGGCCAGGTGGCCAGAGTTTTCGTCCACGCAATACTCCTGTACGAAACGGCATTGATCTTCGGCACGAATGACGTCCTTGCACTGACGAAGTTTCAGCATCCGTAGCATAGGAAGCAAGAAGTAAGCATACTCACGCTGAGTTCATTCCGCCTCAGAATCCCGACATCATATCGCGCGTCGCCCACATATCGTAACCCAGTCCTGCGGGACAAGGTGCCAAACACAAGCGCCGCCGAAATCAAAGCCAAAGCCAGGCAGAAGCGCTTCAGGAAACGCGTCCGAATTGTGGGTGGCTTGCCATTCGCGAGCTCATTTCGAGGGCAGAATGGCTCTTTCCACTCCGTTTCCATGACTTGAAGTGCACATGAGATGAAATAAAGGTGCGCATGATTCGAGAGCGATAAATCGAGATGTTTCGCGACGCGGCGATGACCCAATGACAGCGGGGCCCAGAAATGGGACTGAGCACCCGTGATGAGAAGGATAGGAGAGTGAGTACCGGCCTGGGTAGGCTGAGGAGCTTATGCAGAGGCTGAGCCGAAGTTGAGCCAGGTCACCTGATTCCTGATTCCTGAGTAATGCGTCTCGGCGTCAGGCAACATGACGTGTCAAGTCTACCTCCCAAACGTGCACCCTTCCCCCGCCTTGAACGCTTAGCTCAGCTCATTTCGGGCCGTAAATAACATCTGTATATATATAATGCATTTGAAAATTGATCAATAAACACAACGCAAAGTGTTCCGCGCGGCTATAGCTCAGTTGGGAGAGCGTAATTCTCACTCATTCTCTCTATGTCTCCACCAAGCTGACAACCGTTCAGGTCAGACTGAAGTCTAACTTCGGTTTATCAGTATCATCTGAAGGTCATGCGTTCAGTAAGCTAGTTGCCACTGTGAACCAGAGTTAACTCTGGAACCAACTCTAACAGAAAGTTAGATCCGCATTGGCCGCAAAATCCATTTTGTCATTTTTGGAAGTCGAGGCTTTGAATTCAGATATCTACATTGTCTAGAATGTTACTTTTTGGGGAATTCAAAATGTGCGAAGTGGGGATGTTTGCTGGATCTACTGGCACGTTGATGGCTCGGCGATATCAGAGGACGAGTGGTCGAAATGGCATTCAATGCACAATGGTGTTTTTTTTATGGAGCATTAAAAGTTGACTCATTAAGCCGATCTGGTTACAGACATCGCATAGATCTGGGAGCCAAATAACAATACCAAGATGCTCTGTCGTTCAAATCCTTTAACGATCAGCCGGTCCACCTGATTCCACTGGTTTGAATGCTAACCCACCACTCGAATCGAGGCTTTTGAGCTGTGTTTGTCTCGACACCTGAATCATAGCCTACACTTAACCTCTGTAGGCTCGGCAGCCTTTGACCGTTCTCCCACCATCCTCTCCTCCGCCTGATCATTCTGTACCATTCAAGCCCAGCCCTTCTCCCCCTAAGTCTTCACCCAACTGTCCTCCACCTTCCTCACACTCTCCTTCTCCACGACCCTCTCCTCACTCATATCAGTACTAACCGCCAAATCCAACCGACTCTTGATCCCCACCCAATCCGGCAACCCCTTCCCAATAGTCGCATACCTCATTTTCTCCGGCACGAAAACACTCCCACTCCTGCCGTCCAAAACATGCCTGACAACCGGCCTAGCCACATCCTCGGGTCCCAACAACGGCGTCT
The DNA here is from genome assembly GCA_030247875.1 of Cladophialophora chaetospira. Lineage (NCBI taxonomy): Eukaryota > Fungi > Ascomycota > Eurotiomycetes > Chaetothyriales > Herpotrichiellaceae > Cladophialophora > Cladophialophora chaetospira. The sequence continues at coordinate 793,526 of JAPDRK010000020.1, read as the reverse complement.
TGGACTTGATAAGCTGTGACTCCCAGGATCCAACCAGCGGTGTCTTCGCCCACATCGGATGCACGATACTCGCCTGGATGCAATGTCCGCCCTGCTCCTTATAGCGGGTCGCCAGCTCGGCGAGAAGCGTCTCGTGCATGCCCAGCACGGCGTGCTTCGTGGCGCAGTAGTCGCCTAGTCCCGGACAGCCCGTGTAGGAGGCCATGCTCGCGATGCTCACGATGTGGCCTTTCTTCTGGGCCATCATCTTCGGCAGTAGGAGACGCAATAAAGTGAAATGGCTGAGGATGTTTACGCGGAAGATCTTCTCCAGGAAGTCGTCGCTGGTGCCAAGGATGCTGTGCTGTTCGGCTATTCCCGCATTGTTGATGAGGACTGTTGGGGTCGATGTCTCGAGGACCTTTGCGATGGTCTCATGAATGGATGCTGGCGATGTAAGGTCGACTTTGTGGTACGAGAGACGACGGACTAACAAAGTTTGTATCAGTCAACCAAAAAGGGACCTTCAAGGCATTGGGAATGAGAACGACTACTCACCACCCTTCAAATCATCCGGCAAAGGCTGGACATCCAAAACCACGATCCTCGCCTTGGTATGCTCGCCAAACAGCTTGACCATTTCTTTGCCGAAGCCGCTACACCCGCCTGCAGGACCATTAGCAAATGCATCAATATACGCGGAGTATGCACAACGATGACCAGAAGGGAGTCCGAGACAGAGTCTCGTTGTGGCGAAGTCCGGTCATCACGGTACGGTTCTTGAGGAAGAGGCTCGACTTACCCGTGATCAAAATTGTCTCCTTGCCCTCGACCTGGAACTCCCATGGTGCGCCTTGTTTCTTGAGGTGCCCGTAGTTCAGCGCCAATCTGCTCAAAAACCGGTTCATGGAGGAGATCAAGCCCCACGCAAAAAGAAATTTCAGGATCTTAAGGGGTGGAGTGGCGCCGACTCTGATGGTGCTGGGGAACGGAAACGGAAGGTCATATGGGAACTTGTAGTACCGAGTCGTCGGCCACGGAAGCTTTTCCAGGACTGAAGGGTTGCGTAGGACGTAGAGCAGGAGAGGTCCAGTAAGGAGAGGGTTGAAGAGAGTGTTGAGAATGAGGGATGAGAAGGATGGGGAGTTAGAGAGGCTGGATTGAACGGCCATGGCTGATGCGGTAGAGATTCTCGGAGTATAGCTGTCGACCGTGCTGTCCGTGCAATTCTTCTCGTTGATGGACCTTCAGGACTGAGGATGACGTGACGTTCCGTCAGAGAGCCAGCGCGAATTGAACGAGGTTGCCTTTGCTCAAGATTGGAGTTGTTCCACACAATAAAGGTCTGGACGCCTACTCCCTTAGGTTCCCAAAAAGACCTCAGTCGAGAATTTCTGGTTGCACCGTGCCTTGGTCTGAAGTTACCTCGGCAAGACGGCGGACAGACACGCGTCTCGATATCCCTTCTTATATCACAACTTGAGAGCAGGTATTCAAACCACAAAGAAACGAGCAAGTGACAAAAGTAGTGAAGAGATGCAAGGACAAATGGAAGGACCAAAGGGGTTTGAATCAAGTTTGCCTGGTTTCAGTGTCGGGCATCGAGCCCCTCTCGTAAGCTGAGCTCCATACCATTGGTATGCTTCGTGTCCGGGATAGCTAGTCCCGCGCAGGGGTCACGAAAAGTGCGGGGGCCCCTAGAATCTGGAGTGCGGGCGCTCGATCTCCAGCCTCAGGCAACACGTGACTCAAGCTCAGTTCAGGTCCAAGCGCCGAGTGCATCTTTTCCGTAGGCGCGCTCAGGTCGTCACGATACAAATGTGGCATTCTCTTAACAGGTGCTTATTGTTGCAAACAAGCGAGAAGCAACAACGTTGAGCTCATATTCAGTCCTCGTCAAGCAAATCAAGCGTAAAGCAGTCAAGTCCCAGACACCCGATCAGACCAAGCGAGTGTGTTTTCGAACGAAGGTCATCAGACATAAAGACCTAAGCACCTGCCTCCACGGAGACCAGCGAAGTAGAGCAATCATCGTGTTTGACAATGCCTTTCAACCCCGTTGAAAGAATGTGATGATGCCGTCGTCATCTGGCTCGGAGAAGTTCCCACCGATAACCCAAATCCTGTAATCAACAACGGTAGCTGGTCCATACCTGCACAATTCTCATCAGTCTCAGCACCTGCGCATTATTGACACTCATCAGATGGGAGGGGAGGGCAGTTGGGAGCTCGCTGTAAGATCAAACGATGAGAGAGCTTTATAGAGCCGGCACGGGAAGTGAAAAACTGGAACAAACTGACCGGCCTGTATCAAAGACTTCGATCTCGTATCCATACGTTCTTCTCCATGAAATCGCCAGCTCGTAGTGTTGATGGAAATGGTTGGAGAGTGAGACAACCAACCCCTCGTAGTCAATGTAGTGGTAAATGAGGACGTTCTTGTTGGGATAGTAATCCACCAATTCGTCACGAAGATACTGGGTGAATTGCGATTTTGTCTTGTCATCGTTGAATACGATTCCGGACACTGTTTGCTCTGCGTCATCTATCATGCCGTTGATCGCTAGGCCAATTTTAGCAATCGATATTCGGCCCTTATATGCTAGTTGACGGAAAGATGAGACTATTGACGCACCATATTTGTCTGGGTCGTTGTCCGCAGTATTGACATCTCGGACCTGAGGGATGCCTTCAACATGCCGTAGACTCAGATGATTGGGCACACCTCCGGACGGAGCTGGTAGGCCAAAAGATATGGTCACAAACAGGCAAGCAAGGAACGAGGCCAGAGACAACAACATGGTGACCAACCGAGGCTTGTTGTCGTAATGAGAGACGTGATTCGGTATGCTTAGGTTTGGACTTGACCGTTCAAAAACGCAAGAGGCTCGAAAGATGGTTTTTTCGCATCAGTACTTGTTCAGCGGCAGAAGCGAATGATATACTCCCAACTCCTGTATCGTAAGGCGCTTCTCATTCATAATCCCTTTGGTGATTCCATCGATTGGTTGCTTATTTCTCCTGACCATATGTTACTCCAGTAGGCAGTAGAACTGGCGAGCGATCTACATCTCGTCGTGTAGTGCTGCGGACTTTCCATGTCGCCGGCGCCCCGTCATTATGTGAAATGGGCTGCGACGTGTGCTGGAGGAGCTTTCGAGTATGCACGAGGTGGAGATGCGTTCATGTAAGGAGGATGCTTGCGTCGACAGACCATCCAATCGAGCCATGAGAAACCAATCAGTTCAGAAGAGGACCAGAGTTGAGCTGTGAGACCGCCAGAAATGAGGCACTGCGAAGACTCGGATCTGCATATTCCCGCTCCAAACTGCACCCCAGTGGAGGCCGTACAGCGTCCACAAGCTGCATGTCGTCCGATCGAAGTCTTCAAGGCAGAAGGGGGATCTTCATTGTACCACAAATGACGCTGACCTGGAGCCCCTGAGACGGGTGCTTGCATAAGCAACACGAATTCCGGCAAAGGAGAGGGCTTTTTTTCCGATGAAGACTTCGTTGGTGGTTCCTTGGAGTACCCCCCAAGATATTATCCGCGACGGTCGATGACTTGGGCAAGAAGAGAACGAGAAACGGGGGTCTGCCTTGTGTCTCTGGCCGTTCTCGGCAAGGCACCATAACAAGACCAAACGGTTGCTGGGAGCCAGGGGCATTTGGATCTCAGCAGCACGCGAATATCAAGCGTGGTGGTAGTTCGGAGCTGTCGTTTAGTTCCCAAACCCGGCTGGCCCTCGATTGGCTACTCGCTGAGTTTTGATGTTGTCCCTGTTTCGACGGCTTGCGAGTATCGAGAATGCTTTCAATTCGATACACATCGCTTTGTAGACAGGCCAGAGCATAGATAGTCACGTCTGCGAGTTGGCTTGAGATCCGTTGCCAATCATTTAAGCAGAATTTCCATTTTTATCATTCTGACCGCGGTGAGGAAGGGAGGATATGACACCGACCCCGGAGACAACTCATATCGATGAAAATGTATCAATCATTGAACGGAAAGTGGTATCTAGTGTTCTTCCCGGAGAAGAACCTTCCTATCGAAGGTCAGCAAAAAAGAGATAGCCCATATTGGCTCTTGAACCACTCTCGAAAGCCGTCCTTGGAGTGTATATCCCGGCCATCATGAAATGCGCCTGCGTAGATCATGCCACCTCATCATCTCGTTGTCACATGTACTCATCTAAACGGTCTGTCATATGTCCCGTCATCGTTGCCAACTGCACTTAGCGGCGGGCTTCGGAAATGGCTCAAATCCCCGCTACCTGTTTTACGGAGTGCTTGTCGCATTGTCTCGACGTTGATTTCGCTCCCTCCACCGAGCGGTGAACTCTGACCTGGTGGTGGGCTCCCTGCACCCCTTGGACCACGATTGGGCGATGTTTCAAATCCTTTCACGGATGCAGTGACGCTGGTGGGTGGTGAGGTACCTGGAGCTGTTGAGGAAATGGGTGAGCGAAGAGGAGATGGTGAGCGGGGCGGCGCCAGGGTCGGGTGCCCTGCGACATGCGTAGAGTCACGACGGGAGTCTCCAAACTCGTGTTCACCGTGAACGACGTCGGCGAAGGAGATGAAACTCAACCGGCGCACATCAGTCGAGTCCAAGGTGCCATAGTTTGATCCTGTCTCGGATTCCCGGTGAGCAAGAGAGGCGAGTGACGCTGACGGGACGTCGTCGTGAAATGACGAAGACAAAGACTGTTCGGCTCCCAAACCAGTTATGGTGACTGCGGCAGGTTGATGGGTTGCATGAGTGACGATCTCCACCGTGTCTGGATTCAATTTCTTATCCGTAATCGCTTCGGTGGAGGCATCGAGAGCGGGCGCGATGTGGTTCTCCATGAGTACATGAGAAGGTAAATGGGGGGATTTCTCCGGAATAATTTCTTCCTGCACGTTTCGCTCGAATATCATGGAGGATGCGGGCGAATGTGGTCGAGGAGAGGATGTGCCACCAAAGCCTGGAGAGCCCGGATTGCCATAGGGGTGACCCAAAGAGCCTCTATGAGGTGACACCGAGCCTGCGAGCAAGTCTGGTGATTTCATGGGGGATATCGGGTTCAAGCCAGTCAGGGGGGCTACTGCAGCAGGAGGAGATTTCGAACCCGCGGCAGCTTTGCCTTTGCCCTTGTCTTCTTCCGGCTTCTTTCCCAGCTTCCAAAAATCTCTTTTCCGTGGCTTCGCAGCCGAATCCTCCACTGTCGAGTCGGTGGTGGCAGGTTGCGCAGAGGGGGCAGATGAGTTCTGCAGCAGAGGCGCAGCAGAGTCTTTTGACTCGGTGCTAGGTGCACTGATTCGGTCGTTGACCGAGGGCTCCTTGGACGACATTCTCTAAGTTTGTGTCGTATGAAGTAGGTTGAATGGTGCGTTGAAGGCGCAGAAAAGCAAGTGAGGGGTTGATAGAGTATGTTGATCCGTTTGCGGGAGACCAGGTGAACTTCGAGTTAAGTCGAGCGCCTGAGGCAGAACATGTCGTAGATGAACCGAGTAACAAAAGGCGAGATTGATAAGTGTATCTTCAAAGGGGGCTGATTCGGAATCGTCGCAAAGCACATGCGCCAGGCCACGCAACTCCGGCACAGGCAATGGTAGATGAGGAATGGAGCTCGACGGACGCTGGAGGGGAGAATGTATGTATAACTCAACGTGTAGCGGTGTTCTCGGGACAACGACGACAGATGGCCTGTGCAACACGAAATATGTAGGTGTGGTGCGTGAGAAGATGCGTCCAGATCAAGCTGGCAGGTCGACGTCTTTTGTTGTTGAAAGAGAAGAGACAACACCCAGGGAAGGAGGCACCAAGGAGCAATCCTTGGAAATGATTGCCCAGTGACGATGCCGTGGCATGCAAGCTCACCAGATGGTGTCCAATTGGGTATGCGAAGCCTCTAGGATCACCTGCGACGAACCAGCCAGGCACCCGGTTTGGGAGGTTTCAGGGACAAGATGGGAGGAATCCGAGTCTTGTGACGAACTTGGGACTCGAGCCCATCCGCGCCTGCCAAGCACAACTCTATTCGCGCTCTACGCTTACTGGACGACTTGGACTGCGCGAAAGTGCCGATCCTCGTTACGCTCAATTCAGCTCCGAGCATAGCACAATTGATCTTTAGCAGGAGCGACCAAACCTTTCCCTCTGAAATCCTCCAGCCGTTCAGCTGACGATCATCGGCGCTACGTGGTCGCAAAGGATGCTGTTCTCGAGGTAGTCTCGAGTCGACTACGGGAGAAGCCAGTTTGCATTAGGAACTTTTCGAAACCCAGACTCGAAGTTTCTAAGATCAGGTCACCATCACTTTGAGTTGGGCAGCGCGGAGGAAAGACGACAAAGCTTCTAGTCACTATGCAGTCCTCTATCGTCTCTGCGACACCAACGACGGCCTCATGGCGATTCTACAAGCTCTGCGCTCAAGTGCTGCGGCCGTCCTTCCGGCGGCATCAGTCAGTCAACACATACCGAAGAACAAGATCACGGCTCAACGTCAAGCCAGATCCAGACTTTCTGCCCTCCAAGACTGAAATTCACGACCACATAATTTACAATCCTCCTCCGAGCATGCCTAATGTGTACCATACACCCAACATCTTCCTCCCCAAGAACGACCGAAGAAAAGTGATCCCAGATCCCGAAACACGAGCATTACAATTACAGTCAGCTCAGCAAGTACCGACTGTCAAAGGCCAGACAGAGAAGCGATACCATCTGACGGAAAAAGACTTGGAGGAGATGCGAGAACTCAGAAGGACGGACCCCGATCAATGGAGCGTTAGTCGTTTGTCGAAGAGATTTGACTGCTCGCCGGTATTCACACATCTGGTCGTGGAAGGGTTAGCTCCTGAAAAGGGCAAAGAGCAGAAGCTGGTGACAGATATCATCAAATCGAACTGGGGCAAGAAAAGAAGGGAGGCACGCGAGGATCGGCAGCTTCGAAAGGAACGATGGCTCAGAGATGCATAGAGCATCTGTACTTATACAAGAATCACAAAGCTGCTTGTAATATAGAGAGGCCTGTCCAGACAGTAGAGAAAGCCATTGTACAGTCTCATAAGCTGTTGAAGCCATCGTACTTTTTGTCACTCGGACATCTCCAAATCTGCCTCACTCCTTCCTCTCCGAACCGCATCCAACCGCATTCCTCACATCCCACCACTGCGCTCACATGCTCCACATCTCTCGCTCTCTTCGTTGTCCTTCAAGATATTTGCATACACGACTGAGCGCTACGTCCGGTTCAGTTGAAGCTACTAGACCTTGCTACCCTCTCATACGCCCATTGAGGAGTTCCGTGCTCTCTGTCCGGACATATTACGGCCATATCGCAGACGACAAGATGGCACCACAACTTGAGCCTTACTTCAAGAAGTAAGAAACTGACCATTGTACTTGCTCATACAGCCTGCTAACCAGACGTAGGGTCGACGAGCTCGCTGACTCCTTCATTGACCGTGAGCACGCCCTCCTGTTTTAGTGATAGCGGGGTGCTGACCACGACTTCCAGGTCTACGAAAAGCCGTTGCGATCCCCTCGGTGTCGGCAGATGAAGAGCGAAGGAAAGATGTTGTTCGAGTGGGTTACAAGAGCGAGCCTTTTCAAAATCACAATTGCTAAACCCGCTGTCAGATGGGTCAATTTCTTGCCTCCGAACTAGAGGCTCTCGGCGCAGAGGTTCAACAACGCCCGCTAGGAAAACAGCCAGGAAAGGAACATCTCGACCTCCCTCCCGTCATCATTGCCCGCTATGGCAACGACAAGTCCAAGCGTACTATCCTCGTCTACGGCCACTACGACGTCCAGCCTGCACTTCTCGAGGACGGCTGGGCCACGAAACCCTTCGAACTCACCATAGATGACAAGGGAAGAATGTATGGCCGTGGCAGCACAGACGACAAAGGTCCTGTGCTTGGCTGGCTCAACGCCATTGAAGCGCATCAGAAAGCCGGCGTTGACTTCCCAGTAAATTTGCTCTGTTGTTTCGAGGGCATGGAAGAGTATGGCTCTGAAGGCCTTGACGACTTCATCAATGCAGAGGCCAAGAAGTTTTTCAAGGATGCCGACGCTGTCTGCATTTCAGACAATTACTGGCTCGGTACCGAGAAGCCATGCTTGACGTACGGCCTCCGCGGATGCAACTATTACTCTGTAGAGATCAAAGGCCCAGGCCAGGACCTCCACTCCGGCGTGTTTGGCGGCACAGCTCAAGAACCCATGACCGACCTGATGACCATCCTCTCCAAATTGGTTTCCAACGACGGTAAGATCCTCATTCCGGGTATCAACGAAATGGTCGCTCCCCTCACCGAAGAGGAGAAGAAACTCTACGGGCCGATTGCTTACACCATGGACAACCTGTACGAATCTCTGGGCTCACAAACATCCATCTTCTCCGACAAAGACAACACATTGATGGCCCGCTGGCGGTATCCCAGTTTGTCCATTCACGGCGTTGAAGGCGCCTTCTCGGCTCCTGGCGCCAAAACTGTCATTCCAGCTAAAGTCATTGGCAAGTTCTCCATTCGTACTGTGCCCGATATGGAGTCCTCAGCCGTGAACGAAGCTGTCTTCAAATACATCAAGAAGGAATTCGCCAAGCTACAATCGAAGAATTCGCTGGACGTATTCTGTCAACATGACGGCAAGTGGTGGGTCGCTTCACCTTCACACTGGAACTTCTCTGCCGCGGCCAAAGCCGTCAAGGAGGTATTCGGCGTTGAGCCTGATATGACCAGAGAAGGAGGGTCGATCCCTGTCACCATTACTTTTGAGCAGGCGACAGGAAAGAACGTGCTGCTTTTGCCGATGGGCAGCTCGACTGATGCGGCGCACAGTATCAATGAGAAGCTGGATCGGAGGAACTACATCGAAGGGACCAAGCTTCTGGGAGCATATTTGCACTATGTTGCTGAGGAGCCTATGAAATGAATACGACCCCTAAACCTCATGATTGACTGGTGCTAGGGTTGATCGCACTGGGAGGCGAGAGCGTAGTGGCCCAGTCTTCAGATGTGCCGGGCGTCTGCTCCGAGTACAGGATGAGGCAAGATCAAGACGATCAACCGAGAATCTCAAGAGGACGGTGTGCTCATCTACGATAAAATAGCAAGACAATGAAAGATCTATCACTCCCATTGACCCCTAAAACTTAGCCACTCTGGGTGCTCCGATGCCGCGCCGACCCTAATGTTTGTCTTGGCGTGTTCTCATTGCCATCCTCACTATTAGGCTCGATGATTTGCCAGCCAATCGTTCATACACCATCACTTACTTTCAGCATAGCCCTTATACCTATCGGATGCACATGATCACCAAATATTAGCCATCACGCACTTTTGACGCCGGTAGGAACTCATCTTGATACCTGCCATCGCAAGATCCCCAAAGAGGAAACTAAGCAGACGACGCTCCGAGTTCGGGAAAATTTGTTTGCTCCATGACTCTTGCTGCTCAACTATAATTGCCTCCTCTGCTATTGGTCGTCAAGCCTTGCAATTATAAAAATAAGAAGTACCAGGCCGATCACAATGCTCGCAGCGGTCGGGCAACCCGTTCCCAACACAGCCCACGCCGTCAGCGTCTCCCTCCCATCATGGAAGGCGACGGTGGGCTACGAAGAAGGCGAAGACTGGGTCATCTCGAAAATGCAAACCGGCTACCCCAGATTCTTCATCCACCTCACCATCCAAGAGCTCGGCCGCGAGATACTAAAGCTGCACGGCCGGTCCGGCGAGGATGTGATGCTCTTCCCCTCCCTAGCCACCGCGAAACGGTGCCTCAAGTTCTTCTACGACAAGGTTGAGGGTCTGGGCATTGGGGTCGTGCATATCCTGCAGTTCGAACCCCTGCACGGCGGGTCGAGGAGCCATGCGATGACATTCTCGGGCTTGTCGTGTGTGTTTTTCCCCAAGGAGTATTTCAGCGTGGCCAAGCAGGTGTGGCAGCACACGGGCGACGGCATCTCCAGCCGGCGCGGAGAATTCTGCCTGAAGGCATTGAAGGATGGGATCTTACAACCCGTCGTCACACCATCAACGTCAAAGCCAGAAGACATGTACACAAAAGGTCCACGACGGTATCAACGACCCGGCTCACGCAACGGCATCATCCACGACCTCCCCACTTCTAACGGCCTAACCTCCAACGAAGCCAACGGCGACACCGAGGATAAAGACCACGGCCAATTCGTCGAAGAGCGCTTCGGCCGCAACCTCAACGTCAAACTCGCCTCACAGGCAAAGCTCGCCATCCGGCGACGCATCAGCGGCTGCCTCACCGACGACGCAGAACTAGACGTCTCGCTCGCAAAATCACCACCCCAAAACGACGGGCGCCAAAAGGGCCTCTCGGAAGACGACGTCTACCTGTACCCATGCGGCATGTCCTCGATCTTCAACACGCATCGCATCCTCCTCGCCAACGCCGAAGCGAAAGGCCACCCGCCGCGGAAAAGCATCTGTTTCGGCTTTCCGTACATCGACACGCTGAAGATCCTCGAGAAATGGGGCGCGGGATGTCTCTTCTACGGAAGAGGCAGCGCCGCCTGCATCGACGATCTGACACGCCGACTCGAAGCAGGTGAGCGGTATCTCGCCCTCTTCACCGAATTTCCCAGCAATCCGCTGCTCAACAGCGCGGACCTTAGCCGGCTGCGCGTCCTGGCTGACAAATACGGCTTCACGATCGTCGTGGATGAAACGGTCGGCAATTTTACGAACATTGACGTACTCTCCCGCGTCGACGTGGTGGTCAGCTCGCTCACGAAAGTGTTTAGCGGCGATAGTAATGTGATGGGCGGCTCGGCGGTACTCAACCCGCAGGGCAAATCGTACGGAGAACTCAAAGCCGCCATGGCACGCGAGTACGAAGACAACTACTGGGCCGAGGACGCCGTGTTCATGGAGCGCAATTCCCGCGACTTCATCCCCCGAAGCGAGCGCATCAACGTCAACGCCGAAGCCGTCGCCGCCGCACTACAGAAATATCCTGTCGTCAAGCAGGTCTACTATCCGAAATGCAGTCCCAGCCGCGCGAACTACGACGCCTGCAGAACACCCAATGGCGGATATGGTGGATTACTATCCGTGACATTCCACCACCCCGAGCAAGCTGTTGCGTTCTTCGACGCGCTCGAGGTCCAGAAGGGGCCGAGTCTGGGAACAAATTTCACGCTTGCGTGTCCGTATACGGTGCTGGCGCATTATGCGGAGATGGAGTGGACGAGTCAATGGGGCGTGGAGCCGGATCTGGTCAGGTTGAGTGTTGGATTGGAGGAGCCGGATGAGTTGGCGGGTAAGGTTGCAAGGGCGTTGAGGGCAGCGGAGGTGGCCAGGGTATAGATGGGTAGAGTAGATTAGAATGACCTGGATGTTTCTTTCGATACTTGGGAGGGAGGGTATGGGGATACGGCGCCGTTCAACTCGGCGACCCTGTTTCCATCGAGGGTTCGGAAAAGTCATCTGCTCGACGTCACTGCATTCTCGAGCTTTGTGGGGAATGATAATAAATCTGAGAGACATCTGGTCCGACCTGGTCCGGTTCCCCAGACCTTGACAACACCGGCTAATATCATAAATATACAAAGTCTCAAGCAATTGAGCGCTGAATGCCGTACAACAAGGTGTCCTGCTCACATGGATATCAGCTACATTGGCGGCCATCTGCCACTCTGTCCTCTGTCGACTGCTTCGTTCCTGCACAGATCCCCGGACCACCCCTATCCGCCAGTGTGCCCGCTAAATCAGGTGGGCGCATCAGTCAACGGCACGTACCTCACCCCCATGTCCTTCTTCCTAGAAACCTTCCCGTCCTTATCCTTATCCACCACCCAAATCCACTGACTTCCCCACCCGTCCTCATCCTCCACAGGGATGAACATCCTCCCCGGCCTCTCCAACTGCTCAATCAAACTCTGATGCATTTCCTTCGCCGCAGCACCGACATGAATCGCATGGTACGGCCCCCCTTCCGCGTACCCTTTCCTCCCATCTCCTGTGATCAGTTCGACTTTCCCTGTTTCGAGCAGCAAGCGGCCTTCTTTACTGCGCTGCATATTTTGCCGAGCCATATCTGTTAGACCCTTGATGTGGTCTATCCCCACGACTTTGCCATCTCCTTTGCCGTCGGCCCCACATACGATGTTCGCGAGCACGTGTGTGAGATATCCGCTTCCCGAGCCGATGTCGAGGACTTTTGCACCTTTGCCTTCCGGCATAAAAGGCAATAGCGATTCACACGCTGAGGCATGCATGTGTGGAGCGGAGATCGTGGCGCCAAAGCCAATGGGCTGGGGTGAATCTTCGTATGCAGCGTTGGGCGAGGAAGGGCAGTAGTGTGCGCGGTCGACGCTGGACATGGCGTCGCGGACAAGGGGCGAAGTGATCAGGCCACGGGTATATAGGTTTTGAATTAGTTCGGCGTTGGTTCGCCCAGAGCAACGCCACGCCATGTTGGATGAGAGGCTACTGAAGGTGCTAGGGAAGTCGACGAATCGTGGAAGGAAAGATAAGAGGAAGACCGCAAGCGCTGTGTACAGCAGGAGTGTTCGAGAGGGAAGAAATGGCATGCAACCTGGGGCTGCGCAGACATAGGGTCTCACATAGAAGAGTAAGGAGGTGTCACCGGTCCTGGACGGTGAAAGTATTGACAACGGATAGAACCACGCTTTGAGTCAGGTAGAGTCATGTATGGAAGAGAGAGTGATATGCCTCCAGCACATGGAAGAAGTCAGAGTGACGTTGCAGGCATGTGATACCGGTGATCACTTCCGAAGTGCGGGGCAAGCCCAGCCTTGCAGGAGTGGGATCACAGCCTTCTCATCTGCGTCAGAGATGGTACCTGAAGGTCGGTGAAAGGCAACAGATCAATGCATTCATGGACAGTTGAAGTCATCCCCGGAAGCTTTGCACATAAGGATATCGGATATTCAATCTATCATGACAGCAACATATGCTGGCCTCATTGCCGACCGAAATTGATCGTCGTTTGACCTCTTTGAGGAGGAGCACACCTAATATACGTCAGTAACAGTCTCGACATCGAAGAGGTAGATGAACTTACTCGACTCTGTTGACATCGTCAGCAATGGGAATGTCTGATTGTGTTCCTGGACTGATGAGAATGAATTGTCCGCCCGTACTATGCCTCGCCCCATCGACCAATAATTTGACGCTGGTGTTCCGGTTCACAGCATCCATGAACACATCAAACTCATCCAGGCATCGAATCGGAACACCCATGGCGTCCCATATGGAGAGCAGCAGGCAGATTTGAGAGAAGGACTTCTCCCCACCAGAAAGAGTCTTTGCGCTCCGACCCTCTCCATTCCGTCTAGTAAGGTCGGGCTCGACGGCGATGTCCATGATTTTCTTGTTGTGATCAATGTGGAGTGTGCCACGGAAGCCTCTCTCGCTAAGCTTCATGATGAATCCTGCCCGAGAACGCGCCGTGATGAACATCCGAAACTGTGCCCACCGATGTCGACGAGTCGTAAGTGTTCTTGTTAGCTGTTTCTGCAATGACTCCAAGGTGTCAATTTCCTTCTGAGCAGACTCGTATGCCGTCGACCACTTTGCAAGGTCCGCAGCTAGCTCGTCTCGATTGCCAACTTGGTTCTGATACCTCGTGTGGTCTTCCTTTAGCTTTTTGTACTTTTTCTCTAGGCCATTGTGCGTTTCCCCTTCGGGAACATGGATTCTCTCACTTATACTGAGAGCTTGCTTGGTGTAATCGGCCACTTCCGTCTCTATTCTCTCAAGATTCTGCTCCACCTGGCCACGGTCGGCCTGCGCATCTCTGACCTTCTCGAAAGCGTCGTTCTTGTTTTTCAAGTCACGCGAACGTGTCTTGTCGGCTTGTTGCGCTGCTGTTTTAGCCTGCTCCGCCAACGCGTCCGCTTGCTCAATGCGGCGGTCCATGTCGTTGCATTTGGCAGTCGCTGCATGGAGGTCGTTCGTTTTCTCGTCGACGTTATTCACCGAGTCTTGGTAGGAGCTTTCGTGCACTTCTTTCTGCTGCCGATCTGCTTCCAGTGCTTTCTGTAGCTGGTCAAGCTTGCCACTCTCGGCGGTATCATTCTCAATCGCGTCATTGAGATCGTCCAACCGAGTCTGCGCTTCTTGAAGTGCCACAGTGAGTCTTCGAGTCGTTTTTTCATGCTGATTTGCTTCCTGTTGCGCTTTCACACGCCGACTTCGACCACTTTGGAGCTCCTTGTCGGCCCGGAGTCGTTGAGCCTTGCACTCGCTGAGCGCATCTTCTTGCTGTCGGATGTTTTCTGCAGCATCTGTTTTCATCCTCGGAAGACCCTTCCAAGCGTGTGCCGGGTCTGAGGCGGGAGACCCTCCCCGGTAGAACTGGACACGACCCATGGTCTTGACCCCGCCTGGCAAGAAGGAGAAACATCGTCTGATGTTGGGCACGGGAGGTCGTCCTTCAGCGAAAAGCGATTTTGTAGCTTCGGCAAGACTAGGAATCAGCACACACTGCTCGATAGCGTGGGCGATGATCAGCTGCTTCCTGACCAAGTCGTTGTCGATTTCAAGTACACTCAAGATAGTTTCAAAGTGATCAGCTGGCAGATGTGGCCGCACATCCAAGCTCAGATGATTGGCTATGAAAATGGGCACATCGCAACGATTCCGTCGCATGTGGTTTTTCAGTAAAGTCTCGTCCCGCTTTGTGGTCACAATGAATCCGTTCAGCGTTTGACCGAAGGATTTTTCCAAAATGAAAGACCACTCCGGTTTGAGAAGTTTGACGTGCTTGCCAAGGGGTCCAATCGGCCGTTCTTGGAAACCTGTCTCATGCTGCAATGCCTGGAGCAGGGTCGGCATGTTGCTGTGGAAGGCCGTGTCACTGTGTTTGTTATTCGCCTTCAAGTTGTTGATCATCTTTTCTAATTCGATTACCCTGTCGTCTTCTTTCTTTTTCGTTTCGGCTGCTTGAGCCTCCAATGCCTGCATTCGCTTGACCTCATCAAGTCGATTTTGCTTTTGAGCCTTGTGATCCTCGAGCTCACTTGTTGCGGTCCCGACTGCTTCTCTGGCGACTTCGCGCTCAGCAATCCGTTGAGCTGCACCACCCCCATGGAGTTCTGCAAGTCTTTGCTCCTCTTGCTGGATAGCGTTTTGCCTATTGGCGATGTTTTTATCGACAGACTTGAGGGCGTCTCTGATTTGACGTAGCTCAGCTGCAGCTTCGTGTCGAGCTTTTATCTTGTCTTGATTTTCTGAGTCGAGATCCTTCTTCTCGTCTTTCAGACGGTCGACGTCTGCTTTCAAAGTGCCATAGTTGTCTTTGGCTATAAAGGCAGCCTGGTCGGATTCCATGTACACAGCATCGATCTGATCAAGCCTCCTTTGAGCCTCTGCTATTTTCGCGTCTGCGGCTTCAAGTTCTCCTGCGAAATCGTCTCGAAGCTTCTCCTTGTCTTCCACTTGAATCCAGGCAAGTTGACGGCGAATTTCACGCATCCTGTCGCGCATCGACTCGAATTTGTCCGAGAGGGCAAGCTTGTTGGTAGCCCGGTCCTTTTTGTCCTTCAAGATATTTAGATCAGGCAGCCGATTCCCAATCCTAGCGATGATATTGTCGAGGGTCTCTTCCATGAGGCGGTAGTCTTGGTCGAGTTGTTCGAGTTGGACACCCTTCATAAAGAACTTGTACTTTTCGGCGGCACTTGAACTGGAGAGGAACTGGCGAGCTTGATCTTGTGAGAGGACGGCCAGTGGATTCTCGATCTGCAGCATCATGTGGTCGCAGATTTCTTCGAGGTCGGATTTCCGAGTTGAAACAATTCTTCCTTTTTCCGACTTCAGCTTAAAGCCACTGGTACCATTGCGCTGAATATGGCGTTCCACCTGAATGGTCGCGCCATATAGCTCGGCCATGTATGCATTTTCACCTTGATTTTTGAGCTTGCATATGATGGTAGCATGGTCCTCGCCTTCCTTGATGAAGTTCTGGAGACGCGCACCTCGATTGGTTGCTGAGGCTTTCCCACCCAGACACAGAATAATGGCGGTCAGAATGGCACTCTTGCCGCTCCCATTCTTGCCGCAGATAAAGTTGATCAGTGGCCCCAATTTGAAAGCAAAGCGTCCATGGCACATGAAATTGATGACTTCGACTTCTTCCAGTATACCATATTCGGCTGGCTCATTCAGAATGTCTTTTCGCGCTTCGATGGCTTGAGTCATCTGAAGGAAGATTTCCTCGTCATCTTCGACCTCGTTGTCCGAGTTGATATCGGATGGAGGAGTGCTTCCGCGGTCATCCTGGTCGCTGAAGGTGTCTTGGGGTATGGAGGACTCATCACTAGTTCGTCGCCGCTTGTTCTGTAGGCGTGGTCAGTAGCAGTGGGAGAATCCAGTAGTGAAGAAGACCTACTGAGGTGCGGCGAGGCGGCGAGGATTCTTGGTTGGCCTCGCTCTCCTCGTCGCTATCGGCGGGCGCTCGCCGCTTCTGAGCTCTCGACATGAACCGAATTCAGGTAGCTACGATAGAGTGTGTGGAGTGAACATCTGAAGAGGGTAGAGAGTGGTCGAGCTGGGCGGATTGTAGTCGCGATTCGCGGGCAGGAGTAGTCGAGAAGGTACAAAAACTTTGGGGCGCAGGCACGAGCGCGTTTGAGATGCCTTGACGCGTTGCGGCTAAACTGCCGTCAAATGACCTCATTGCCCGATGTCGCTGCACATTTTCCCCGTCTAGCGAAGCAGATAGAGCACAAGCACTTCAACTGCCTCTGCTCAGGTTTAACAGCAGATCAATTGAAGGACCCTAATCCAGAGCATGGCCTCTGCCTCGGCCAATAATGGGGACAGAGCCAAACAAAAGGTACGTAAGCCAAGCTATGAGTTGGTGTTTTCAGCAGACTGACAACGACCAGCCCAGTCCTCTCCGCTCAATAATTGCCGGCTCAACAGCTGGAGCGGTGGAAATTGCCATCACATACCCCTTCGACCTTCTCAAGACACGATCACAGCTCAACCGTCGGTTACCAGATGCGAAGAAATTGCCATGGCCGCCTTTTCCATCGAAAGAGTGGTACACCGGTTGCACAACGGCGGTGATTGGAAACTCAGTTAAGGCAGGCGTTCGCTTCATGTCATTCGATGCATACAAGCACTTCTTGTCAGACGAGAATGGACAAATATCGGGTCCGCGGACTGTTGCCGCTGGCCTCGGTGCAGGCGTCACAGAGTCCTTGCTTGCAGTAACGCCATCAGAATCAATAAAAACACAGCTGGTAGACGACCGGAAGAGCACAAACCCACGTATGCGCGGGTTCATCCACGGTTCCGCCGTCATCGCCCGAGAAAAGGGCATCAGAGGCTTTTTCCAGGGATTTGTTCCCACAACAGCACGACAGGCAGCGAACAGCGCAGTCAGATTTAGCACATACACATCTCTGAAACAGTTTGCAGAGGGCTATGTTGCGCCCGGTGAAAAACTGGGTTCGTTGACTACTTTCGGGCTTGGAGCAATGGCTGGAGTGGTCACAGTATATTCGACCATGCCCCTCGACACCGTCAAAACGCGCATGCAGAGTCTTGAGGCGAAACAGGTCTACAAAAACAGCTTCCATTGTGCAGCAATGATTTACAAGAACGAAGGCATTCTCACCTTCTGGTCTGGAGCGTTACCTAGACTGGGCCGGCTGACGTTGAGCGGCGGCATTGTCTTTACCATGTGAGTTTACTGTGCCTGGAACACCTCGCAACAACCACTGACGTGTCTCATCTACAGGTATGAGAAAACCATGCAATTATTAGATCTTGCAGATCCAGGCAGGAGGTACATATAGACCGCGAATACGTCTGGGCCAGGCGCTTGGGAGCACATATGCCTAACATCTACATCTTTGGGCAAAAGCATACTTCGGCAGCAGTTGAACAGAGAGATCACCGTAGAGACGCCATGTAAATTCGTTAGCGCTCAAATCATGATACCCATCAGCACGAGCACCACTATGGGCCTTCACACTCCAAGTTCAATTCCTTTCGTTTTACTCTTTGACCTTGACGCTCTTGGCCAAACCAACCCCCAAATTCACCATCTCCGCCACGGTCGCCTCCTTGTTGAAAATACACATTTCCTTATCCGAATCCCCGTCACTCGGGACAGGCACACTCGACCATCCAAGTCGGACTCTCCACTCCTTTCTTCCCAACACACTCGGTCTCCACAGTCCAGCAATGAGCTTTCCACCGTATTTATCGTAGAAGAACAATGCCGACGATCCAAATGCATGTTCCAAGTCGTGAAGGTACAACTCGACAGGATCATATCCGATCGAATCGACATCCAATGCCTCCGCGATCTGGAGGTTTTTGAACTCTCCGTTCCCATTCAAAGCGGTCTTCGCTTTGTCTTTCTTCGCTTTATATCCCCTCACGACAGACGGTCTGAGATGAATAACAAAGTCATAATCGGTAGTCGGACTCTGGAACAGACCTCTCCAATCACCGTCCTCCATCCCCGTCCCTTTCTCCTCAACAACACCCACAGCCGCCTTCGCAAGCGCAGTAACCCGCCCCGCAACCACTCGCGACGGCCGCGCATTCCCCGTCCACGCGGTGCCCGTTCGATCAACACTACTCCCCACAAACCACACCACATTATTCATATTCGGATCCAGCTTCCTCCACGCCTGGAATCGCGTCTCCATCTCCGCTCTCTGTTCACCACTCACACCGTCCTGGGAAACGCTCAAGTCAATGATCAGTGGGGAGATAGCCCAGTCCCAGCGTGCCAGGACCTGTAGACAACGCAGAAAGGCAGTCGTGGCAGACCCGGGCGTGCTCCACGGTACGGGATGGAGGAAGACCTGCGCGGCGATAATTTCGAGAATTTCCTCAGGGACGTGATTCGCTACGAGATGCGAGGAGATCCAGCGCTTCAATAACCTGACTGTATCGCTTAGCGGTGGAAATCTCGTGATCAAATTCCTCATCGTGAGCGTATGGATCGTCTTGGCTTGAAAGTCTCGCTTGTGAATTGCGAGCGCGAGGGCAAGGGAATCACGAACACTGCCGTGGAGGGACTTGTCAGCCAGAGCGGTCTGCAAGAGATGGGCCTCGCGGTCGTGGTAGATGCGCAGGCGGAAACATATTGGCGAAAGGCCTGGTGCCGGAGACGGGGAGACGATGTCAAGGAAAGACGTGTTGAAGTGGCCCGATGTTGCGGAGTCAGTGTTTTCCAGTCCTACTCGCGTGGTGAGTTCCCCTTTGCTTTGGGCGAGGAGCTCAGAAAGCTTCAGCAGGAAAGCGATCTTGGTGTATTGAATTGCTGGGAGGGAGTCGGGCCAGCGGGTTGAGGAGTCGAATTGGATGAGAATGTCGATTGGGGATATTGTTGAGGGTTGCAAGGGGTGTAGAGCCGAGCACGAGCGTAATGCTGAGGAGGCCGGGGAGATGGAGCGGATTGGTAGTGGGAGGCCTTCGAGGTTATGGAGTGTTGAAGTTAGGGTTTGGAAGGTTGAGTTGATGAGACGGAAGGCGTCTTTGGCAATGACAGGAGCAGAAGAGTCGTCGTCGCCGAGAACTGTTGTGCTCAGATCATGTGTCTTTGATTCGATCGAGCTAGGCGGCAGTTTGAAATGTAGCATGGCAAGGTAGGCGATGACCTGCAGCGTCACTGGAGCACCCGCAGACCATACGAGAGCTTCAGAGATACTGCCATCCTTGAAGCGACGAAGTTCGGCCTTCTCGCCCCAGAACTGTCGAAAGTCGGTCGCTTCATCTTGGTCGTCTGCCGATGGCCCATGGTCAACAAGGCGAGCAACGTTGTCAGGATTCGTGAGCAACCCGATCTCCAGCTCGTAATCATTCTTTCCCTTGTGTGGGTCCTGGCTAAGGGCCCAGCTTGACGCGGGCGGTAGCTTGAAGTTGACCAGACTGGCTCTGTCACCCAGCCCTCGGACGAGTACTTTGTGCATCTTGTGTAGGAATTGTCGCTCGTCTCCAGACTTGTGAAAATGATCTGGAGAAATCTTAATCGAGAATATTTCGTCATATTGCAACAGCGGCACCGCAACGTTCAGGGCGAAAGTCGCATCAAAGCTGTCCTGGCTTTTCGAATTGAGTGATGCTAGCGAGATTTGAGCGTGATGCCGGAGACTCTGATACGACGAAGGACTCATCTTGTAGAGAATGTTGACGCCGGTGGTGCCGTCATAGAGCACAGGCGCGTCGAAATCTGATAGCTCAAACTTTGTGGTTCCGAAAAGAAGCATCGGCTGTTTCTGTAGGTTTCGCCCAGCCAAGATCTGCAGCATGGCTTTAAATAGTTGAAGGCTGCTGTATTGCTTTGAGAAGAGCGGGCGGTCTTGATGGCCGCCTCTCTCCAGCAGTAATGTACACGTTAATGACCACTCATTTGCGCCAAAGCCTCCAGAGCGGACAGAGCTGGAGAAGTCCCGTTGGCGGAGCCAGAGCTGACCAATGTGGCATGCTTCAGCGAAAGCTGAAGTCTCTTGCACGGCTGACCGGATCCGAGAGTCGTAATTCGAGATGGCTGCAAGATGACAGACAGCACTGTTGTAGAAAGGGGTGGGTTGCTCCTCTGTCGAGTCGCTGGACTGGAGTTGTCTTAGACAATTCTTGGTAGGTAGCGTCTTCTCGATAGGAATGGCTCCGTATGGAGCACCAATTGAGACTCTGAAGGTAAACTTTGACAGTTTGGCATCCTTAGAGACCACATTGATCGTAGGCCAGAGCTCAACGTCATCCATCCACTCGAAGGAGGTGTCAAACTCTGCTCCCATTTCAGTCTTGATGGCCTCTGCCACGCAAGCAAGGTAAAACGCGGCCTTGTGGAGAACCCTGTGGTTGAGATAATCCTTGTCCTGCAAGACGTCGGGCGGCATGATAGCGGAGACATCGACCACGTTTTCATGCTTGATACTCAAGCCATGTGAGAGAGCGCCTCCAACCACAATATCCTTCAGAGTCGCCCACTCAAATTTGTAGTTCGTTTGCTTTGAGGGCGGAGGATGTGGCCAAGGTATCCGAATGCCTTGCTTTCGGAAGGCCTTTGACGCCTCCGTGGCTGTGACAGGTGCGCGTTGAGGTATGCTTTTGATGAGAGAAACGAGCCTATCCACAAAATTTGACCATTTGGATCGAAGTCTCTCGTAGTCGGGTGTTATCTCAGCGTCGAGGTCGGACAATTGAAGGGCGAGGATGGCTGATTTGTTGATTCCTCCGGTGGGCAAGACAATTGGCTTGGAAGCAGTGGCATGGCTCGGTCGAGAAGTTCTCCCGGGTTGGCTCTTCCCAGCGTGTCCATTCAGAAGGGCGGGTATCATACCACCATCGAGGTTTTCATTACCTGCAATGGCGACTGAGATTTCGGAAAAATGGGACTCGTCGGCTTCAGAGAGGTGATCCAGTTTCCGCCTCTTTGGCGATGGCCGTTGACCTTGTGACCTCACGGCAGCCATAATTGAGACAAGCTCTCTCAGGTCAACGCATGTCCTGTTACTTAAGGATCTCGCAGCCGTCTCTCAATCGATCGCAAATAATCAGAACTCATGGATGTACAGCAATTTCGGAACACATCCTAGTCGAGGCAGTTGATCGTCCAAACTTTTTTTATTGCCAAGAGATACGATTAGATGAGATTGCCATTCCTTTCCTAAACGTGCGCCGTAAGCCGGACGCAATACTTCACCGTAAAATGGGCCGCGCATAAACGTCATTCTTCATATCTCACCCAAACAAGTTTACCACATTCGTCCGTTGAAGCATCACGCTTTAGCCAAGCGGGCGCCTGTGATGGAATTTGTGCGGTTACCCTTGATCTGAATGCCCATTTGCAGGTCCTTGATGTCGCTTGAAAACAATGGCGTAGGCAGTGGCCCAGGTCGGGGCACGGGTACTTCATGGTCTTCCTCACCAAAACCCTACACCCCAAAGCCCTACGTAAGTTCCCTTCTCTGCGAAAGACTGTGCCGTTCTTACCGAAGCGATTCACTATTGTTCTATCAACAACAGTACAAGCTAACGGAGACTCACAGCATCCAAAACCTTACG